>JAJEJO010000493.1:296355-586794 GCA_020662805.1 Glaucomys volans
TTATGCTATCTATCCTTCCTCCATTCTTGCCACCCTTCCCCCCCGCATTATGCATCATCATTCATTTATCAGAGAGACCATTCGGCCTTTGGATTTTGGGGACTGGCTAATCTCATTTAGCTTAACAGTCTCCAACATCATCCATTTACCTACAAATGCCATAATTTTATTCTTCTTTATAGCTGAATAATACTCCATTGTGTATATATACCAGAGTTTCTTTATCCATTCATCTATTGAAGGGCATCTAGGTTGGTTCCACAATCTAGCCATTGTGAATTGAGCAGCTATGAACATTGATGTGGCTGCATCTCTGTGGTAATCTGATTTTAAGTCCTTTGAATATAGGCCAAGGAGTGGGATGGCTGGGTCAAATGGTGGATCCATTCCAAGTTTTCTAAGGAATCTCCACACTGCTTTCCAGAGTGGCTGCACCAACTTGCAATTCCACCAGCAATGTATGAGTGTACCCTTTCCCCACATCCTCACCAACACCTGTTGTTGCCTGTATTCTTAATAAAAGGCATTCTAATTGGGGTAAGATGAAATCTTAAGGTGGTTTTGATTTGCATTTCTCTTATAACGAGGGATGTTGAACATTTTTCATAAATCTGTTGATTGCTTGTAGATCTTCCTCTGTAAAGTGTCTGTTCACTTCCTTGGCCCATTTATTGATTGTGTTATTAGTGTTCTTGGTGTAAAGATTTTTGAGTACTTTGTAGATTCTGGAGATTAGTGCTCTATCTGAAGTGTGTGTAGCAAAGATTTTCTCTAAGTGGGTAATTTCTATAATCAGTGGTATTGCCTGTATGTTTCTTTTCAGTTATCAATCATGATGCTTCTTTTTAATGAGCATTATGGTTATAGAACTTTTTTCGTTGACTCTTCCATACAATTGAGAAACCTTTTCAGTTGATGTTTTTCTGTATCTGGTTAATTATACTATATCATAATTAAGAACTTTTATTATACTGTCATAATCGAGAATTTTTTCTTTTAGTTACTAAAAGAAACTATACTTTACTATAGGAAAGACTTGCACAAAAAAACTCTTTCTTCCCTAAGAACTTTTTAAAAACTACCTGGCTCCTTCCTTCCTCAACACTTGATGCCTTTATTTCCAGTCACCAAAATGAGTTTAAAGAAAGAAATATAAGACAAATGAGCATGTGTTAAATTCTTGGTTTCCCTTTAAAACACTAAGGAGTCTTCTTCACATCCCATCTCCTTTTTTATATGCCAGATACACCAAAATTGGGTTGTTGTTTTTTTTTTATTGTGTCTAAAAGAAACCAATTTTTTAAAAGTAACTTCTAAGCAAAAAAAAAAAAAAGTAATTTTTTAGAAGGACACTACACTATCTCATTGGGTCCAACCCTTTGGAAGAACAAAAACCAAGCAGCCTAGGGGACCTCAAGAAGAACCTAGGGCTCTTCTCCCTTTGGGGCTCCCATCACAAGCCCTTTTGTCATCAGCTCCTACATACCAGGTCTCTCACTTTGGCCAGTTACCTCTTGATACTGTGGAATGCACCTAGTCGACAATAGGGGTTGCCCCAATTTGCGATCTACCAGCAATGTTATGAGTGTACCTTTTTCCCCTCATCCTCGCCAACATTTATTGTTGCTTGTATTTTTGATAATTACCATTCTGATTGGAGTGAGATGAAATCTTAGTTTTTATTTGCATTTCCTTAATTGCTAGAGATGTTGAACATTTTTTGATTTATTATTACTCAGCTTTAAAGAAGAATGAAATTCTGGCATTTGCTGATAAATGGATGGAGTTAGAGAATATCATGCTAAATGAAATAATCCAAACCCCCAAAAAACAAAGGGTGAAAGTTTTCTCTGATATGCAGAAGCTAATTCACAATAAGGCGGGTGGATAGGGAAGAATAGTGTTATTTTATATTAGGTAGAGTGGAGTGAAGGGAGGGGCAAAGGGTTGTGGAGGTAGGAAGGATAGTAGAGTGAAACAGGCATTGTTACCTCGTGTGCATATATGACTGTATGACTGAGGTGATCCTCCAATATGTATAATCAGAAAAATGAGAGATTACACTCCACTTATGTATGATTTATCAAAATGTATAAATGCATCCTACTGTCATGTAGAACAAGTTAGAACAAATTAAAAATTAAAAAAAAAAATAGGGCCATGCAGCACAAAAAAACAAACAAAAATGTCTTCAAAGGATCTTTCTGGGGTTATGGCTCCTTCTCTAAGAAGGCACCAGAGAATATGATCCAAAAAGCATCCATGTTGTTGGAACCAGAGTTAAAAAAGGGCCCAGAGGAGAATTCAGAACATCAAAAAGTAGGTTCAAGGAGTTTTCTAGACCAGTATAAATTTTTATAGCTCTTTCAGTACCTGAGAAGTTTGGAGCAGTAGGTCTAGAAAAGGATTTTCCCTCAGGCTCAAGGCCACATGGAAGGTCTGTACTCTCCATGCGTCCCCTTACAATTTATGACCTTTATTCAATTATTTGTCCTTCCAAGAGGAGGCCATGTAAGATTCAATGGAGATAACTTTATCATCCTGGCTATGAGAAAACTTACGGTTTATGTATCTCATGTTAAATTTTCCCTCCTAAGCATCTAAGCAATCAGAGAATAAAGTCCAAAAGATGAAAGACCCCGATTCTATTCTGCTCTGCCATAATGTATTATCCCACTAATACATGTTCAGTAGCTATTATGCTTACAGCTTTGAACCAGAATTGTGAAAAATATAAGGAAATTGAAACCATTTCTGAATTCTTATACTTTAGTTGGCAATGTAAGACATAAACACAGAAGTAGTTAAAATTATGCTTTGAGGTTACAAATAAATTCCAAATGATCAGTTTATAGATGGTAAGTGCTTTAGGCATGAAAGAGGAAGGATTCATGAATAACAACAATAATGCTGTAACATTTATTGAGTATTTTCTGTCAGGTACTATATTGAACACTTTTTATGGGTTAAGTCCTTTAATCCTCCAAAGAGACAGGGTCATTGTCTTACATCTTATGTTGCTAAATCAAAATACCATAGACTGGGTGGCTTCAATTACAAACATTTATTTCTCATAGTCTGGAGGCTAAAGTCTGAAATCAGGGTGTTAATTTGACTGTTCTGGTCAGCGTTCTTCCTGGCTTACTGATAGATGCTCACTAGCTTTCTTCTTTCCTTCCTTCCTTCCTTCCTTCCTTCCTTCCTTCCTTCCTTCCTTTTCTTCCCTTTGTTCCTTTGTTCCTTCCTTCCTTCCTTCTTTCTTTTTTTTTTGTTTTGCTTTGTTTTTATTTTATTATGGTAGTGGGAATTAAACCCAGGAGTGCTTTGCCATTGATCTACATCCCCAGCTTTTTTTAACTTTTGTGACAGAGTCTCACTACATTGCCAGGATTGACCTTACACTTACAATCCTTCTGCCTCAGCTTTCTGAGTCCCTGGGATTACAGGCATATGCCACTACACCTGGCTAGAGGGCAGCTGCTTTCTTGGTATGTCTTTACATGGGGTCATGGGAGAAAGCTAGCTAGCCCCCTGTGTCTGTTCTTATGAGGACACAAATTGAATTCCATTTTGGGGTCTACATCTTCTTGACCCCATTTAAACCTAATTACCTCCCCGATGCCCCTCCTGCTAATACCATCACAATGAGAGGGCGTCAGCATCAGAATTGGGGGGCAGAGGGACACAATTCAATCCATAGCACTGATAGAGGTTAAATAACTTGTTCAAGGTCAATATGGTAGCTGCATGACCTAGATACTTCTTCCTTATGCATGTGTTCCTAACCGTTATGAAATGTCGTAGTTTAGGTACTTTTCTAGAGGGAAGAGAAACTGAATAAAATTTGTGTTATTCAAAACACTACAGCTGAGTTCTAAGCTCATTGTTGATGCTAGGTATAGCCTTGGTCAAATTATGAAAAGCTATACTTCAGTTACTGTTTTTGGTTTTAAGATTGTGATACGACTATAGTAATTGTACATTTACTAATCAGTCTAAGTCTATCCATGATGGACATGGATGGGCATGATGGAAAGAGACTTTCTTCTTTCCATTTTAGTTTCAAAGCCACACCATTGTTACAAGTAGTGATGGACTTTATGTGTAAGTTGTGCATTTTAACCGTCAAGACCATCTTGTACTTGTTTCTAACTCTCCATTTTAGATGTAGTCCACATATTGATCATCCTGTTTAAAGTGTCCAGGGCTTGCCACTCTGTCTGGATAGTGAGATCTTCAGCCCATTGACCACATAATTAAATGAAATATATATTCTCATGTAACAAACCTGACGCCATTAGTGTTAGGCAGCTCCTGAGGGAGTCAGAAGCTGCCTCCAGCCTTGTAAATAATGAGCACATAACTAACACAACCTGATCTTCCCAGCAGAAATGAGCCAGCCCCCTTCCCAGTGTTCAGTATGGTCAATGAGTCAGTGGTTGCTGAGTGAACTACAGTTCCCCCAGCTGGAGGAGAAATGGGCTTTTTATTTGGGAGCAATAGAGCATGCACTAGAATGTAGACAGGAAAGGATTTGATGAATTGATTTCTACTGGAAAAGTCTGAGAGATGTCTTCACCTGAGATTGCTTAATAGTCCTAAAGCTTTGCACTGCTAATGAGTCTCTGCCCATCCCATCGGGAGCACTTACATGTTGCTGAGCACTGAGTAGGCTGAAACAAATGATGCAGAAGCATGATTGGATCTTCTAGAACTGTGGGGTGATTACCGGAACACCTCAAATCACACCAAAGTGATAGAACTTAGACAACTGATAGAAAATCATGGAAGCTACTTGCTTCCATCACAAATTCATGTTAGTCCTATTTCACAAGGTTTGTATTTTTGGGTAGCCATATGCATTCTATTTGAAAAACAAATGATTAGGCAAATTCTTCATATAATTCATCCCACATTATTAGAGTTAGATTGTCTCCCTATTTAAGATTTACATCTAGTCAGCAACTGAAGGGAAGATATCAGGACTGAAAAACAAGACAGTCCAGACAGGATTTGCAGGTAGTTTCCTGCTGCACGCGGTGGGGTCTCAGAGGAGCCTGCTTGTCAAATAAACAGAGAACATTCATTCTCAGGCATGTGGTCTCAATAGCTTTCACAAGCATTAAACTCACTTAGAAAATAATTAGTAATCAAAAAAGGCATTTAAACTCAACTCTCTGAAGCATGGAGGGAGATGTACATTACATCGATTGAATTATCAGTTTAAATATCTACTTTAGTTGTAGACATAATTAGGTTTTAGTGAAAGAAGACATTTATGTAGATTGGGGGGATGTGGAATGTTTTAATCATTGAAGTATCCTTTTTATTAGGGCTGGAGATCAGCGACTGGTATTGAATTGTGGATCTTCTCCACTGGGAATGGTGGAATCTTAACATGGCAAGCTGCCTGCTCAGGGGTCCCTGTTCCCAGAAGTCAGTGAAGTTGATAATAAGGTTTACAGATTTTTTTCTCAGTATGCTCTTCTGTATGAACGTTCTCAATGGCTGCAAACTCACCGACAGAGAAGTTACTTCAAGCAAGACATGTACAGCAAAACCAAGATTTGAATTCAGAGCTATTGGGTCCCTAGTCTCCCTGCCAAGAACTTTATTCCCTAAACTACACCAGGTTCTTTTAGTTGTCAATCTATGTGAAATACACGTTTCCTAAGATTTAGAAATGCAAAATCCATGACTCTAAGTACAGCGTGCCTCTTCCATTTCTTCTCACTTTTATTCTTAGATTTTGTGAGTGTCCAAAATTAATGAATACTACTTTTCATATGAAGATCAGGCTCTATTTAAGGGAACTTTGTGATTTAGGGACATTTTAGGAATTACAGCTGATGACAGCTGTGGACTCTGGAGAAACACCTGTGTGTCCAGACGCATGCACTTTTATTCATAGCATCAGGCAGTTCATAGACCCCAGGTTAAGGATCCTGGTTTAGGGGATCTGCCATCATTCCTATGTCCCTCCTGTGGTTTTGCATGTTCCTTTAGAATTGATGAGCTTTCCAGTATGAAGATTCCTTAGAAAACTTAGAATGGGACCACCATTTGACCCTATTATCCCACTCCTTGTTTTACACTCAAAGAACTTAAAATCAGCATAGTATACTGACACAGTCACTTCAATGTTTATAGCAGCTCAATTCACAATAGCCTAGCTATGGAACCAACAGATGAATGGATAAAGAAAATGTGATATATATATATGTATATATACACACACACAGACACACACACAATGGAATATTACTCAGCCATAAAGAAGAATGATATGACATTTGCCTTAATTTGCCATAATTTGCTATTATGGATGGAACTGAAGACCATCATGCTAAGTGAAATAAACTATTTCCAAAAAACCAAAGGCCAAATGTTTTCTCTGATATGTGGGGACTAACCCACAATAAGGGAGAAGATTAGAAGTTCACTGGACTAGACAAAGAGAAATGAAGAAAAGGGAAGAGGGTTAGGAATAGGAAAGACAGTATAGTGAATCAGACATATGTCTCCCATCTGCATATATGAATACATGACCAATGTAACTCCACATTATGTACAACCACAATAGTGGAATCCTAAATGGAACAAGTTGTACTTACTCTATGTATGTATAATATTTCAAAATATACTCTACTGTCCTATAAAATTTTTTTAAAAATTAAAAAAAAAACAATTGATGAGCTTTTTTGTTTCCTTCTGCTCTGATCAGCTAAATAGCCCATACTGTTTCATCATTTAAAATGCCCCAGAAGGTACTTTCCACATTGCCCTTAGAAGCTAATAATTTCCTTTAAAATTCAGGCATTTTCATTTTTTAGAAATACCCAAAATAAAACCTGCTATAGAAGAAAATTATTCGCAAAGAGCAAAAATCTAAATTATTACACCACGATGAAGCCATAAAGGAGCTATTGTAAAATATGCATTTTTATCACAAAATGAAAATGGACCTGTGAAAACAGACTCATATTCCAGGAAAAATATATAGAATAGTATTCATTTAGTGTCAGATCATAGAAGAGAGTACTCAGCTGCAGGCTGTCTGAGTGGATTTGGAGGCTCCTTAGTACAGAGAGCCATGTGGCAAGTCATCTTTCCAGGTGTTCTCCTTACCTTTGGAACATCAGCAGAAACATTGTGAGACAGGAAGGTGAATGTAGACACCCACTTTGGCTTCTCTGAGATGTTTTTCTCCCTTACCTTCCATTTTTTTCTTTATCTGTGAAAATGAGCCGATTATTGGGAAAGCAAACCCAATGTTTTAAATTAACAAATGAAAATTCATAAAAATGAAGTTTGAAAACATACAAAGAGCACCTTAGCAGGGAGCCTTTTCACTTCATTTTATCATCTTCACTAATAATTTTAATGCTAGTGACTTGAAGAGGCTCTCGTGGAGGTGACTATATTCTCTGTTAATCTTAAAAGAGCCTCACATAACTTTTGAACTATGGTTCTCAAATGTACAGCAACAAGAGGACCTTCAGCCTCATGTTGCCCTTCTCACAACCATGAGAAGGTCTCCCTTGCATTTGGAAGGTCTTTTCCTCCACAAGTGTCCCTGATGCAGTGAGGACCTGATGGAAGAGTTAGATGTGAGGACCTTGAGCATAGAGAAGTCATGTAAGCCTTTTTCTCCTCATCTGTTCTGGCTGCTATTTTGCTACTGATGGTTTGTGGTGTTTTTCCAGGTTCTGTTTGAATCCTTTATGAGGTTTTTAAAGTTTTTGTCTCCTAGGTGAAGAAATAACTGTTTGAAGAAATCATATTGTACTTCCTCGGGGGACTTGAGTAAACAGGGTGATCTTTTCATCTTTGCTATCAAAATCAAGCCATAGCCTAAGTGCCTGTCCCAGTTTCAGTAGTGAATTACTTCAGAAAGCCTCTGATAGCCTACCTCCTTGTCCACTTTACCAGTGACATCGATGCTACCAGGCCTACTTCCTGAGCCCAGGAACACTACTTTGGTGTTCTTACTTGTCAGTATTTGTGAAATCTCAAAATTAAATCACCTTTTCTCAATTTTAAACTTCCTTGGCTATTCCATCTCTTCACTTAGCACCTAAAAGATATTACCTTCAACTATTTCAGCCCAGATGTTCTTCTAGGTTATATTAGTTCCTTGCAAGCTGTCCTGGCTGCTGCTAAAGGCTGGAACATTTCACAAAGGGTGACTCCTGATCACTTTCTCTTCAGGAGCAGCTCTCTGGTCCCACTGAGCATCTCCCAGTCCAATCACTCTGTGCATATTTTCTTAAATGTTACTTGCTGTGCATGTTTTCTTAATATGCCAAATTGAAGAGACTGTGTTTTCATTTTTTTAAAAGTATTACCCAGTCAAGTTCATATATAACCATTGTTGAGTAAACTATTATCCTTAATAAATAAGGAATGAAGATAACTTAGAAAGGACAGAACAATGGTTAATGGGTCTGCTTTTCCCTCAAACCACAACCAAGAAAATATAATCCTCATTAAAGGACTGTAAGTTGTCTGCCTAGCAGTTCAGCACGCTAATGTCTCCTTGCTTTTAGTGCTGTTTTAGTATGTTGACCCGCTGTTCCCTGAAGCTGGGAGTTATTAGTCTTTGTGGCCTTTGGGAATGAATATTCATAATGAGATAGTGATGATGACTCAGATCCCTTTTAGGGCCCTGAGGGAATTGCTCTTAGCAACTAGGAAAACCAAGACAAAGGCCAAATAATGTCAGTATCCCATTTTGAACCATGCAATGAATGAGGCTGTGTTCAAAGGACCTAATGATTAAACTGAGACCCAGAGTTACACAATTATAAATAGTGCAGCCATGTCAGAATTTTGGTCTTTTGATTCCCAGGCCTTTTTCTTTCCACAGCATCATGCTATCTCCATATTAATTTGTCCTTTTCATTCCTGAGGTTCTAAACCAGAGAAGACAGAAAATGCCAAATATCTAACTAGTATTTAGCCATGATGGTGAGACATCTGTGACAACTCTCAAGGATTGCAGAGTGGAAAAGTGTTCCTATTAACCATGTTGGTTCTTAGAAGTAAACCGTAATTATATTTTGAGGAATAATTTTACCAACTATATCATATATTTTCCTCTTAAAATTATCCTTCTCATTAATAATTTCTTTATAAAACATTCTTAAGGTTATCAACAATTTATAGACACCTGTTCATTATTACATTAATCATTACCCTTAACTAGGGTGGGGAATATGGAAGACATATGCTCCTCCCTTTTAAATTATTTTTTCCTAATTGTTTTCATGTAGTCTTAAAAGTTTTCAGTTAAATTCCACTTAACTTTCTCATAGTTTCTCATAGTTTATTTTAGTCAGTATTTTACTCTTTAAATTTCTAAGTGAGATTGGGTCACATGAAATAACTGTTTCAGTTGCCCAAGGTGACGTTGTTTGGATCCAAGGCTGAGTGTAGTTTTCCTGGGCTGGGTACCAATCAGACATATGGGGAAAAGGGCTTTCGTCAAAAGATGGCCAGGGAGCCCATACTCCCAATGAAGGTTGCTGAGGATGAAGTAGATGGCTTTGCCTGTTACAGGCATGACATTGACATAACATTGGGTAAACAAGATTATTTTTAGTGATCTGTGTCTTTGGTTTCATTTGGAAGACACCTGACTTCATAGATGGGCTCCTTCCCCAGTTATGTGCCTAGGAAGCTAATTATTCAGTCGGAGGGTAATGAAAGACCCTGCCATCTGTCTGCCGATTTAATAGAGTGTCAGCATATCCCAAATAGGAAGTAATTGGATTGACAGACACAAAGCCAGTTATTAGACTGTTATTATCTGATTGGAAAAAAAGCAGACAGAGAAGCATACAACTGTAGCAAATCTAATCTGATGATGTCTGCTGTTCCCAGAATGCACAGTTCTCCGCACAGAATATATGGGCTTTGAAACCCCTGACCAGCTTAGGAGCGTTTGGAGTTCCTGTTCTCAGAATTCATCTCTGTATTCTTATTACAAATCATTATAATGCAATCTAATAAAACACAGTTTGCATAAAGAAGGGGCCCATTTATAAAACTGTCACCAGAGCCACTCTATTAATAGAGCCATTTTAAAGATTTATTGTGAGCATATGTTACTTTTTACAGGGGTCCAGATTGAGAGCTGCAGGATTTGAACATGCAAGAATGTGCTACTGATGATAATTTAAATTTTTTTTTAAAAATGAAGCTGTTCTGCCCAAGTGATATCATTAGACTCATACTTTTTCCTTTTCGGGTATAATCATCAAGCAACAGTCTGAACTAGGCACTTGGAAAGGGTGACAAGGTCTCGAGCAGTGTTATTTACCCACTTTTTTTTTTTTTTGCTTTCCCTGGGTTTAGTTTTACTTCTGGGTACCACTGGAGATCAGGAGCATGGGGTGGGCAAAGTATAATGAGGGTTTGGAAGCAGCACTGGATGTGGTGCTCTATTCACTGGCCAGCTGTGACTGGCTGGATGTGATGGGGAGGAGGTAGTAAAGATATTGTCTCCCTTCATTCACTAATCAGTTCAGCGAGAGCCAAAAGCCTGCTCATTAGAATTCCTGGAGTTTCTTATCCTTGGAGCTCATGGAGAGAAGTAGACAGGAGTCCAGCAAGCTTATATTTATTCAACCGTATCTAAAGAGCACCTGCAGTGTGCAAGGCACTTTCCTAAGTTTAGGTATACAGCTATCAGTGGCTACGCAGCAGGGGTGGGTTGGGGGTGGGACTTACACTCTCCAGTGAGGCAGAGGGAACATGATAAGCAAGCAAATCCACAGATGTGCTATTGGATTATGACAAATTCTGTAAAGCAAAATAAGATGCTGGGTGCAGTGGCACACATCTGTCATCACAGTGACTCAGGAGGCTGAGGCAGGAGGATCACAAGCTCACATCCAAGCTCAACTACTTAGTGAGATCCTGTCTCAAAAAGTTTTTTTTAAAAAAAGGCTCTAGCCAGTGGTAGAGTGCCCTGGGTCCTGGGTTCAATCTTTAGTACCAAAAGAAAAAAAAAAAGGTCAATGAAAGTAGGTAGAAGTAATTAGGGAAGTATTTTAGATATCAGGTCTTCCCTGAACCTCTTCAGAAGGGGGCATGTATGCAGACCACAGTGACACAGAGAGTCCTATGACTGTCTGGAGAAAGAGCAGCCCTAGACAGAGAGGCAGCACTTTCAGGGGCCCAAGTTGTTTTTTCTCCATGTTATAACCAGCTTCCTTTGCCTTGTGATAGTCCCCAAATTTGTTAGTCTGCAAGTTAGGGATTCTGGTATTATAAACTGTCAACAGTAGTAAATTTATGAGAGTTTTATATCATAGTATTAGTAAGCTCTAGAGAAATCCATTATTGTAAATTGAGTCATTACAAATTTTTGAAGGTATTTCTTCCTAAAAAGGCTGAATCTGTGGTGACATAAATTTATGATACAACTATTCTATTATTAATTTGATTGGAACATTTACAAAAAATGAATAAACAAATTAATTGTTAGAAGTATTATCTACCATATAACAAATGCTACTGTAATTTGGCCACTGTGCTCATGTACATTGAGGGCATATAAGGCATTATTGGAAAACATACATCACTACCAGCCTTATAATAAACCTTTCTTCCAGGAAAGGTATTATTTCTCATTTCATACTTTAGGTATGAAAGTATGTTTCTCATTTCATACTTTAGGTGCCCAGGTGATCAGGGAAGGTTCCCTGTTAAATACCCAGGAGAGCTGAGATTCCATCCTAGGCTTGTCTGATGCTAAACCCTGTGCTCTCTTTTGTGTACCATGTTGCCCAAAAGATTATACCTCCAAGTTCTTAGTGTGTGAGTGTTAGGAACCATGGGAAATGTGGGGAAAAAGAAAACCCCAAGTCCTGTATTCAGAGAAACAAAAATACAGTTGGAGAGAGATAATTACCAGAGAAAATAACAGAGGACAGTGAAAGATGTGATATAAACACATAATTGCATTCCTAGGACTATGAAAGAGGGAGATTAATGTAGACTGCAGACAATAAGTCTGAAGCTGAGCTTTCAAAAGACAGGTAGAAATTAGGTAGGCTATATCATAGCATTCCAGTCAGATACAGGTGTTGGATTCCCCTTCTGTATGTAGGGTGAAAATCAGATATCATGATGATTACCCATGAAAATTACTTAGCAAGCTAGAGATGACCTACCATCACTCAACATAGTAAATACAATGCAACTTGATTTTCTTCTAGTTTTCCCCCCTTTGGTTAAGCACCAAAAGAAATATTCACCTTGTGAATAATAGGCCTTATATTGCATAAAAATAAATATCTTAAAATCCTAGGTAACATAGTCACATTCAGAATGGCTGGACACTAACATGAAAGGCAGCCAGGAGCTGCACCTGGTAGAGGGACCTGGATTTGTGTCTCCCTGTCCTACTCACCCTGGGACATATTTCCGTTGAATGGGATGGCAGTTCTCTCAGCCCATGAATCATTGATTGTATATACATCAAATAGGAATGTTCTGAAACCTTACCGAAATGAGGTATGTTCTGCTTGAGAAAAAAAAAAAACACTAGCAAAAAGTCCAGGATGGAAATAATTTTGGATTCTGATAAGATAATAAGTAAATGAGCATCCTTCAGAGATATGGGAAAGCAGGGGGGCCAGATCATAGGAAGGCCTTGAAAACCAGAGACAACTCAGGATTCACATGTTGGAAGGAGAAATCATTGAGGTTTTTGAGAAATGGAATATCACTCTGGAATAAATCTTTAATGCAGACAAATCTGATAAAATGTAGGCTGGATAGTATAGTAGAAACAGAAAAGACCAACCCAAGGGCATGCGTAATAATCTAGGAAGAGAGGTAGTATAAAGGAATTATAGTCATAGCTATGAATTATAGTCATAGCTATGAAACTTGTTTTGAGATCACTATATTTTCTTTTCACCTTAATTGATCTCATTAAAGCAGTTAAAGGAAATAATAATACACGTTCAAAAGAATAGGTTCAGTCCCAAGAATTCAGTGAATCAGCTGGCTGTAGGTTTTTTAGAATGTACTTTTTCATCCAACCCTCCATCCACACATCCATCCAGTCTTCTTTCCTTCCTCTCTAAATGTTTGTTTACAAACACATTCCTTCCCCAGGTAAAAGTCCCAGGATACCACCTTCAGATGTGGGGGGCATTTAATTAGATAATGAATGTGAAAGTGACTCAAAAATTCTGAAAACGAATTTGAATTAAGATTACTTTTACTACCTAGTTGTCATTCCTTTTGGATTCTCTTAAAATCATATTTAAATTATGTATACAGATGATGTAT
This sequence comes from Glaucomys volans, assembly GCA_020662805.1. Lineage (NCBI taxonomy): Eukaryota > Metazoa > Chordata > Mammalia > Rodentia > Sciuridae > Glaucomys > Glaucomys volans. The sequence continues at coordinate 309,667 of JAJEJO010000493.1, forward strand.
TGCTTATACATTTCAAAACACATACCATACATTCTTCAATGATCTAGTTTCTAACTATTCTGATTCCTTTTGCATTTTTATGACAGCATCTCCTAGAGAACTAACTGACCAAAGAGAAAGAGACTTTCCTTTCCTTTATCAAGACCTAAAATTACCACTTTGGTTTTTTCTGTGATGCTCTTAATTAAACATTTGGAACTCTAAGAATAACAATTTCCTGTTTTGTTTTAATAAGATCCCTTTTTTGTTCTCATTAGGCAATATTAAGTACAGTCATGTTATACTATTCCTGCATGGTATTTTCAGTCTTTTGATAATAAGGTTTTCTTTCTTTGGTTTCAAAAGGCCAAATAATCTTAGGAACAGTAGCCAAAAAACAGTTCATTCATGGAAAACATTTCATGGCGATCCCCTGGTCATGGCTTTCAGAGTTCAGTTGACTGAAGTAACTGACAGTGTTGACATCTAATTATAATTTCTTTTCCTATTGGGAAGCCTAGCAGGCAAGCGTCTTCTCTTCTCTAATAACAATACTATAAAGTGTCAAGCATGCATAACTTCTCAAGTCTGAGAGCAAGATATAAAATTTTTAAGATCATCTCATACTTTTGTTCCCTTCCAGCATTTTAACTTACATAAATTATCTTGGGGAATAGAATGGCTCAGTGTTACAGCTGAAGTTGATTAAGCCCATCTTTTTTCTAACTGAATAAAAGCATTGTTCCATGGCAGCTGGCCAAGAGCTACAACCTGCAGGACAGACGCCCACCAGATACTGGAACCTGGTGCAAGGAAATGATGAAGGCAAGGCGGGAGTCCAGGGTGATGAGAGAGCATGAGGGCAGCTCCCTTCCAGTGCTGAAGGCTCTCCTAACAATGCATTCTGTTCCCCTGCACATTCCCAAGGGGTGTGAAGGAGGAAGAGCATAAAAAGATGCACTGGAAAAGAATTTTCTTGCTGGCTGTGAGCTTGACTATTTACTGGCTTTCCCCAGTTTAGATTATTTTGCTGGGAAAGTATGTTGTATTTGCTCTTTATGAATAATCAATAGGCCTATTCTCCTCCTCCTCGACTTCTGCAAACCCAGCTAATAAGAGACACAAATTTGTCCTAGCAGCAATATTGTTTGTGATTTCTGAATACTTCCTAACGTAGAGTTCAGAAATATAAATTAATTAGAGTTTGCACAAATGAAGTTAGGTCTAATTGTCATGGGTAGAGGAATACAAGCATAAAAATGATCATAAAAACTGGCCAACAGCAAATAAATGTGTATTTTTTTTACATATGCTCAACTAAACATAGCCCTGAGTAGCTGGCCTGTTTTTGCATATGGCCGTGTTCACAGCTGGCTTAACTTCTCACCTTATGCAGGATGTTTGTACTGAGCATCTTCCAGGGTGCTGTGCTTGGCACCCTGGGGAACATGGTGGTAATCTAACCCATACCCTGCCCTCAAAGGAACTAATGTCTAGAGCAAGATAAGATCTGTAAACAAATTAGAGAGTGGGTCCTTATAGTTGGTGCTCCTGGCCTGTCTAGATGGTAATTCTGAAACTCTTTTTTTCTGTGAATCAGTGGGTTTTTTAAATTTTTTTTCAACCCACAGTAAGAACTATAGTAGTACATCCTATATGAGTGAAAAATAAAATAAATATATATCTAGAAAAATAACACATGATTTACTACTAATAAATATAATACACTCTGATATTTCCTATCCTGTTCAGTCTTCCTCTATCCCCCCTCCTTCTCCCTCACCCCCATACTATTTTCAACCCTTTATGTCATGACCATTTATAAGGTTTGAGGTATGGTTTGCACTCAACATGGTTCAGCCTGAGCTACACTAAGGCAGGTTCCATATTGCGTTTATTTTCTCATCTTTATCATCTAGTCATGCTTGACATGGGGTAAGCACATTAAATGTTCAGTACATGAGGAGATACCCAAATCTCCTTACAACAATTTTTGGTCAAACCTGATGAATGGCACAGATATGTTCCCTATGATCTTAACCTAGAGAAATAAGAAAAAATCATCAGTGTCTCATTGTGTCACCTCTACTGAGGTGAATGTAAAAGGATAATGTATTATGTATTATTGAGAAACCATCCATTATAGTCTAAGAGGAGGCAAAAACGTCTACCACCCTTAACTCTTAATACATTTCATCTCGCTAATGGTCTCTTTTATTCAGCATGCTGTTGAGGATTTTTCTGAAACCATGACTTAAGGAATGAAATCTTCCTTCAATTATTTATGGTTTAAATAAATGCAAATAAGATTTCCTGGCTTGCTGTGCTGATACTCATTAATAAATATTTCACTGGGTATTAGGAAGATTCAGATTGACTAAATGAGGCTCTTTTTCAACATAAACAAAAGCCCTTGTGTTTTCCTCTACTATGCAGGCTGATTCCTAGGTCTGGCTTTCATTAAGGCAAATGAATGTTAGATGGGTGCATCAACAGAGCCATGGGTCCTGTGGGAGCCAGAGTCAGCAGGGGCTCTGCAGTGAAATAATCCTTCAGTTAAACCAAATTTAATCTCATTAGCAGGCTAATTGTGCTGTTAGGGGAAATGGCCAACCAGGTTAAAGAGAACCCACATAGTCTAATTACTCTTCCACTTCTGTCACTGGAGAATAGAACACTGAACCAAGAGGCAAAAGATGCAAGATTCTGTGCTTGGCCTCAAGTCTCGAGTGTTGGAAAATTCCATCTCTCACTTCCTGGGGCCTGTGAATTGCATTTCTGTCATGTCAGTACATACTGGGATCCTTTCCTATAAACACAGCAGTAATATTAGAGCCTGTCATAGTGTTCCTTTTTATATATGCATTTTACCCCCTCACTTTTCCAGTAAACCTGTGCACATCAGACCTTACCATGGTTTTGTTCAGAATATAGCAGTGCAGCAAAAAGTTCTGAAACTACCAAAATATCCAAAATTTAGTTATGAAAATCTTGACTTACCATATTTCTACTCAATGGGGAATTTTCTAGAATCATTGAATCTGTAACCATATAATTTACATTCTTATAAATTTGCATGCATATGGGCTTGCCATTTTTAGGATGTGGTTTGAAAGAAAGAATGATGGGCTGATTAGCAGCCAGATCAGGGCTCTAGACAGTCTTAAAACTTAATAGCAGGGTGTCCTTCACAAATTACTTATCTTACCTGAACTTCAGTTTTGTCATATGTAAAGTGGAAATAATTATCAATATCAGAATAGCCCCCAAAGCAGAATGAAGTTCAAATATGTAAAAATCCTTTGTAAGCATTGACACACACTACAGGTATGAGAGGTCATCGTGTATCCATTTGCACTATATGATGTGGCATCCCCAGCTCCTAAGACACAGCTTGTTCATAATCAGCAGATATTAGTTTAATACATTAGTTTAATTAGTTTAATTAGAGAAGTTTAGCATCATGTTTTGTATTGTTTTGGTTTTTGGTTTTTGGTTTTGTTTTATTTTTGATGACACTGGCGTTTAAACCTAGGGCACTGAGCTGCATTACCGGCACTATTTATTTATTTGTTTGTTTGTTTATTTTTGAGACAGGGTCTTGCTGAGTTGCCCAGGCTCACACTCCTGTAATCCCAAGAGCTTGGGAGGCTGAGGCAGAAGCAGCGAGAGTTCAAAGCCAGCCTCAGCAAAAGCAAGGGGGCTAAGCATCTCAGTGAGACCCTGTCAATAGATAAAATACAAAACAGGGCTGGGGATATGGCTCAGTGGTGGAGTGCCCCTGAGTTCAATTCCTGGCACACACACACCCCAACCCCGCCCCGCAAAAAGAGAGAGAGAGAATACATTGAATACCTTCTGTCCAAGAAGGGCTTATGTCACTTCCAAAACAAAGTATGCTGGTGGGAAATGACATAAAAACACTTAAAGGTATTAACGAGTATGAATGCAATGTAGTAACAACCTGAATACATAAATAGTAAATGCAGAACTCACTTTTGAGCTTGTAGCTATCTTGCCTGCAAGCCATAATTTTTCATTGTTGAGCTCATGAAAATGAACAATTTTATGTTTACTCTCATACTGAAAACAAATGGTGTTAAAGGGACCTGGCTGCCAATACGATGGCTAGAAATTTTTTCATGAATTTTCATATACAAACTACATCTATAGGCCATTTCTGCCTCTTGCATGCTCTGTAGTTAAGCGCAACAATCAGCCCAAGAATGTCACACATTGAAAAGAGTCACCAATTGCAGAGGTTGACTCCTGGACAGCTCTTTTATCTGCTGTGTTTTTTAGGTATTTGTCATCAGCATAATCCAAATGAATATCAGTTCTGCAGAAACTGATAGTATTGTAATTGTAATTCTTTTATGGGGACTAGTTTTTTTTTGTTTTTGTTTTTGTTTTTTTTGGAAATACTGTGTGTTCCATCATTTTAATGCCTTCACAGTTGAAAACATATTCACCTAAAAGTTCCCAGCCACACAGGACACTGTTCTTTTTCTGTCTTATTCAATATACAAACGTGATAGTCTGTACATATCAGGTTTGTGAGCAGAATTTTGACTGTAGTTTAGCCTTACAGAAAATATGAAAACTTGAATAAAATGGAACTTTAGGAATAAAATTCTTTTTTTAAGAATGGCTTGTGTTTTATTTTGGTTTTGATTGACACATAATGGCTGTACATACTAATGGGGTAGAGTTAGCTCTTCTAATACATGCATATATCATAATGATCATCATAATAGAATGTTTTCTTAAACTTTTTATATTTCGATAATTATAGATTTAAGTGTAGTTATAAGAAATAATACAGAGATCTCACATATCCTTCACCCAGGAGGAATAATCATTCTTTAATTCCTATTTAATAAGTAAATGATGTGAAACTGTCTATAAAGGAGGAGAGGACTTCTATGCTTCTGAAAGGATCACAGGATGTGTAGCTTAGTTCATTTTTTATATTACACTGATTTTTTTTGGGGGGGCAGTATACCAGGAATTGAACTCAGGGGCACTCGACCACCGAGCCACATTCGCAGCCCTGTTTCGTATTTTATTAAGCTGAGTTGCTTAGCGCCTCGCTTTTGCTGTGGCTGGCTTTGAACTCACAGTCCTCCTGCCTCAGCCTCCTGAGCTGCTGGGATCACGGGCATGCACCACTACACCTGGCTTATTACACTGTTTTTACACCAACCAACCCGATTTGTTGTGTTGAAAGCTTGTAGTTTGTCAATACATGGCCAAAAATGAATCTAAAAAGATACTCTTTTCAAGTGGGCTTGGACTCTGCAGGAAATAAATTTGAGAAGTATTTTCAACCATATATAATAATATAATAATAACTTTGTGAAAACTGTTGCAAGGTAATTATATATGTATATATGTTATATATTGGCCTGGGAAAGTGTGAATGGGAGCAGAACAAGGAACCAACAATGAAATGAGATTATCATGTCTTAACTGAAATAATCAAGTATGCAAATAAAAATGTGTAAGTAGAAAAGTGTAAGGGTCAAGATTCATACCCTAATTGTTATTGTGTGTCTGTACCTCATGTGCTATTTGCTCACTAAGGGATCACTTACTACTTACAGGTACTTTTTTCTCAGAACACTTTGCATTCAGGTTGGCAGGTGATAAAGTGACAAGAAATGAAGGGTGGGGTAAGAAATAATCATAACCTAAATTTAGGAGCAAGGTTAGTTGCCAAATAAGCTCATTAGAGATCATTCAAAATGAGTTTCCAAAGCACTCATTTATTAAACACAATGAAGTCCCTCCTGTTGATCTCCAGTGGAGGAGAGAACCAAGTGGCCTACCTTTGTCTTCTGCAACAGTATACTGTAATTTTATACCAACGGATGCCTAAGTCATATTTTGACCCATGAAATAACTTCCAGTCTTGGACTTCTGTTACTGAACCATGAGTAATGTTTGACTTAGGAAAGATAAACTGAAGTTCACATTAGAGAAAAGGACTAAGTTTGAATTTACTGATAATTTGTCTTTAAAATATCTCATTTTGACACATTTAACTTAATGCCTGTATCATCTCATTTTATAACCTTCTTTATTTTTTCTTTCACCATCGCAATTCTTTTATCATATTTTTATCCAGTCCTAGTTATTCCCTAAAAATAGCTTTAAAATAATATGTGCATTTTTTTCTAACCTTTAAAAAGTCCTGGCCCTTTAACATCACATCTAAGTAAGTTGTAATAATAATGTAAGTAAGTTGTAATAATAATTTAATGTTGTTTATTAAAATGTTTATTAACTGTGTCCTCTGTACTTATACTATTAGGTGCTTTGGGTATGATTCAGAGGTGTACAACGTGTAATTGCTGGTCTGAAGGAGCTTAATTCTGTTATGAGAGAGGAAAACATAGGTAGAAAAATACTAATGTTATGATATAGTGTGAACGTTCAAATAAATGAATTAAGTAAAGCAGTTTAAAGAGGTTAAAGAGCAAGTCAGCTTTGAATTAGTCCTTGAAGGAAGACTTCAGTGAAACTAATAATTTTTCAAACCTCCTCTCTGATAAGGCACAATTTAGAAAATGTGGAGAGTACCAAAAGTACCACATGGACACCATGAGAAAAAGCATGGAATTCTTTTTCTTTGAATGCACAGAGTGCACAGAAAGTGAAGTCTGCTGATGCATAAAAGTGGAAATAATGTCAGACTTGGTTTTTATGTACCTACGTGACCCCACACACTATCTCCAATGAAGAAGACATATTCCCTCTGTTCAAGAAACTTAAAACCTACTAGGCTACAGACCCCTCAGCAGGAGTAATTTTTGTATGTAGAGTGATGTGGCAGTATAGTAAAAGGTCATTCAACACACACATACAGGAGTAAGTGACACCTGCATTGGTGGCTGTGAGACACAGGTCATTCAGGAGTGTTTTAGGTAAATGGTCTTTGCATGTGCAAAGACCTGGAGGTGAGGGAGGGCAGGGCATATTGACAAAATTGCCAGTAGTTATATATTCTGGGTTTGGGTAGATTAATATGATATCTGTCTCTTGGATACATTGCAGGAAGCAGGGGTTGAGGATAGGAAAAACAGTTAGGAAATTGTTTTAGGAAAACCTGAGAAAGCTTATAAGTTCCATCCATTCATCTACATGTCTCATTTAATAAGAACCTGAATTAGGGATTGACTGTTAGAAATGGAGGTGCAGGAGTGTCTGCCTGGGCTCCAGCATTGAACTGATTGAGTTGATACCATTCATATCATTTGCGTGTGAATGACAACCCTAACTCTAACCCTAACCCTTGGGCCATTATTCATTCTTTCACTGTGGATGCTTGAGCACCCGTAGCAGTGTGGAGCACACCATAACATTGCCTAAATAAAGGAAGGCATAACAATGAGTACATGTATTAACACAAGAGAGTATATGAACTAAATGTCCCTAAGTCTGAAAGCTCCTTACATGAATAGACAGCTGAGGAGAAATAAAAGATGATTTTTAAGCTTGATCCTGGGTAACTAAGGTGATGATGGTACAAAACTAGAGAGCACAGAAAGAACTGAAATAATAATGGGAGGGCAGCGGTGAGGAGTTCCGTGTTAGACATAAATTTGAATTATCCAGAGGACATTCGAATGAAAGTATTTGACAGGTGATTGAAACTGCAGATTACAAGCAAAAAGTGTGGGAGATATGATTTACTGGACTGTTGTCTTCAATATATTAAAATATTTGTATTCAGCAATACTGTGGTCTTCACCCACCCAAGATCCCACCAGGGACCCCACTCGGGTTTTCGGCATGAACTTATGTCTATTGACTGTTCCCCACTTGCCTGCCCACCTCAAGAGTCCTAACCCTAGGAGTGACTATATGAGAGGCAGTGATGGTGAAGGAGTACGTTAGGTAGAGTAGGCTTACCTCCAGCATGGTCTCATGGAGACTGCCCAAGATGAAATTTTGGTCCCAACGCTTACTAGTTATATGACCTTGGGAAGGTAACTTAACCTTTCTGTGCCTTCCTTTCCTCAAATAGCAGCTATAAAAGTACTTTATTTCATAGTGTTGTAAGGAATATATGAAGTAGAGCATGATTCCTTTAGAACAGTCCTAGCATATGTTAAGAACAATATAACTGTCAGCTGTTAATGCTACTATTATTTTTTCAGTTGTTCAGTTTCATCCTGGGTAAAATGGAGATAGGAATAGTGTAGTCCTCTAGGGTAATTGTCAAAGTTACATGAAATACTCCACATAAAGCTCTCAGATCAGGACATGGGAAGAGCTCCATAGGTGTGAGCAATTATTAACACAGCTCCTACTGACATAGCAACAGGTAAGACTTGCCAGATTCCCCTGTGTCTTGCATTAGAATATCTGAAGCCCAACCTGATCTGGAGCACCTAAAATAGAGTGTAATTTTACACATACGTTTCCAGGTGATGATAGTTATTTTGTAATAAGTTGCATTTTTTTCTTGGAAAAAATTTTGACAGCTTTATCTTTTATTAAAAAATATATAAAAGGGAGGTTATTTTACTGTAAGTAAAGTGAGCTGAAAGGATAAAAATAGAGTTCCAAACCTACCAGAAAAGCAGAATTATTTTGCCTTTGAGTTTTATAGCCATAGGTCTTATTTATTTATTCATGTGCATTTTGAGGTGTTTAAAAAAAGATTTCTTGATATTAAGGGTTAGAGTTTAAGTCACTTCAATTTCCAATTATATGCTTAAAAAACTTAACAGCTGTCATTTGAAAGAGCCTTACTTCGTTTTACCTAAAGTGCTTTTCAGTCTGAAGGGAACACTTAAATGCTGTTGTGAATCACTTGCAGTATACTCATGGCAAGAGTTTTAAAAGTTAAATTTGTTTTCAAGCCTGCAGAGTCCAAATTTTGTAGATAATATTCTTTTCTCCCTTTACCTAATGATTTTTACCTCTTTTCTTCTAGTCTTACACATGAATTTCACTCATGATAAATAAGAATACCCAAATTCCTTTTTATTTCATTAGTTCAGCAAATTGTCTCCTAGGAGTGTGGGCTGAGGACATGATTGGGCTCAGCAATGATGAGCTTATTTTGCACTTTTACCCAGAAAAATCTTTCTATACAAAGGCACAGACAGTAGTTAGACTCAGCATGAACAATTACAGACTGTTGGGGGAGAGGCTCTTCCTGATGTGCCAATGGCTTACTCCCATGAATTAAGAGGCAAATGTGCTCCAAAGTGCATTAACCTTTATGGATTTTTCTTTGGTTTTCATGTTCCACTGATTTATGGTCTTGAATATGCCTGTTGCTGCTGTTTCTGAATGAGTCCCTTGTAAATCATTCCTAAACGATCTTTTTCGACTCAGATAATACAAGTAAGTTGAATATATTGCAAATCAATTCCTCTGAGCTCCTTTTCCTCTTTGCCCAAGTTGTTTTCCAGTTTGCTCTGGGCCTTAAATGTCATATCTGAGAGCAGTCAAGGAAGTAAGAAACATGTCTTAAAAGGAACTACGTTTGCCAGGCTGCCTCTTTCTGCAGCTGAGCCGTTTCTGGTCTTTTGCCTGACCTTACTTGGGTTTCATTCCGAACCACACTTAACTTTAGTACAACCAGCTGACCATCCTTTGAATAAGAATAGGTTCGTGTCTGGGAGTAGATTCTATTATGGACTCTATTTTGGATTCTAGGGGGGTTTTCCCCATACAAATGAAGTATGGAAGGGATTTTGAATATACTGTGTTCTCAATCCACTATAGAGAGCTGTTTTTATTCAGATGAATAAATGAACCTGTTTCCATCACAACTTCTACAATACAGTGCAGGCCCTCTGTGTTCAAGGATACTTACAGCTGGTAGCCGTCACAGTTCTTGGCTGAGATGAAATGGAAAAATGGAGCTTTTTGATAAAATATCATTTGTGATAAGGAGGCTGAGCTACATAAGAGATTTGGGAAACTCAAGTGAAATTTTATTTAATTTATAATTTCCCTGGATAGAAATCATATCAAGATAAACATTTTTGAAAATATTCAGTGAAATGCTGGTAGTGCGTGCTCGTTTGTGCATTCCAAAAAGTGCATAACTTGCTCCAAAGAACAGTCAATTTTAAAATGCAGGTATTATATATGTATATGCTTTTAGAGGTCCCCTACTTGATAATCTGAAATGAAAACCTCTGGTTAAATATTTTCAGTTAACAATATTAGAATTTAGGAAATAAGATCCATGCTTTCCACATTCAAATGTGATGAATAGGCTGCATATGCTCATTATTTATTTTGTGGTTTATCCCACTTTACAGTCTTAAGGTTTAGGAAGCTGATTTGGATAATGTTCTTCAGAATCCTGTAATTAGATGCTCTACATACAGCCTTATGCAGATCCTGTTCTTTGAGTCCCAGGGTCTCTTTCCACATGCCCAGATGTACCTTTACTTGGTGTCTGCCCATTCAGCACTTGCAGGGCTAGAAGTCCCCAGTGTGAAAACACTTCTGGAGATTAGCTCTTACCCTTTTGACAGTGTTCCATCTGTGTTCTAGCTTAACTTTGAAGTGAAGTATTTTTTTCCCTAATGAGGTCTTTTCACTGTTAAAAATTCAATACTTTCCTACTTCCACAGACAAGGAGCCTTGTTGGAAAATTGGACTTTTTTGATGATTCTCCTTAACACCCTTACCTCTCCCTCCTATCTCCCACTCAACAGATCATTTAAAAAGTACTTACTAGGTGAAAGGCAGTTTATTGTGGGAATTCGGGGGGAAGTAAAATATAGATTTGCTCATAAAAAAGTTGAGGAGCTGCCCACAACATTTTAACTTATGGAAATAATTCAACAGCAGCAAAGTGAACATTCACTGTGGGGTTATCTATTTTTAAAAACATGAAGGAACATTGATGTTTGGTTTAATAATGTCATGTTCATTAGCATGATGGAATGAGTTTATAATACTCTGAAAGAGCAAGGAAAAAAGTAATATGGACAACCATATTGCACATAATAATAAAAAGATAATGTGGGAATGCAGAGAGGACCCAGATAATACTCTTTCAAAAATAAATGCCCTTAACATTGGAGTGGTAGAGATTTAGGATAACTTTTCTTTCTTTTTAAATCTTCTATTTGAACTTCTCCAAATTCTTGGGAGTAGGGCATTAGTTGTCAGGTAGGTCATGTCCTAGTTTCAGGAACTATGGGTATAAATCACAAGATATATTCTTTATTTTATTCAATACTTTTTTTCAACAAATATTTCCTGAGACTTTAACTATGTGCTGTCTTTAGACTAGTTCTGGGTAGTAAGGATATAGCAGGGAACAGTTTACACTTGCCCTCTGTGCACTTGGGGATTTTGTCATTCCTGCATCTAATATTCAAAGTATCAATCTAATGATGTCAATTGCTGGTTGTAGATGCTCATATGGAAAAGTAAAGAATCAAGGTGAGGGCTGGGGTTGTGGCTCAGTGGTAGAGTGCTTGCCTAGCATGTGTGAGGCCCTGGGTTCGATCCTCAGCATCACATAATAACAAAATAAAGATATTGTGTCCACCTACAACTTAAACAAAATATTTAAAAAATCAAGGTGAAAACAATCATAAAATGTCACACGTTAATCTCCAGCCTCATTGGGTTTACATGATAGTAATAGTAGACGTTATAAAAGTAGCAGCTGCCATCATTTACTTAGCAGTTATTAATTCTAATGATTAATTTTTATTTCTTCATTGAATCAGAACAATCTTGTGGGGTAGGTACTATTATATCCATTTTACAGAATAGAAAAATAAGGCTAAGAGATGCTAACTTACCTGCCTGAGATGGTACATTCCAGATCCAAACTCTGGAATACCTACTCTGAGTGCTCTGCTCTGACCACTCTGCTTCCCTAGGCTGTTCCTTGCTGCACAGTGACACTGAGTGTGGGGAATGAGGTTCACCTCCCAGATGGCTAGAAAAGCGCTTTTCCATGTCCTTCCTGCCCAAAAAAGGGCAGTTTGCCCATTTACTGTAATAGTTTCTCATTTTTAAAATTTATTATTTTTAATTTTTTATTATAATGAAATTGACAGTTATATATTTATGTTATTAACACAATGTTTTGAAATACATTTCTAAATGGCTAAACTGAGCTAATTAACACATAGTTATCATGCATATATTTACCACTTTTGTAGCAAAAATACTTAAAATCTACATTCTCTATGATTTTTCAAATATAATAATACTTAAAATCTACATTCTCTGTGATTTTCAAACATAACTATTTTATACAATGGAGTTCTTGAATTTATTCTTAAACTGAAATTTGACTCCTTTGACCAACAGCCCCCCACTGCCCTGCCCCCATCCCAGCCACTAGTAACCGCCATTCTACCCACTTTTGACTAAAGAGACTGGTAAGATAGCCCTAATTTTTTTCTTTCATTCTCCCTCTCACGTTTCATGCTTTTCTGCACAGTGAGGTCTCTCAGAGTTCTAAAAGCAGATTTGGAAACATGTTGAATAGGTCCCCTCCAGTTAGAGATGACAACATCAACCTGGAAGTGTCATTGCAGACTAGACCGATGAGTGTGCTTCAGGAAATGAATGATTTGTATTTGAAAGAAATCACTCAGCAGGAAGTGATGGGGCCCCTCTGCCTGTGCTGCTTGGAGCAGCTACTTATTGTAGGGACACCAAAGACAAGTATGGGACTGGAGAAAAAGAAAATATGGATAATTTAGAGACATCATTAGTCTGTTTACGAACAGGTTGACTAGGAAAAATGTATTCTAATGTTTAAGATTTTGAAAATATAAGGAGTACTTTCTGCTCAGAAAACTCTTGTTCTAACTACTTTGAAGAAAATAAATAGGAATTCTATGATTGATTTCTCATTTAAAAATAATAAAGGAAATTTTCACATATTTACTAATTAGCAAATTAATAATAGCAGTTATCTTTTGGAAGCAGACCAAGGAGACCAGGATGCACCTGGGTGGGGGATTTCTCTGGGGGTTAGAGGAGATCAGAAGGGGTCAGTATGGCAGGATGTGGGATTGGGAAAACTTAAAATTATGGCCTTGGTTAACAACTTTTATTTCTCCGTTTTCCTCTGCCTTCTTTAACTCACTGTTTCCTTAAAGATTGTTCAAGATTAAGCTTTTACTTCCTTTTTCATATTGATAACATGAAGTAAGAAGTCGTATTGTTGTTTTTTTTGCCTTCTCAATTTCTACTTTCTTTTCTGAATATTTGGGTTGATTATTTTTTTATCATGATAATCCAATAAATATACTATGCCACCCCCTCCCAGCACACATGCACATACACCAGGGTTATTGGAGTATTTAACTGGTGTTATGCAAGATTATCTATAATGTTTGATTTATTAAGTAAAAGAAACTATTAGGTTGAAAGCTAAACTTAAAGAATTATTTATCCACCAAACTTTTAAATGTGATCTAATTACACAGCAATTTATGAAATATAGTCTTAAAATATGTATGGGTAATTTTTTAACTTTCTAATTAGATTTTTAATCAAGCAGCTAATACCTTCACAATTTTTAACAAAATTGTAAAAAGTTGTAATTGTAAAACGTTATAATTGAAAGACTCGTTCCCACTCCTCCAGACTTCACCCTTGCCCCTTCCTCCTACATGTACTCTTTAGTTTTTGTGTAAAACTACCTTGGGCACCTTTATGCCAAAGTAAACAAATGAGAATATATCATTCTTGTATAGAGGTTATTGTAGTAAACATTACCAAATATCTGTTGATCTACACTTGCTTTTTATTTTATGTTTTTATTTTATTTTATTTTATTTTATTTTATTTCACTTAACAATATATCCTGGAGATCTTTCCACATGATGCATCAAAAGCTTTTGTATTTGGAGGGTAGGGGAAGCAGTACAGTATTCCAACATGTAGGACACCATAGTTTCATTTTCCCCTAATTGATGGACTTCGCGGTTGTTTCTAGTCTTGTGCCATAAAAATAATGTTAAAATGATCTATATACAGAGTACATAGATCATTTTGTCCTTATTCAGATATAGCTGTCAGAAGAATTTCCCAGAATTGGTATTTCTGGGTCAAAAGGAAATGAATTTGTAATTTTGAAAGATAGTGCCAACTTGCCCTTTGTTAGTGCTTGCCATGTTGCCCTCCCATCAGTGTGAGCATGCCGCTTCCTCTGCACTTGCACCAATGGAGGATATTTATAAACTTCTGGAATTTGGATAATTGTATCGATGTAAAAATTGGTATCTCAGTATAGTTTTCTTTGCATTTTTTCTTATTATAAATGAGGTTAAGCATCTTTTTATGTTTACTGGCCACTGTATTTCTTTTATTATAAATATTTTCATGTCATTTGATCACTTTTGTATAAATTTTCTGGATTTTTTATTTTGATTTCTATCCACCATTTGTGATATGATATGAGTTGGACATGCATCTTCCCAGTTAGTTACTCATCTTGCCCCTTTTTTTAAAATATTATTACCTCATATTAAAAAACCCTGGGAGTGTTATACCTGGCCTTATTTATTTTTCATTCTGAGGCAGGGTCTTACTAAGTTGCTGAGGCTGGCCTTGAGCTTGCAATTCTCAATTCTCCTGCCTCAGCCTCCTGAGTCACTGGGATTACAGGTGTGTGCCACCACACCTGTCTCTTTCATTTTCTTCCTCCTCTTTTGTGAGAAAGGTTCAAAGGCAGCCCTTGCTTACATAGCACTGTAGAACTATAAAAATGACCAAGCCAATGAAAACCATGTAAAGCAAGCAACCTCAAGCAATGAGAAAAGTCACAGTTGCTTCGTGACTTCAAAAAATTCAGTCAAAACATTAAGATCTCTCACACTGTTATTTATAAGTGAATAGAGAAATGAAAAAATAAGAAAACTAACATATTTAGTATGCTATAACATTAGAAACATTGAGAATTATATTAACTTTTTGTCACTGTGACAAATACTTGAGAAAATCTACTTTAGAGTAGGAAAGATTTATTTTGGCTCATGGTCTCAGAGGCTTCAGTCCATGTTTATTGGCTCCATTGCAGAAACATGGTGGAGCGGACCGATTACCTCATGGGGTCTGCAAAGCAGAAAAAGAGAAAAGATGGGACTAGAGAGAAATAAACCCTTCCAGTGCATACCCCTAGTCACCCACTTCTTCCAACTAGGCCCTGCCTCCTACAATTCATTTTACTTCCCAATAATGTCGTCAGATTATGAAGTCCTCAGTGGATTGGTTCATTGATGAAGTCAGAGCCCTCATGATCCGGTCATTTCCCCAAATTCCGGCCTCTGAATGTTGCTACCTGAGGATCAAGCCTTTACCACCTGAGCCTTTGCGGAACATTCCAGATCCAACTGTAGCAAGAGTTAAAACGTATTATTTATTCTTAAGAATCTTACCAAGAGTATTTACCACCTTCATCTCTGTACTTAATTGTACAGGGTAAGAGTCTTTTCTGTGCCTTGGGAAACTCTCATATCCCTTGAATGTTTGGATCAGCTGCTAGTATTTGATCCTTTGTTTTCCATTGTTGTGAAATACCTGTAAGAATTCTAATGCGAAACTTTTTGCCAGCATCACTTCCTCTGGAATGCCATCCCTCTTCATCCTCTTCCTTCCTTTTATCACAAGCACTCTCCTCCTTTATATTGAGAAACTCACCTTTGCTCTGGCAACATGGGTCTCTCAAATGGCAGCAGTGTCAAAATTCCCATAGTCATCTATTTATTCTATAACTCTATTTATATTCAGTTCAGATTTCACTTCCCGTGCATCACTTTTAGTTTTGTTGCTGTGCTTTTATCTTTGTTCTCCAATTCCCTCTTTCAATTATCCATTTTTATAAAATGTCACATGGGCTTATCACTGGAGACAAGGAGACAACACAACTACACACTTGGCTGCCCGCACATGAACAGAATACCTAATACCTTTTCCATGCGGAGGTTGAGCCCTATGGACTGTATTATGAGGTTCTCTGCCATGACCAGTTACCAATAGGCTTGGAAAAAGTCATGTGATTGGCCCCTGCATGACGATGCATGGCTGTTATTTACATAGAGAATTCCGATGAGCTAGTAGCATTGTTTTTACTTTATGCAATTACTCAGAATTAATACACTGTAGTAACTATACTGTGATACTATGAATTTAAAATCATATTGTCGGGGGACTGATATTATCTAACTAAAGTGTAGTAAGTTAAATTTGTATGTATCAAACCACACAATGCAAGGGCTGCCTCCTTTTTAAAAAGTACAAGAATAATGTAAAAAACTCTGCATGTTCATCTCTGAGACCTGACCATTATTAACATTCTGTTATGCATGCTTCCAGTATTTTTAATAAAGAAAATAAAGCATTAAATATAAACTTAATATTCTTCTTTGCCTGCAGCTCCCATCCCATTTCCTTCCTCAACCTACAAACTCCCGTATCATTATGAATTTAAAGAGTATCCTTTATCCTCTCCCCGCCCCGCTCTCTCTTAACATTTATATACATACCTGTGAAGGCTTCAGGGAGAAATATGTACTATTTGGGGTGTGCTCTTTAATTTGCCTCATAATTTTGTTTTCTGTTTGTCATACTTTTCCTTTGCCCCAGGCAGTCTTAGTTCTCTCCTCTCCTCACTCTAGTTTAGAAGTCATGTTTTTCTATTTCATCCTGTTTCCATTTATTAAGTGAAATAACTTGTTTTTTAAAGTGAAAGTCATGTATAGATGAATGCTAGAGTGCTGACCTGCTCCCTCCATGGACATGTGTTATGGTGTCATGTTTATATAAACGTTTCTCTGAATATTTAACAACATTTTTACTCTGTCTGTCTTCCAGATTTATTCAGGAGATTGAGCATGCCCTGGGGCTCAGCCCAGCCAAACAGTGTCCTCTTCGAGAGTTTCTCACCATGTACATCAAAAACATCTTCCTCAGTCAGGTCTTGGCTGAGATCAACAAGGAGATTGAAGGAGTCACTAAAACATCTGACCCCTTGAAGATCCTCGCTAACGCAGACACCATGAAGGTGTTGGGGGTGCAGCGGCCTCTGCTGCAGGTAAGAATCCACCAGAACTTACTGTTTTTATCAGCAATTTTTATTGACTTGGCAAGAGTCATGAATTAAAGAAGAAGGATTACCATCTGTTTTTATATTCAGCAGGGACAAAACAAGAGGAAATAAATTAAACAGGCACTAGGGAAATTTTGGTCTAACATAGTTGGAATTTCCTTAAGATCTTTCAGAAAAAACTGGTTAACTTTGAATGTGGGAAATGGCAAGTCTCATTAGCACACAGTCAACTCTTCATTATTTGCCTGGAATATGTCCTTGAAAGGCATTCTTTTTCTTTTTGTAAATGCATCCCAGAGTATGAGGATTAACAGGAAGAAGTTCAGTTACTCAACCTAACCTCATGACCAGCTGGAAACCCTCTGCACCATTTCAAAGCAGATTTGCTGTAAATAACTTAACTAGTTATAGTGAATTTGAACCAGTAAACTGACTTTTAAAAGTCAGATCATTTAATTCAAGTAATGATCTCATTAACATTGCAAGTTCTACTTTGACTTCATAAAGAAATGGTTTTGGGGCAGTAGAAATAAAACAATCTGTAAATAGATATTTTTGATTAATAGATTCTAAATGTGTATTTTATATATATTTTGGCTGGTGACTTGGAGATGAATATAAAACTAAAATAAAATTAGTACAATTTTAAGCTATGGGTGAACATTGACTTTTACTACTACCTTGTAACATTTAGTGTTTCTTCTTGTAAGGGAACGATGGGCATAAAACTCATGTTTGCATAAGTTGCACAGTATGGTGATACTCAAGGGGCAGAAGGCTTGAATTCTTCAGAAGAAGCTGTGTAAATGGAAGGGAGTTTTATTTGCTTCAGTTACCTGCAGGGCCTTTTTTAGGGAATTGTCCCTAAAAAAAGAATGAGCATTCTTTTTTATAAGCAAATTTTTCTGTGATACCAAGAATATTGAACAGAGGCCTCACACTTAGGGAGATACTTGTTTGGATTGTCTGGACCTGGGTTCCATATGCCCCTGAGAAAGGGTCTATATTAAGTCTGGGGTGCAGAGAAGGGGAAATAGCAAGGGAGTGTGCTCACTCCTCTTCTGCTGGAGTGTTCCTCCAATGGCTCTTAGCACAGTGGGGGCCTTCTCTCTGAGTCCTATTTGACATACCACTTCCACTGAGAGCTTTTTCTTGACTGCCCTCCCTAAGCAGCCCCCTTTCCTGATGTGTATCCATTCTTCACTTCTCCTTTACCTCCCAGCCTTTTCAATACTGCAGCTAAACCCTGTGGACTGTGTCACCTGCCCCATGGCTCTGAGCAGGTTCTTTCAATGAGAAGCACGAGCTGAGGTGAAGGGTGAGGAGAACGAGATTGAGGTCTTTCTTCCCCCTTTCCTTCCCACTTGGACCATGGTCCTGGCCGTGGGTGCATTCCTCTGTAACCAGAGGTCCCACCAATTGACATTTCCTTCACAGCTCAACTCTCACTGGTCTCTGGTGACACCATTTCTTCTCCTCGTCCTTTGATTGCACCTTTCTATTGTTTCTGGTCTCGGCACACCTCACCATCCCTTGACGCTTTTGCCCATCCTGCCCACGCCTCTGGAAAAATTAATTTTTCCTCATTTAATTAAATATTCTTTGTGTCAGAACCCCAAAGGAATCTCCTAAATCACTATTTTAACACTTTTTAGAAAATTGTATTTGGTTATTTATTTGTTTGTTTGTTTATTTTTGCAGTGCTGGGAATTGAACCCAAGGCCTGGTACATGCTAGGCAAGGGATCTATGGCTGACCTATATCCCCAACCCTGACACTAGATTGTTTATGTTTTTCTCTTCCTTAACATTTATCACAAATGTATTTATTAATTTTGCTAACTTGTTTATTTTCTGGGTTTTTTTTCTCTCTAAAAGATAAGTTGCAAAAGCATAGTATAGTGTCAGGCAGCAGAAAAATGCTCAATAAATAATTCATTGAATGCATGCATGCATGGGTGGATGGGTAGATGGATGGACACAATGAGTAAGTTTTGAGAGTCATAAATACCTTCAGAGTCAGAATGGGAAAATGAGAAATAATGACAAAAACATGTTTACTGTCACGCTTTGTCTGGCCATATTAGTCTCATTTTCATGAGAAATCCATCCAGTAGTTATTTCCCTGAAGTGCTGTGCTCTGTGCCATATAGAGGAACTCTAACATGCTTGGTGTACTGAAATTGAAAGGAAAAAAAGGCAGCAGGGCACTACCAGGGGATCTGGGAATGGAGATTCTGGCTTATTAAACATGATTGTTTTCAGCTTGAGTGGCAAGGACACATTAAAACTCAGCACTAGCTGACTACAGTCTGGGCTGTTTCAGGCCATGTGCTGCCTCTGAGTGTCATCTCTGGGCAGTGCTCTCGCGTGCCTGTCAGATCACTCCCAACCTCGTCACCAGCCATTTTGTATGTGTAACTGTGCCTCTTGTCCTTTAAATCAATTACTCTGTTCTGAGGCTCGGTAAGAACTCCATTTTACCTGTTCTGTGTTTGACCTTGTCAGGATATAATTATATGTAAGTAAATCTTGAGACTAAGGCCATTCAAGCTATTAGCCTCTAAATTTGTTTTCAGAGATAAAAACACCTGCTTTGTTATTTAGTTATTTTGTTGCCCTCTCTTTTTTTTCAATCAAAATTTTATTTTATGAAAATGCAAGGTGCTGGAGGTGCAGATAATACGTGTATTTAATATTCTCAGAGTTATGAGATTTAAAACACAAATGAGGAGATGATTATCTTTCCTTTCCCATGCTGAGAAATTCTCTTGTCTTATAAATTGTCTTCTATCATGATTTTCCATATTCATGTTTCACTGTTCCTGTGTCTCCTTTATGTTTTTAGTCCCAAGTAGTTATAGGTAACTAATGTGAAAAAAGGCAAGGAATAATTCTCAAAAATTTGAGCTGAGAATTCAAAACAAAAGTTAAGAAGGGAATTGGAAAAATGTGTGAAAGATGCACGTGGGTTAAATATTCAATTATATGAAGCCTAAAGATGTCCTTTACAGTTATTCCCTCTGCTCAATGGTTGTTTGTCACAGAATAGAAGGGAGGACAAGCCTTTTCCTTGAGGCAGCACCCAGTGTTCTCTGGCATCAGCCCACCCAGGGAAGGGGAAGGACAGCTGTCTTACTGCAGTGTTCATCTGTTTACTGATGGGTAGATGTAGTGCATGGGCACCCTGTGAAGAGAGCACCAGTGTCCCTACACCTCTGAGATGACTTCTGGGCAGTACAGACATTCATGTGATAAGTGAACATCTCCATGGGTGCTAGTTTGCTTTCCCAACAGTGATTTCACTTGCCATCGCAGATCCCCCAGGAGAGAAGGAAGGAAGTCAGGAGGAAAAAAGAGAATACAAGTATCATTTTATAGGTGAAACAGTTATACAAGTGTTGGCCCAAAATGACACAGCAAAGTTATACTGGTAAAATAATAGAGGTAATACTAGTAATGACAGCAATCGCAGTAGTAGGTAAGTGGTAATGATAGCAGCTAACACTTCAGTAGCATTTACCATGAGCTGGGCTGTTCTGAGTGCTTTGTGTGTGTTGACTTATAAGGGCTTTGATTGTATGGCAAGAACTTCTGTGAGGGTCTTATTATAGTGAGAAAACTAAGAAACAATGGAATTAAAAAACAACTTGTCCACCATCAAATAGGAAGCAAAGTGAAACTGTAATTCATACCTAGGCAATATAACCTTGGAATCTGTGCTCTAAGCCTATTCTACACAAATTGTAGTTAGGATCATGCTTGTCTGCAAGCTATGTGTTATTAGTATCTCAGACACTGAGAATTTGAAGGTAAGACACTTTTATAATTTTTTTAGCAATTTACCATTGTCAAGACTAATAAAAACTTGGGAGGGACTTAATGTTTTGTATATTTTTGTGGGTTTAAAATTTTTATTTTCTAGTAACTTATTTTTATTGCATTTCATAAAGGTACCTATCTGAAACATATTGAAGGAACAAACTAGACTGTCACCATTGTTGAGAAGCATAGCTCTAAATTATTTATTTCCTTGTGCTGCCTCACAAAGAAGTAAAGCCTTGAACCATCTCTTCAGCATCTGAAGCACTTTACAACACATAGGAGAGCTTGGATATTTGCCATAGTTGATTCTCTCCAGTTCCTAGAATACTCTTAAAATAACTTGAATATTGAGGAAGCACTCAATGTTTAATAAATGAGTGAATAAATGAGTGCAGATGGATGAATGAATGATTGCTTCCTTAGTACAAGGGCATGTGTATGTATGTTTTCCTCCATGGTATAATCATTTATGAGCTTGAATTTAAGATTCTTAAATTTAGATTTAAGATTTTAAGAATGTAAGATTCTAAATTTAAGTGCTTAAGTTAAAATTTCATAGTTTTATGCTTCTGATGCTGCCAGCATGAAGGCAGGATTGGATCTAGCCCATGGGCTGACCATCTGAGAGCCTTCTATTGCCATCACTTTTTCTGCAAAATGGCTTCCACCCTTGTAAAGCAAAGCACATGGATTCAGACTAAACTAAGGAAGTCTCTTTAGAGAAATTCGTTATTCCTGAGTCATATTCTGGACATGGGATTTTGGAACTTTTTATCTAGCATTCTAGACATGGATTTTGGGAATAGTCATCTGAGGGAGACCTTTTATGTCTCTCACAGTTTACAAATTATTCATCAGAATGAGGAAAGAGTCAAGTGATCCACTCTTATTCTTTAGTTTATCATTGACTTGGGGATTGTTTCTTCTCTTGCCCCCATATTGTTGTTGTTTTAAAGAGTCAGAGGACTAATGCTTAATTTTTTATTCTTTACCTATCAAACTGCTGAATGGGCAACTCTCATGAACAATGGCCCTAGACAAGTTACCTGTCCTACCCCCAATGGCATATCCTACACCTTTGGCACTTAAAGGGCAGTCTATAAACAAGAGCAGGAGAACTCTGAATCAGTCTGCTTGTGTCTGGTGTCACCAGCTGATTTATCTGTCCATTAAGGTTTGAGAAGCATTGCCTTAGACCAGGGCAACACAAAGCACAACCCAAGGACTGTCATGTTGGCATCTCTGGGAGCTTGTGAGAACTGCAGATCATTGAACCTCACTCCATCCTGGGAATCTATGAACTAACCAGCCTTCTAGGGGATTTTGATACACTCGGAGGTTGTAGGCTCACATCCTTAATACAGCAGCATCATGCCCAGCTTGAGGTTAGGAAATAGGATCTGATGATCTGAGCTCTTAACCTTGTGGTGAACAACAGTAGCCACTAAAAATAAGTTTTCCGCTTTGTTTCACACAGGCCCAGACATTGTAAAACAATATTTGTTGTGGCAGCAGAAGCCGCTTCCTCGTCTAGCACATTTCTGAATTTTGCTAAGTTCTTTTCAAAGGCAGGAAGAACCCACGTTTTCTGGCTCCTATAAGGCAATGCGAGACAGAGGCAGCTTTCCTAATGCTCAGGCTCAAATTCCCACATCACTGGAGGAACAAACATAAGCTGTGCAAGTAAAATTTTAAGCAGTCTTGAAACATTTAAAGCATATTTTCATTTTCCTCACTGCCCCAGTATTTGTGAGTCTCTTCTGAGAAGCGAAATAGCTAGTCTGCCTGCAAACACCACACTCTCACCTCCTCCTCAGCCAGCTACACTTCCCACTTCCACCTGTGGGCTCATGGCAGCTTCTCAGCTCCTTTAGAATCACCCAGGAGCTTCCTATAAATACCACTGCCCACTTCCAATCAGTTAGCCTGGTGGGGCCTGCCTTGGCACCAGGGGTTTGTAGAATGCTCAGAAGATCCCAACATGCAGCCAGAATTAGTGCTACTGGCCTGAAGTTTCTACTCCATGGAATCAGTTATTGGCCAGAGAAGAAAAACATTAAAAATTATAGTTGAAGCATTCTTTACTTTAGTCAGATATATAACAGAGGACTCTGATTCATTGAACCAAGCTTTGTATAGAAGTTTTGGATTCAGGAATAAATACATTTAAATTCCAGACATTTAAATTTCAGAATTTATCCATGATCAAATTGCTTAACCTCTCTGTACCTCTTCCTTTCTCTAAAAATGGGAATAATTAAATATAGGAACACTCCAGTGGTGAACTAGAGCAATTGTAAAACACGCCCTTTTCTTCCTACCCCATGTCACATGGGCATGGATTTCAGTATTGACTACTTTCCTATGTTACCTGCCTGTCCTTTTCTCACTTTTATGGATTTCTGACCTCTTACCTTTACTGATGGCTCCTCAACCCCTGCCATCTCTCTGGAGTTTCCTTTTGCATCTCCTTATCCTGACTTACTGTTTACCTACTTCTTGCTCTTTGTATGCTAGCACCATCTAGACACTTCCTTTTCCAGTCCCCCACTGCCCTGGCCTGATGCAAGACGCTTTCTTTGCCCCTTTCCTGGAGTTTGATCATTTATTAGCAGCAAAAGCAGCACACAGTATTTATGGTCGTTATAGCTAGTGGATTAGTTTCCTTGGGCTGCATAACAAATTACCAAAAACTTGATGTCTGAAAACAACAGAAATTTATTCTGTCACAGTTTTGAAGCCACAGTCCTTCCAAAGTTCTAGAGGAGGACTCTTCCTTGCCTCTTCCAGCTTCTGGTGGCTTCTGGTATTTCTTGGCTCTGGCAGAATAACTCCAGTCCCTGCCTCAGTCTCAACATGGCCTCTTCCCCTGTGTCTCCATTTGTCCTTTTCTAACCCATATAAAGGCAATTTCATTGGATTTAGGATCCATCCTACCCCTGATGCTCTAATCACAATCTTTACCTTAGTTGTATCTGTGGAGACTCTTTCCATGTTAGGCCATTTTCTGAGGTTCTGTGTAGAATCTTGGGGGGCAACACTGTCCAGTCCACTACAGTCAGTAACTAGAAGCAAGTTACTCAGAATATGTATATTTAATTTGCAATATTTTTCTTCAAGACCTTCCCTCAGGAAAGAGTGAAGAAGTATTGCTTTTAAATAACATGCCCAGGATGGTCTAAAATCTAGATGCTTACAGGGTTCAAAATAAATTTTCTTCATGGGCTGAGGGATTGCTGAAGCTCTAGCTGAGCCATATTGAAGGTTGGTGGACACAGCTGCTTACAGTATAATAATTTGCTAGAGATAATTACACCAGTTCCCAAACCTATTATCTCCCCAGCTAAACCAATGCACCGCCAGTAACCTCTTCTGTTTTCCCAAGGAAGTGTGGCCAGCAGCAACAGCATATTGTTTTAATCATATCAGATTATGTTAATATAAGAATGTTGCATTTGAGTGGCATTTGCATCACAGCCAGTTGTTGCCGTTGCACTCTCTGGTACAAAATAGATTCAGCTTTTATTAGTGTAACTAGATTAGTCCCATTTAAGGTCTCCTAGAAGTCATCAAGAAAATCATTAGGTCGAAAAGAAGCTGATCAATTGATTTCTCCCCCTTGTAAGCTCAGAGAGATGATGCTGATGATCTCACTGTACTAAAATAGGCCAAAGAACTGGGGTCACTTAGCTCTCTTTCTTCAGTTTTTTCTATACCTAAAGAAGCACAACTTACCTCTCAGTTTTATTTTCTTTGAATTTTACTCATTTTTTATTCACTGGCTGTATTGTGTGCCCTTCATGACAAATAGGGGCCTCACTTGAGCAGCCACTTGTGCCTTCTTCAGACTTTATCCAGGAAGGTGGAGTACTAAAAGATGCCCTTTGTTCCTGTCTTTGTTTAGATTGTCACCATAGCTTTCAACACTCACCTGTTCACCTCCATGACAGCTAAGCAAATTAAATCTTTCATTACCCAGTGGGTCTTTCAGGATCTTATGATTCATCTTTTTCAGATCATTTCATCAAGTTGGCTACTTTTGTTAACTCTTTTGCTGATTTAATACATTTTAACTTTGTAGAATTTTTGTTGTGATTCTTCAGAGACATTTTCTAAAGTAATTACTGCTAAATTCATCATGGTGGGGTGGGAAAAACAATTAAAGCATGAATCTGGTCTCTGTAACAGCTGAGGACAAGTCAGGCAGCTACCTTCCCTGAGCTCCCATCCCTCATCTGTAAAATGAGAATGATACTTGCCAAAACTGCCTCATCAGACTAGGGCGAGAAGTACAGTGGGATCAGGTATTCAGCAGGACTTGAGGAAGTGCTCCAGATATTGAGGTGTTCAGTGACATTTATTGGTATTGGTCCACATGCCCACATGATTGCTGCATTCAGAAAAAGCCATTAGCATTAAAGAGAATGGTGCTGAAACACCTGCCAAAATAAAATACTTCTCTTAAAAGAAAAGCTTCACTAGTCTTTACCAACAGTTTGTTTCATATGTGGCTAGAAAACCATCATAAGAACCTAGCAATTATGAAATTATTTTAAAAACAGTTTACCACGAAAACATTTTAGGCCTACATAAAAGCTGGAAAGATGTCCAGTGAACACCCACATACTCACCACCCAGATTCTACATATTGATACTTTTATATATTTATCATACATATAGCGCAACGGAACATGGTCATTTTAATTCCCCTATCCCAGAAATGAATCCCCAACCATTCCCTAAGCACTTTATCATGATGTCACTCACAGAATTTTAATATCTTACACAGAAAATTTGAAGGTACAGAGAGCTACATTAAATGAGAGAGTAGTTGCTTTGTTGAGGATGTTCAACTTCTAAAAGTACTCATCTAGATGTCTCCTTTAAATAGTATAATGGAACAGGAAACTGACCAGCTCATGCTTGTGATTAATATACAAATAAGGTCTTTATTGATATAATATTACAAAGAAACTTGTCCCCATAACTGTTGATGAAGAAGGTTGTGAATTGTACTGGTGAGAAATGATTTTATATGCAGCCAGAGTGGGCACATTATATAATTGACTTCAATTTTTATACATGTCTTTAACTTATAGTCTTATCTCTGAAAGAAAAAGAAATAGGATCTCATCTGTCTGGTTTTCTTAGAGAAGTTCCTGGATAACAAGACTTTTATAAGTAGCTTTATGCAAAGCCAAGAGAGAAAAAAATTGACTATATTTAAACTAACTTCTATAGAGGATAGCTAGCAAGGCATTTGGAGTAATACCAAAGGAGCTAGAAATAAGCATTGTTTTTTTCTTTTGTCTGCAGAATATCATCTGCTGCCAGCACTATACATTTTGTAAAGAGCCTTATGATCTCAAATTTTTTGTTTTTTGGGGTCAATCATTGTTCCAAATGTTTTCTTCAACAGCCCATCATCTCAAACACTGTGTTTGGAACAGATTTTAATTTAGATGCATCTTTTCAAAAATCCATCTACTACATCTGGGTTATGGGGTCAGTTTCAAAAGAACAAGCTGGAAGGCTTTAGTCACGAGGGACAGCCCAACGGAAAAGTAATTACAGCTGGTGACACTTGTTTACCAGCTTTGCCTGGTACTATGAAACTAGTTTGAGCGCAAGCCTGTTTGAGAATGACATCAGTATAAGGATAAGCCCTGGCTTTAAACTAGGACTCTGAATTTACTTTCTATCGTGAGTAAAGGTAGGGCTCCTGATGGCCAGCTTAGTTGTCACCTGGACTGCTCTATGAAACTGGACTCATTTGAGATAAATATTTTGAGACGTTGATTGGCTGCTGTCCATTTTGATCTTGCCTCAGCCCACTCCTTGGTGGATAAGCAGGAGAGAAGGTAATGACTTATGACAGATCTGCTGACAGGGACCGAACTACATTAACACTCTGTCACTCAGATCTTTAGAGAGCTGCCTTTGCCTGAAATATATTTGACTTTACTTGCTAACAAAGGCATCTTCAGATTTATTTCTTTTCCTTAAATGTTAGAGAAGAGAAAGAGCGTCCCATCAAAAGATACTGGGAAGAGAGAAAGGCTGGCTCGACAGCCCAAGCAAATGATAGTTATCATTCTTGGGAGCAGCAGAATTGCTGATCTGGCAAGATTACTGGTCGGAACCAGATGAGTGTAGACAGAGAACTGCTGTACTTAGGGAATTTTGAGGTTCTTATCCTAAGTAATTTTTGCCCTGACTGGATGTTGCAGCTCTGGCTTAGAGATGTTCAAGTGAGAAAATGAAGAGAGAAAAAGAAGACTATCTCAGCTTGAAAGTTAAATGGCCCTTTAAGATGAACTGTTCAAGGAAAGCAGCTGTTTTTCTTCATGCTTTTCAAGGATCCTGTCCTACTCAGAACTTGTGTGCATCTAACCTTGGTACAGACATGTCAGATAGCTTGGTAAAAACCTTATGGCCCAGTTGAATAATTAATTTCAACTGCTGAAATTCTAATAAAATTAATAATTAATATTTGTTTATTAAATACCTGCTTCGTGCTGTCACTAGACAATGTGATATAGAGATACAAGACAAATTAAAAGTGAGACTGTTACTTCTCAGCAATTTCAAAGGAAATCAGAATTCCTCACACCTATAAATCCAAAAACAGTAAAGGACAGTTTATAATTGATCATGGGATATGATGATTCTCAGAAGATTAGCACTGTAAAAGTTGAGGAGGGCACACTGAGTGCTGGAGGATTCAAGAGGGACCAGATCTTAGGCAAGAAGTGGATCCTGGGGCAGTATAGGATGTGCAGAGATGGAGAAGGCAGAGGAGAAAGGTCCCAAACATGGGATACAAGATATGCAAGGACACAGAAGGTAAAACTGGCCATTGCATTGTCATGAGAAAGGGAGAGTGATTGAGCTGAGTGAAGGAATGGATGGAGAATGAGAAATAAGGTTAGCAGGGGCACAAAACTGCAGCAGAGGTCTGAGACTTTGAGCAGACCAGCTAAGGGGAAGACTTAGTCATAAAAGGTGGTAGAGAATGGCCATGCTCACATGGATGCACTTTGAAGGAAGAGTGCACTTACCGTGGACTGACACAGTAGAGGCAGAGAGCTGGGGTCACAGAGGCAACCCAGGCAGGGTTTTAGTAATCCAGGGCTGAAGGGGAGACAGAGCTTCCTATGAGTATTTTGTTTCTCTCTAGACTGAAGCTTCGGGTAATGACCTCAAGGCTGCCTGAGGTATGGTGAGCCCCAGTATTTTGCTGAGCTCAGCATTTGAAGTGAGTCTTTTGATTGATTGTCATAATCGACCAAACAAACCCAAGAGAGTGACTTTCTGGAATAAATATTGTTCTCATAACCCTCCATCAGGTTTTTCTTCCTGTGCCTCAGAGGCCATACCTGGACGAATTTCATCACCACCTCTGTGTCTGCTGGAACAGCCATTTAGCTGTAACACATTCATATTTGTTTAAAGATTAAGCTGTACATTTCTCATTATTACCTTTCTAGACACACAGAAGCTCTGTCAGTTAAAGTCCTGCCGTGGGGAAAAGGCAACATACAGCTAGCTCATTAGCAGGTTATCTATGTCATTATGTCCTTTTTGGATTGTGCATATTAGAAATAGTCTTTTGAGGAGGAAAAAATTCATGTAGGCTTCTGGTTTCCCTTTCCTTTTCTTCCTCATTTTTATCTACTTTTTTCCCCTCCACAGTTACAGCTATTCCCATGATGGATGGTCATATCGGTGGAGACCAGAATACCCTGAGTATTCACTTGCAAATAGCTACAAAGTCAAATTCAGATAACTGCACTTAAATGAGAGCCTTTCTCTGCCTCCCTTCATTGGAGGCACACACTACTTCTCTTTGCCCCATTTCAACCACAAGAGCTTAATTACTTTCTCTCTTTTTATTCCACAAAGCATTTTTGAATTTGTCATCCTCTTGGTCATGCCAAGGTCACGGCTGCCTATCAGGCACTTGCAGGCATGTTTTGGTGACCTTGCTGGCTGTGTTTGCCCATGGCTTCCAAAGCTTTACCAGACTGAGGAACCAGCCTGAGCAGACAGGACTGGACTGGCAGTTAATCTCATACCTCCCAATCCAGAGAACCCTTTTCTTCAATCCTTTCAAAGTTTTCCTTTAGAGTCAACAGAAGTTTTTTTGGCTCTTAGTAGGCACTCATTTGTTGAACAAATAAAATACAAATTGCCAATAGCTATGTCAAAGGGTACTTTTTGGCTTACATGGTTAGGGATAGAGTATATAAAAGCTAACCTATTTTGTTTGCAAGGAAAGTACCATTACATATTGATTTTTTTTTTAAATAAACTTTCCATTTTGGAAAAGTTTTGATTTACAGAGAAGTTGCAGAGATAATAGAGTTCCCATATACCCCCCACACAGTTTCCCTATGATTGACATCTTATGGTTCATTTGTTACAATTAATGAACCAATATTGATACATTATTATAACTGAAGTCCATGCTTTATGTATAATTGCCTTATTGGTTTTTTTGTTTTGATTTTTAACCTAATATTCCTTTTTCAGTATCAGGATGTCATCTGGAATACCACATAACATTTAATTTTTATGTCTCTAATTTACACTCTCTTGGATATAACAGTTTCCTGCTCTTCCTTTTTTGAGGACTTGACAGTTTTGAGGAATACTGGTTAGGTATCTTGTAGTATGTCCTGCGGTTTGGGTTTATTTGATTTTTTTCTCATGGTCTCACTGAGATTGTGTGCTTTTGGACACCATTGATGTCAACCTTGGTTACTTACCTGTGGCCATGCTTATCAGGTTTTCCCACTATAAACTAACTTTTTCCCCATCCCCCATGCATAGTGTACTCTTGGAGGGAAGCCAGTTTGCACATCCCATGTCCTTCCGGAGCAGGGAGCTATGCTGCCACTTCTTGAACATGGAGTATATGCATAAATTATTTGGAATGCTTCTACTGAGAGAGTTGTCATTTCTTCTCCATGTTTGTATTCATTCAATCATTTATTTATATCAACATGGACTCCTGAATCACATATTGTGTTGTGACTCAGTATTACTTCAGTTTTTTGCTCTCATTGTTCCTCCATGGTTCTTTCAGTTGACTTTCATATTGCTTATGTCCACATCATTGTTTTGTTGTTATTGTTTTTTTATTTTTGAAGCACTTTCTTACTTATTAGCACTGAAAGATACTCCAGGCTTCTGTAGTTCCTGTCCCAGTCTTAGAATCTGCTATTTTTCTAAGGACCCCAGTTTTTTGGTTTTTTTTGTTTAGTTTTGTTTTTTTGGTTTTTTACTGGAGAATGATATTAGAATCCAAAATCTGGGAACGTGGTAGGCTTCTTGCTACTTGAGTTTATCATTATTTCTAGTCTCACTTGGTTGTCATTATTTCTAGTTCCTCTCAGCTGAAAGAAGACATATATGTGTTTTTTCTAACCCTTGTGTATATTTGTATCTATATCTGAAAATCTTTATGTAACTGCTGATGTATCTGACTCTCCTTCATTACCACATGGATCATTCTAGCTTCCTGCTTTTGCTTAACTGTTAACTGGGTTCCCCGCATCTCTCCATCCATTTTCTTAACTTTTAGATGTCAGTGTACGTGAATAGCAGTATCAGAATTGCTAACCTACACCCCTGTGGAAAGCAACCTTAGCAGTTAGTAATGCTTATGTACACTTTCTTTTGCCACTACCCAGTTTTACAGAGTCTAAAACTCACCTCTAAAATGATTTGGGCAGCACCTTTTTTCCCCATTCCCTTCACAGAAGTTATTTTATACATTTGTAATATGGTTGATATTGTTATATTCTATATTCTATCCTGAGATCCCTTGACATCCTAAGTGATCTCTTTAAATTTGCATGCATTAGTATTCACTTTGTGTTTTAAAGTTCTGTGGGTTTTGACAAATGCATAGTATCATGTATCTCTCATTTATAGAGAAGTTGATAATGTGGGAATATAGTCAGAGGGGCCAAAGTGATAAGTGTAGAAAGAACTTTCTCAACAGTCAGCATGACAAGAAATTTGTAAGCAGAGAGTGATCAAAAGCTTTTTGAAGCATTAAACATAAATAAGAAAAAAATTAAAATTTGTCTTAAAGTGAAAAAAAAAATAGTGGTAATTTATAATTCTATTATTTAGTTGGTGAATGTTTTTAATTAGTCCCTGGGTAACTGTTTTTTTAAAACCTTGGACATCTGACTGTAAAGTTACTATGTTTATTTAAAATGCGTGAGTTAAATATTTATATGATTAGTTACATATTTATAATGTCTGCTTTTTATGGAAAATATAATAGTTTTACAGAAATTGTCTTAAGTGACTGAGTTGAAAGCTATTTTTACTCTTAACTAGTTAAACCTAGAGAAACCAAGCTAATTGGCTTATGAAACTATTGGCCAGATACCTCATGTGTATTAACCCAATTGCAGATCTTGTGCCTGGGTAGAAATAATCAATTGCTTTAGCTCTAGCTTAGCAGATACAGATATTTCAAGTTATAGCAAACAGTTTAGGCTCATTTAATTCTATTTCCTTATTTCTTTCCAGTTCTGAAAGTATAAGCACAGACTGATTTCTTGTATGGTGGCAATATAATGAAGCAATAGGTAATGTTGCATCCAAACTCATATATATGAGGCAAATATCATTTCTAAGTTATAGTTCTTTTTAATAAAAGCCTGATTTTTGTATAAATCTGAATTATGAATTTTTCCCAGCTGGTATTGGTAGTTTATCATATAAAAACTTGACTTCAGTAGAATTTTCAAGGCTAAAATATGCTTTAGAAAGTAGTCAGGGCCCATCACTGGGGTCAGGCTCAGCACATTAAAAGCCTGTCTAAGGTGACATGGCTGCTAAATGGCAGCTCCACTAGTAGAATCCAGGTCCCTCTCCTGGCCCAGTTCTCTTTCTGTTCTACTTGTATGTAGTACTATTTAAAACCTGTTACCTTTCACGTGCTGAGTGCTTTTGTACTGGATTTCAACAGCACAACACTTGTACTATAAGAAAAATATTTTGTTCTGCTGAACTTTTGGGAAAGTAGCATTTTAAATCACCTCCCATTTAGGGTGACTTTGCCTTTCTTTTTGCTGCTTTCTCTAGGCAGAGCACGTTTCACTCCAAAACCAAATAACAAGCATCTCTCTCCTAATTTATGGTTTTCAAAATTTTATAGTGTTTTTTTTTCCCTTGCTGTCCAGAATGCTGTCTGAAAAGTCACAATCATTTAAATAATTGATGGCTACTTTATGAAATTGTCAGCCTGGATCCATCCTCCTGCCTCCCCCAACCACAAGTCCTTGAGCAGCTAATCCTTTTATGTTGTATGCTTTTTTTTTTCTTTCTGGTTTCATTTAGATAATTATATTATTCACCCTGGAATATAATTGCCGTTGTACTGTGGGGGAAGAGGAGGCGGAGTAGGGTGGGAGCTGCCTGCTGTTGGCATCTGCAGGTTGTAAAATGCCTGTTATACTCTAGCCTCTAATTTCTTTGCCATCCCACCTTTTAAAGATTTAATTATACCTATGTAAAAGCATAATTTGAAATGTGACTTCTGATTCTTTTGGAAGATAAAAGATTAATCCATTGTTAAATGTGAACAGACAGGGTACAGTGGGACAGATTCGAGGCTGGAATTCAGGGATCTGTAGTCCATTGAACAAACAATTTCTGAGTGCCTACTGTGTGCCAGGCATGAGACTAAAGATTAGGAAATACAGAGATTTAAAAAGAGTAAAGAAAAAAAAGAAACAAAAAACTGTCCTCCAGAGCCCTCCATCTACTTGTGACATGACTTTGGGCAGTGTGCTTAACTTCTGGGCCTCAATCCCTCATCTCTATGCAGAGGCAGCTGGGCCTCTTCAGAATGTCCTCCTACCTGTAACATTTGGTAACATTCCAGAAAAAGATCATAAAGTATAAACACATTCGTTCTTTGTCTGGAAGAGTGAGAATGGTAAAAAGGTCTACATTTTCTATGACAGAAGTCACTTTGTCCTCTTGAAATCAATCATGGTCCAATTTGAAAGCACTTAGACAAAGGATTTCTTTTCTTTTTTAAATGTATTTTCTACCTGCTAAGTTTAGCTTTCTGTTTGGGGGCAGAAGGAAGCATTGTCCAAGCAACTGAAAGTTGTTATTAAAGGAAAGATAACCCTCCTATCAAATCCTTACTTGACATATTTTGCTAGCTCACAAGGCTGTTTTCCCAGCAATTCCCATATGTGATTTTAACATATGATTTTCACAAATCGAAATTTCTCTGTCCATTGGTTAGAAGGAAAGATCATAAAATGGTTCTTTTCTCTTTAGAGGAATTAAATTTGGATGTGGTAAAACTTGCCCTCTTGAAAACTCAAAGATATTAAATATAAAAAATGGCAGAGTAGGTTTTTGTAACTCCAAGAAGTCATGGTATTCATCTCTGTCAGATCCTTATGGTGTTGGGTAAAGTAAACTCAAAATGGCAGTAGATAGCCTGTTACAAATGGAACACAAATAACACATGATAAAATAGAGATTTAGAATGGATTTTTTCACGTATTTATTTTCAGGGAGCAAATCATAACCCATTTGCTTTATTGGAAAAATAATTTTCCTATTACAGAGAGAAAATGGAGTATTTAAAAAGGAAATGAATATGACAACTAAATGGACTTGGTTGAAATCAGTAAATTCGTTTCTTATTTACTTTTTGTTTTTGTACTAGGGAGAGTGATACTGGGGCCTAAATCAGCCTCAATACTAATAGGTCTTTTATGGAAAAACAACAGCAAAACAAAAGTAGCCATCTGAGCTAACATAATTTGCACATGTCCCATATTCTCTTAGGGGTCTAAATTGATGCTAGAAATCCCTCCCCTTCATATACAATATTAATGTTTTCCATAATTTGCAATCTACCTCCTTTTTTGCTCTTCTTCATCATTATAAAAATCTTTACAAGCAGCTTTTGCCTCTATTGTCTAGTAATAAAATACTGTGAATTTAGAAATACCCCCATTCTTCTGGGGAGTTTTCCTTCTCTTTAGGACTGTGTTCTTGAGTCTCGTACTTCAAAAATTTTAATATTTATGTTCGTCATGGGGGGTGACTTTTTAATATATGCATTCTGATCCAGTTATTCTGGGGGAGTCCTTCTGTTCTGCATTTTGAACAAATACTCATAATGCTCATAATGCTCATAATGCTGATGTACCTGACCCAGGAGCCTAGGAGCAAGGCTGTGAACCTTCTTCTATAAAGAGCTGGATGGTAATAATTTTAGCCCTGTGACTCATCTCTGTTTAAATAACTGTGCCTTCATAGTTTAAAAGCAAGGATAGACACTATGTAAATGAGTGAGCATACCTGTGTTCTAATAAAACTTTATTTACAAAAATACCCACTTTATTTACAAATGTATAACAGCTGAATTTGACTTGTAGGTTGTACTTTGCCAAACCTCTGCTTTAGACAGTGTGTTTGGAGTGATTCATTATTGTTGTTTTGACTTAAAGGTTTCCATCCAAATGTTTTCACAGGGTTGCTTTATGGTGGTATGCACATATATAGAATATAATAGAGGTTAATTTATGCTCTACCTAGGTATTATACAAGAAAAAAATTAAGATATCTCTTCCACCTAGAAGACTCAGAATAAGGTGAGAGGAATAATGTCTTAGCCCTCTTGTGGAATAATAGTGCCAACATTTGGAAAAATCACTTCCTGTCTGAAGTGGTGGTTTGCAGTTACATATTGTTCTGTGCATGCGTTTCTCCGAACTCTGACTTTTTCCTGTGCGTGTGCATTTCTTTTATCACATCCCTTGCCATATCATTTGGCAGTGATCCATATTTGGGTAATGAGATAGTTTGTTGTGCCTGCAATGAAGAAAATGATTTAAAATGTTTTTTAATAAGTTAACAGGAGCAAGTGTTGAAATTACTGTAATGAGATAATGACAGTGCAGCATATTGCTTTGAAGATTGTGCTCTGGTGAAAAATGTAAGCTCTTAATAAATTCATTTTCACTGTATTTTCCTTGACAAGCTTGTTTAGCATTTGTCTGTCTACTGGTAATAGGCAAGTGGTCATATGAGTTGTCAGTCAATAAAGACCAAAACTGGTGCTCATTTAAGAGGGTTATTGAGCTTTAGGATATCAGCCGTGGAGGACTTGTGCTAATACCCAAATGCTGTTGTGGCAAGTGCTTTATGGGTTGTTTAAATCCAGATTTATGAACCTCAGGCTTATATACCAGGTGCACCTTTTTAATCTATCTGCTATTATAAATCACATGTACTTTTGTTTCTTTGATGTTTTAAGTGCTGTACTTGAAGACTGTCTAACACTTTGCACTTTAGCCAACACATTTGTCTCATGTGCATATTCAATACACAACACAGTGTAAGACACTGGAACAGAGATGAAGAAACCAGAGTCCTGCCCTCAAGTTTGCTCTTTATTAGAGAGGGGCATACATTCTGACAAATCAGGGTTTTATCTGCCATGATCTATATTTGTACACAGGGCATTGGGAGCTCAGGAGATAGTGGTCATTTCTACATTGAAATTGTTCAAGAAAGACTTTTATAAGAGAGGTGATATGTAAGTTGAATCTGGAAAGGTAATGGAATGTTCCTTGTAGAGGAGAAAGCATTAGCAAAGGTATAGCAAGTGAGGCATAGCAGTAAGGTTAAAAGACACATTGTCATAGACACCTGTAATAGTTTTGAATCTGAAATGACCCCCAAAAGCTCAGATGTTAAAGGTTTTATCCCCAAGGCAGCAGTGTCCATAGGTGGAGCCTTTGAAAGGCTATTGGATCATGAGGAATCTAATCAATCATTAGTCCACATCAATGGATTAATCCATTAATAGATTCATAAATTAATGGACTACTGGAAAATGGTAGAACTTTAGGCAGGAGGCCTATTTGGAGGGAGTGGTTCCTTGGAGGGGATGTGCCCTGCAAGCCTGAATTTTATCGCTGTCCTGGTTTCTATGAAGTGAGCAGTTTCGCTTCACCCCATACTATCTTCCATGATGTTCCATCCCATAACAGGTCTAAAAACAACACAGCCAAATTATCATGGACTGAAAATATTAGTTAAAATAAATACTTTCCGCCTTTAAAATTTTTATCTCAGTTTCTTTGTCATAGCACCAGAAAGCTGACTGGAATAATTAATATAATTTTCACATAGCAGTGAAAATGAATGAATGAATTACATGTTACACATAGCCTGGGTGAATCTAACATACATATTGTTGA
Source organism: Glaucomys volans (assembly GCA_020662805.1). Taxonomy (NCBI): domain Eukaryota; kingdom Metazoa; phylum Chordata; class Mammalia; order Rodentia; family Sciuridae; genus Glaucomys; species Glaucomys volans. Next base: position 345,807 of record JAJEJO010000493.1, read on the forward strand.
AAGAATCATCATACCAAAGAATATGTAAAATATGATTCCATTTGTAACAGGCCAAATTAAGCTATATAGAGAGAGTTTAGGAATACTTATCTTAAGTGGTAAAGTCATAAAGACTAGCCAAGGATTGCTACAGCATTTACCTCAGGTAGGAGGGAGAAGGTATTGACTAGAACAGGGAAGCATTTAAGATACTGGCAAGTTTTGTTCCTTTACCAGTTTTGTGGTTCCATTGGGTGTTTCTTATATGATTGTTGAGATGTAAATTCATACTATAAGCTGGTTTTGAATACATGTATGTTAGTTTTCTGCTGCTGTAACAAAATACCTGAGACCGGGTATAAGGTAAAGAGGTTTATTTGACTTATAGTTTCAGGGGCTGAAGATCAAAGATTGGGAGGCCCTCTCTATTCAGCCTCTGGTGAGGGCCTCATAGCAGATGGCCTCACAACGACAGTAATGTGCATGGAAGAGATCCAGGATGAAACAGGAAACGAGAGATTTGAGGGTCAGACTTGCAGTTTTTATGCAACTTGTTGGGAGAATTGCTAGTCCCACAAAAACTGTATTAATCCTTTCCAGGAGCGATGCCTCCAGTAACCAAACTACCACCCAATAGGACCCACTCTTAAAGGTCCCATCACCTGTCAGCATTGCCATGCTGGGGACTCAGCTTGCAGCACACAACACCTTGGGAGACACACTCAAAGCATATCCAAACCGGAGCAGTGGCATGTGTGTGTGCATGTGAATGTGTGTATGTGTTAATTTTTAAATAGAATTTTTTGAAGAGGATAGAAGTCTAAAGTAAATTAGTAGGAAATGGACAGAGGAATTATCTTAGCTTTTTCAGGCTACTACAGCAAAATATCACAAACTATGTGGCTTAGAAAAAAACAAATTTATTTCTTCCAGTTTTGGAAATTGAGAGATCATAGATCTTCTGTCCTTGTAACCAAGGGAGTCAGCTCTCAAAGACCCTGGGGGTTAGAATTTTAACACGTGAATGGGGAAGGTCTTAAACATTCAATGCATTGCAGTTGTAAGGGGTGTTGGGTGGTAGAATCCCTGGCCACTGCTTCCCTGGGGATGGAACACTGGGTCTGTCATCATGCCCACGTTTTTAACTTGCTGATTAGAAAGTGGTCTTTGCTGAGATAGGAAATGAAGTTTGCATAATAGGGAAGGACTTTTCTGATGTAGCTTTTCTTTTCTTTCCTTTTAGACCTATTCTTATTCCACAGAAAAGTTATTTTTATGCCTACTTCTTCAGATAGGTATAAGTCACTTACCAGTTCCACCTCAGTCCTGCCAAGAAAGCTGCTTAGTTGTTCATCTTCAGACATTTATGCAGTCATAAATCCCACGATCACGTCAAACTAGTTATGCTCTCTCATACATTTTTTCCTAACCCATTTAATTCCCGTGAGTCTTCACTACAAAATATTGTTCTTATGAGTTCTACATGTACAGTCCTTACTGCTTACTCTTTTTTCCACACCCTTGCCCGGACCTCCCTCTCTGTTTCTGTAGACAGAACAATATTACTGCATCCTTTTCCTGAGATAAAGTCAATTTTTATAACCAGACTTGAAATCCCCTTCAAAAGCCCATTCCTGCTCAAACAGATTGTTGAGACCTTCCCTGAAATACAACCCAAGAAGTCAGTATCTATATGAAAGCCACACTAGATTTTCTACTTTGTAATAGATTTCGTTCTATTGAATATGGATTTTTTTTTAATTTAGAAGGTCTTTCATTAACTCAAGTCTTAAAATCCAACCCTGTATCTTGAAATTGAAATGTGTTTGAATAAGTGGCCTCCATGCTGGGTTTTTATTGCTTTGTGTTTTCTCTTTGTTTGAAAGAGAATGAATACATCCTGTTACCTACTTAAAAGGATGATGTGGAGGCCTCCTCTAACAAGGTAGTTGTGCACTTCATGTTGTTTCCTGGCACAGCACCTAGAGTTGAATGTTCCCTGCACAGCCTGTTCCTAGTCCCTTTTACAACAAATGGCCCACTGGAACATTCTGTTCAGTTGAAGTGTACTGAGCACCCAGTGTGGGCCAACTAGCAAAGAGGGAGACCAGGTTAGAAATATAGCCTCTGCCCTTTGAACTTACTGAAAATACCTGTGGGTTAGATTCTTCCCAAACCTGTTCTCTAGGAAAGTCAAAAAACATTGATGTGTGGTATGGTGGGCTTTCTTCCTGACAGAAGCAATTTATATATGTCACTCTCCATGCACCCGAGGCCTGGGGACTCCCTCTCATCTAGCAAATTGCATCTTTCTTGTTATCATTTTAGAGCTTGGTTTAAACCAAACTCCACATGTCACATTGCACGCAGTGAGTTAAAGGGAGCTTTGCTTACTCGAATGGGTTACAGGTTTATTTTACAATCATGTCATGAACACAAGACACAATATTCTGGTCCTTGGCTTCGGTGGCATCACAGTGCTGATAATGTACTCCCCTTTTGTGGGGGGAAATGAAGTATCTCTGGTTGACTGGCTAGACTCTTCAGTCTTGCAAGATATGAACAAATATAAAAGGCAAGCATTTGTTCACTATAATAAACCAACAGACTTTACAATGAATTCTATGATAACTGCCATCTTTTCACTCTCCTATACCCATACGTGAACACACATACACACACAGGAAATTTTTAATTTATAGCCCCCAAAAGTGAAGGTCACATTTATTTTATATCTATGAAGTTGGTCTCCAGTCAAGCAAAGAAATGGGGGATAAAGTGAAAGGAAATTTGAGAAAAGGCAATGCAAGAAGCAAGCTGAGACTGGAATTTCATAAAATCCATTTCTAGCCTGTCAGCTGCTTGCTTCATTACCTTAGGCTTTCATTTAATCTCTTAAATCTTTGGTTCCATCTTTCTACTCTGTTCTTTTTCTTCAGTTTCTTGTAAACCTAAAAAAAATGCTAACATAAAAATCATAGGCAAATCTGAAGTTAGACAAGTGCCTTGGAACCACAGCCTTTTCCCACCCTTAACTGAGTTGAGTGTTGGTGCCAGGCGTCCCATGGTGGCACTCAAGCGTGACGAGTCTGCAGTTGATACGCAGGTGGCATTTATCATGTGTTGGTGTTCTGGCTTAGAGGTTGCCTTTCCAGGACCCAACAGGCTTAGTCAGGTCTGCTGTAGGCTGAACTGAAGGAGTCCACACTATCGTTCCTAGAAATGTAGGACCATTCAACTAAGGCAATACAGGATCGAACTGTGGGGTCAGCAAACTTGTGTAAAGGGCTAGATGGTGAATGTTTCACAATATAGCTAGTGTCGTGACTACAGGTGCCTCCCAACTTTGATGATTCGATATGACATCATTTTATGTTATGATGGTGCAAAAGTGATTCACATTCAGTAGAAGCTGTACTTTGTGTCTTATTTGTTCTTTTAGATATACCTGACACTAGAGTATATTTGGAAATATTATACATACATGAGTATAACTTATTCCAATTAGAATCCCTTTCTTGTGGCTGTTCACTGGTCTGTATTCATATACAAACATAGGAAAGTTATATCTGATTCATTCTACTATCTTTCCTATTTCCTGTCTCCCCTCCCTTCCCTTCATTCCCCTTTATCTAATTCTATGAACTTGTATTCTTCCCTTCCTCCTCCCTTTATTGTATGTTAACATCTGCATATCAGAGAGAACATTCAGCCTTTGGGTTTTTGGGATTGCCTAATTTCACTTAGCATGATAGTCTTCAGTTCCAACCATTTACTGACAAATGCCATACTGTTATTGTTCTTTATGGCTTAGTAGTATTCCATTGTGTATATTTACCACATTTTCTTTATCCATTCATCTGTGGAAGGGCACCTCGGTTGGTTTCATAGCTTAGCTATTCTGAACTGAGCTGCTGTTAACACTGATGTGGCTGTGTCACTGTAGTACGCTGATTTTTAGTCCTTTGGGCATATACCTAAAGGAGTAGGTATATACTGAGTCAAATGATGGCTCCCTTCCAGGTTTTCTGAGGAGTCTCCAAACCGAGAAGCTTACTTTGAATTCTGAATTTTTGTCCTTTCCTAGTCTACCAACGTGTGGTCCTGTCCTCTCTATGACACTGGGCAGGAGCATGAACCTAAGTTCCAGCCAGCCACATGATCATGAAGGTGAGCAGCTGATAATCTCTAGTGTGCTGTGTTGCTGAGCTCTGAGAGTAGGTAGGTTAGGTGCATTCAATACATTTTCCACTTGCAGAATTTTCAACTGATGATGGTCTATTAAGATGTAACCCCGTCATAAGCTGAGGAGTGTCTGTGCTCAACTCTGCCTGTGTAGCAGGTAAATAGCTTAGACAATACACAAATGAACCCACACGGCCTTTAGATTTGGCACACAGGCGACAGCTTGCTGACCCCTGCTGTAGCGGCAAGAATGCTGGATTTTGAACTGGGGTTTGAGGCCTATAATCATCATAATTTGGTCTTAAGTGAGTCTCATTACTTTTATATTTATTTGGAAAGTTTGTGGCAGTATCAATTCTTGCAACTCCGGTAGTTGAATGGGATAATTCAGGTGAATAGGTTTTATTCGCTGTGAAGGACTGTGTAAACATAGCCTTTTTACCTAATAAGTATTATTAGCAGCCATAAGGACAGTTTTTCCAGAGGAGTAAAGGAGTAGGACTCACTTTTAATTCCCCACAACTGTACCAGAGTATGGGGGAGCTTATGGTTTCAGGGGAGAACCAGAACACGGGGAGGCAAACTGCACCTGGAAATGTTCATGTGAATACGATTCCGACTTGGAACGCAGCAGCCGATCACCTAGCATGTGCCCTAGTGTGTTCCCTTTGCTAGGCAAGAAATTAGAAATGGTCCCCTTTGCCCTAGTACACGTGCCAGGAAGTACACAGGAGGGGGGAATGCCCACAGGGCCAATGGTGTTTTTGACATCAACCCTGGCAGTCAGCGGGTGGGAGGTACTGTGGCTTGTCCCCCTTTCATCTAAGTCTATCCATGTGAAAATTTCAGACTTGCCACAAATTTAGTACACTCACATTTTGCTACTAAAATTTTCCAGTTTGTGTGTCTTTAACCTGCAAACATGCCCCATAAAGGGCAACTGTGGAAAATAATTCTATATTATATAGAACTGTGTGTGTGTGTGTGTGTGTGTATATATATGTATACGTGTGTATGTATATATATATATATATATATATATATGTATGTATGTATGTATGTATATATATAACTAAGATCTTCTAATCAGTCTGATCACTGTCCCCAAAAGCATGCATGACATTTACTTGATCCCTTACTCTTCCACAGCTTTTTCTTTTACCTAAATAGTCTTTATACTCTCCTTCAACTGTCAGATCCTATCAATAAAAATACCTCTTTCTTCTTCTCTGGGATGTGAAGTATTCCTGTTCTCTGTATTCTAATAATACTGTACAGACCATCATTGAAAAGTTATAGAGTGCTCATTTTATTATTTCTTATCTTTTCATTCTTCTCATTGATATTGTGAATTTCCTGAAATCTGGGACTATTTCTAATTTAATTCTGCATCCATCTCAGAGTGTTGTGTATGATAGGTTATTCAATAACCTTCTCAGAGCATTGTGCATAATTGGGTAAAAATATGTTTAAGCAAAAGTAAATATGTTTTTTAGTACAGAAGTACGCCTGTAATCCCAGTGACTGGGGAGGCTAAGGCAGGAGGATTGCAAGTTCAAGGCCAAACTCAGCAACTTAGTGTGACCCTGTCTCAAAATAAAAAATGAAAGAGGCTGGGGATGTAGCTCACTGGTAAAGCATGCCCGGGTTCAAATAAAAAATAAAAAAATAACTTCCCGAAGCTAAGAATACCAAAATATAAGAACCATGTTTGATAGCTTCTATCTTTTAATGGAGGTCTCACCTGTTTTAACCTGAAGTCTTGGAAATTAAAAGTAGCTCTTATCCAATAGTGTTCTGGTAAACTTTTAGCAACTGACTTTCTGGGGGGAGAAATGTAGAATGAAAATTAATCACTCAAGCCCTGATTTGTAGTATTTGTGATCTCCATGGTATAAATACTATTGCCAATTCTAAGTAGCCAACAAGGTACTGAATGTAGTCTTGGGAAGACACACAAAGTATCACTCCATTGTATAGAATTCCCATCTCACAGGTTCAGTAGCCATAAACAGTCTCAAGGCACCAAGGAGGAAATTGCAAAATAGCTGGGAGGTGTTAAGTTTTGAGTATTTATTACCCTTGTTTTTAATAGAATGTCTTTAATCAAACACTTATATGTTAATGATGTTTTTGTTTAATAACTGGCTTGCAAAAGTCCTAAAAATTTATCATTGGGAGCTAATAGGAGCCAGGCCCTGCACACCACTGTTCTTATTAGTTTATTATAATAATAATAGCTAATTTAACTGTCTGCCTTCTTTCCTAAATAATAAGTTCCAGAAAAAAGGGATAGTGTCTTTATTGCATCTCTAATGTCAAACACCCACTAGATATCCAAGTATTCGTTGACTGAATGAATCAGTCTAATCTTTTACATTCTGATCAAATTAATAAACCTAAAATAAAGTAAGAAGGGTCTTCTGAAAATCACATTTTCTTTCTTCTGTTTGACTTCAACAATATCCTCTGAATGTTCATTTCTAAGCACCTTAGCATATGAAATATTAATGTTTTCAATATATTGCAACTAAGCATATATGAGTTATTCATGGGTATAGTGTTCAAAGAAATAACTCTTAATGTAAATATGTTCAGGAACTATTTTTCAGCAGACTGCCGATGTCTTTTGAGTTGCTTGTGTTCTTCTAAATCAATAAGACACTGCCAATTCCTATAATGTATAATTTGTCTTTATGAAATTGCAGAAGATTTAAAATTTTTTTCCAGGTACTGTACATCTTCCATGTTCTCAACCTAAAGCTTTGGTGCTGACCAAAATGTAGAAATAGAAATTCTAGCATTTTTGCACTTAAGATCATTCGAAGATGAAGAAAGTCCTCTTTCCATAGTGTAGGCTAATATTTCCTGTAATTTGTTTCATGAGATCTAGCTGTGTAGGTTTTTAATCGGTACTGTGTTAGAACTGGTTGCAAGGTCAAAATAGGTTTCTTTCAATAGCATGTCACTGAAGGGGTACAGTATATACTGATTCCCAAATAATTCCCCCCCACACACACACACACACATAGGGGTATGACCAAAAACTAGTGTTCCAAGAATCACTCTGGGAAATATTTCATTTGTGTACAAACAGACTTACGGAATCATATAATGGTTGGAATTGAAAAAGCTCAAAGGTTATCTTGGTTATTTCCCCACCCCACCCCCCATAGCTACCCACGTCAGAATCCACTTTACATCACACCCTACCATGCGACCTTTGCTGAATACACACCTTAGTAGGAAACTTACCACTCCACAAAGCAATCTGCTCTATTATTGACCTCTGTTCCCTTTTTAAACATAGTTCTTTCTTATAATTGAACCCAAAATCTGTTTCTCTGTACCGTAATTACCCATTCCATCTAGTTTTGCCATTTGGACTAAGGGCAAAACAGGCTTGGTTTCTTTTCTACATGATGACTATCATGTTTTCTGTTATCCTTCTCTTCTTTGAACTGAATATTCCTAGCTGCTTCAACTCTTTCTCTAATGTGGAAATTTCTAGAATTTCACCATCCTGGTTACTTTCCTCTGGATAATGTCCAGTTTCCCAAAGTGAGATACCTAGAATTAAACACAGTCTGCTACAATCTGCCAAGCACAAGTGTTTAACATTTTATTCAACAAATACTTCTGGAGCCACCATTCTATCTTGGGCACTATTCTAGATGCAGGGAATACAGCAGGCAGTAAGACAGGTGTTGAGTAGGAAATATAATTTCTCCACAACTCTATTAAATTCATAGCTGGGACACACCTCTACAACAAAAGACAGATTAACAAGAAAAAAACATGTTTATTAATATTTGTGCGCACATCACACGGGAACCTCAGTGAAGGGTAACTCCGAGCAGTGACAGAACTCTGGCTTACATGCATCTTCAAAAAAGAATAATAAATTTTAGAGAAGTGACAAGACAAAGAAAAGCAGTTGTAGGCTTCCCGAGGTGGCAAACTATGGGGAGGTAAATATCTGGGAAGAAATCAATAGAGTAGGGTTTGTTTGTAGTGTCCTCTGATGCTTTCTGAGCTTATGAGAGTTACCTTCTTTGTCTTGGTGCAGGGAAGGCAACTTTCCCATAAGAATTTTTATGTCTCGCTACAGAAGAAAAGGGCAGATCAGATAGTGCTTTCACAGCTGCTGTTTCTCAAGTGCCCTCAGCTCGACATTCTCCGTATACCAGACTGGCATATTTGGGAAGGGCATGTTCTGGTTTTCTGCACAGGCAATAGCTTTCATGGAGTTCAGTCTAGTGGTGGGAAAGGTAGATAAACCAAATAGAGCATAAATAAGAAAGATGGTCTCAGGGAGTTGAGTGATGAAGAAAATAAGAGGATAATACAGTAGGAGGTGTTTGCAGGGAGGTGGCTTATTTGAGGTCTGTGTTGAGGGAAGGCCTCTTAGGGTGCCATTTGAACTGCTCCTGAGAGATACAGAGTGCATGAGGTTCTGAGGCAGTGTGTTCCAAGCATAGGAAGCGGGAAAGAGCAGGCTGAATGGTGGACACATCTTGTCAGTAGTAAAAGAGCCCTTGTAGGAAGTAGAACAAGGACAGGGAGAGTAACTTGAGATGACTTCAGAGAGGAAGGCAGCGACCAGTGTAGCTAAGGTGGGGTAGCCTTGTTACCACTGCTCAGTTGAGTAGAGATTTTAAACATAGTCGGCGGCCATTGGAAGATTTAAGCAAGAGAATGGCACAGACTTCTAAAAGGTAATTTCAGTGCATTTGATCTGCCCATGAGCCATCGTGCTACATTATATTGCTGTGAATGCAGCCCCAAATTTTTGGTTATCATTGGTGTTTTAAGAACCTGTTCAAATTTCTAATTCATACTGACTTTCAACAAATTTAAATGTCTAAGTATTTTTGTCATTGTTGTTCTTCTTATAGTGTTGACAATGCCAGCAATTTGGAATCCAGGCAAAAAAAATTTGTTGCTCTTAAATTTCATAAATTTGGTGTCATGCTTATCAGAATCATGTTGAATCCTAGCTGAGTCATATTATTAGAGCATCCTCAGCTTTCTGGTTTTATTAAGTTTAATAAGTAAATAATATATGTCTTTATTCAAAGTTATCGATAAAATTTCTGTGCATGACAATTCTGAGAACCCTAGTCTGTGAGGGATACCCCTAGAGGTTGAAAAGACTCCACTGAGCAAACTCCTTTCAGTGTAGCATCTCAGCTATCTCCTAACACTTGACTCCATGAATTGTCATCCATCCTACATCTTTATCTCAAGATATTTCAAGACTTACAGACCATTTGGTCTACAAATTCTGTAAGAAAAATTAATGTCCCTATGTGGTAAAATTTCCTTGCTAAATTTTCATAACCCAAGAGATGATGGAAATTTAATCAATAGTTGCAAAATTGCATTCTTTCCTCTTTTTAAAAATATGCATAGTATCTCCCTTATTCCAGATTGGGATAGAGATTGAATGCAAACAAAGCTCTTATGGAATTAGGAAAAAAAGCATTCTTTCTAAGGAAAAGGAATACTAGCAACATCTGCTGTCTCTAAAATCCATGCCCGTGTGAGTGCACACATAGCAAATTTATTGAGTACCCAGCAGTGACAAAGGGACCAAAGATTTTTGAAAAACACAAACCAAAATAATAAACAAATAGACAAGTATCTTTGCTCTTAAGTATTCCTTGAAGGCCTGCACAATGTGAAATGGGTTAAGTTCCTGGAAGCTAGATTTAGTCAATTACCTGTCTTTTTGTTCCTAATGTTCAGAATCCAGTAAATTGTTCTAGCCTACAGTAGAAAAGTACTATTAAAGTGCAATTTGATGGTGTGTAGGCAATCAAGGTCATCTCAGGCTTCTTGGGAACAATGCCATTCTTTAGCTTGACACTAAGGGTAACTATGCACTCATTCACCAGCAGGAACACCTGCTTCACGTAGCTAGCTGGGTTCTCTTGCCATTTGCTTCTTTCTTAATAGACTTATTTTCAAGATTTCTTCCACTGTTTTGACCATCACCGCCTCTGTTTCATAGGGAAAGAAAATCATCCTTTGCTATATCTAAGTTGCTCAGTGTGAAGCTTAGGCACCCCTAAGGAGACAAAAACCATTCACAGGTGTTGCCAGTCCCTAGTCCTCTTAATTGTTTGGTACAATTCAGCAGGTGTTTATTGAACCCTTAGCATGTGCTTGCATTTGTATTCATCTGTGGGGACACAGAGATCCTGTTCTAGAGCCATTTCCTACCTCTTCTGCTCAGGTTGAATCTAGAAAGTACCTGCTGGTTCATGTTAGCTGAGCAATGGGTTTGTGCTCTTCCTGCTTTCCAGGTGCATTCTTCTGCTGGTGTGTCTTGTAGGTACAGAGCTCCTCATGAACAAAGTTCTGGCAGTTCACAGGTCCTGCTTGATTTAAGGATGTTGACCGTGTTTCCATTTGTCTTCCAGAGTTAAAACATTTAACCTTCAAGGAGCTGTGGTGCACAGAGAAAGCAGCCTTCACCAGTAGCTGGGGGCAACTGCTTCATCAGGATATCAGTGCTCATAGGAGAGGGGCTGTGTCAAATGGGCCATTTGGCTGTGGGGAGAGTGCTCAGAATGGCGCATCAGTGGTATTATTTTACATTTGCCTCTCCACTGGTCACTCAGCTTCCTATTTCTCAGTACCAGACTAAGGTAGAACTGTGCATGCAGACTCCTCCAGAGAGGAGGTCAGGGCTGTCCAAGACTAAAGACGGTGTTCCTGTGTTTGTCCCTTCTGATGATCTCCTGGTTCCTAGGTATTTATCTTTAGCACTCTTCTCAACTGGGCTCAACTGTTAGAAAGTGCACGTGTATGTGCACACACACACACACACACACACACACACAGAGTTTTAATCCTATATTTCACATGCTGTGAAGCTAAAAGCAGTGTAAGAGGAAAGAAGTTTACATCAGACCTGACAGTCTTACTGATTGTTGCTGATAAAAACTGGCAAAGGGAAAGGTAATCGGAGCCTCGGGAATTCAATTCACTGCTTTAATCCACTCAGCAGATATTTTATTTTTAAAACATAAGCACAGCCATCAGCAAAATTGAAAGGCTGTATGGGACCCTGAGGCACTTTAAACTTTTGAGCCCTCTTAACTCCCCACCCCATCCCTACCTTCAAATGGTCCCTTTTAGCCATTTCTTCTGCTTAGGTGTATCCTCCTCACTACCTCTTTCCCGTGCTCCCTAGAAGCCAATTAAAAAAAAAAAGAAAGAAAGAAAGAACTTGCCTGTTGGCATTAATTAAAGAAGGAAGATGCCTTGTGATCCAGAACATCAGCTAGAGATTTGTGCAGTATAATATACCTACTTCTATGATTCTCTTAATATCGCCATTTTGTCAGTAGATAGCACAGTGCTGCCCTCTAGCGGATTAGAGTACCTAACGTGGCACCGCCAAGTCAGCTGCTTTTACCAGCTAAGAGAAGTGGACACAATCCTCACGTATGGCTTATCCCAGACATTTAGTGAAGAGAACCTCTTCTACCTTAAACAGTTCTCTCAACCCCACTGAACCACCATCCTTCATGGAATGATCTAAACCAGAACACCAACTTCGTTCCACCTGTGAATTTGAATAGCTCTACCCTATAGCAGGTACCTACAAGATTTCTTAAGATATAAAAATAAAATATATGTAAACATCTGTGTCCATATTTCTTCCATTATTGGGAAGGAAGGACAAATTTTTTTTAAGGATACATTCTTTAATCTCAATTCCCAAGATAGTAACACAATTGTGTTTGGAGATATGTGGTTTTCCTTCTAGGACCCTGGGATCTGTAGCTGACCCTATAACCCTCAGATCTTCAAATTCATTTTCTTACCCTGTGCCCAAGTTGTGATGTAACAGTACTGTTAATATAGAATAGTAAATTGTTCTGAGAAGCACAGCATGTCCCCTTTTCTTTGGGGAGAGGATAGAAACAACTATAGATAGGAAGGTGGGTATTAAGTCCACTCCCTGTGTTTTGTCTACCAGTCAAAGTATTCCCCTTTACAGTCAAGAAAGTTAGTGAACAATTATTATATAACTGTAATATTTATCTACAATTATATCTATATATGTAGACTGCAAGGGGAAGAAGAATTGGTTTAGATCTGACACCTGGTAGTAAGTCTTTAATCTTATCCCTTCTAGCCATGTAAGCAGGTCTTATCCCTCAACACTTGGAGCCTCAATTTTCTTGCCTGTGATCTGAGATATTCACCTCACAGCATTATCAGGAGATTTAATGATCTGGAACATGTAAAAGTACTCTGTAAAGTGAAACTCTACAGGAATATTAATTTTGAAAAACTGGTCCATGTAAGTAGACAAGCATGGGCTTTGATATTAGATAGGGGATCAGATCCCAGACCTGTTGTTACTGGCTGTACGACCTTTCATAGGAAGTCTAGCTTCCTTGAGCCCTAGTCTCCCATAAGAAATAATACTAACCCAACCCTTGCAACTCCAGTATGTGGATTTAAGTAATGCATGTAAAAGAATGTAAGACCTGTTCAGATTGTTATTGGTGCAATTGTAAATGAAAAAATATGTGTGATGCTTTCTTTACCAAGTTGTGAGAGAGCTTTGTAAGAGTTAAACACATGCAGCACTCTGCCTAGGCTGGTGTTCCTAGCACTGGTGTTTACTAACAGAGGGCGTCTCCTCTTTTGTAATTGCTTGTTTACTTCTTTGTTACCCTGTGTTTGATATTTTTGAGAGTAGGGACACTGCATGTGCAGCTCCCAGGAAAAGTCTGTTGAGTGATAAAATGTGTGGCTTTTAGCATCTACCATACTTTTTATGCTGTGGTATCTCATAGATTTCATTCATAGTTAGAAAAGTAAGTATAAATTGGAATTAGTAGGGCAGTGGCCAATTAATAAACTTGGTGTGCAATCCACAGAGTTGCTCCTGTCCATCTTCAGGCTTTTTGATGACTTTTAATTCAAGTTTCTTGCTTGTTGGATCTCACTTAAAGCCAGAGTGCTAAGGAGAAATAGAACACTGTTTCTGAGGTACTGCGGATTGAACCCAGTGGTGCTCTACCACTGAGCTACATCACTAGCTCTTAGTTGCTGCTGCTGCTGCTGCTCCTGCTGCTGCTGCTGTTGTTATTATTATGATTAACATATTAACATTATCATCGTTATTATATTTTGAGACAAGGTCTCACCAAGTTGCGCAGGCTGGCCTCAAACTTGTGATCCTCCTACCTTAATCTCCCTGTAGTTAAGATCATAGGCATGTGCCACCCTACCTGGCTAAAAACACTTTTGAAAATAACACCTCTACCTGCTCTACTTGGATGATCGCCTTTTACTCTGGGACTTTTATTTTCCAAATGGCTCTAAGGAAGGCACCCTGTGTGCCTTTGGGAATCACATATATTGAAAACTCCTTGGATGTGGGGACCTGGCTTTGTGCAGATACTCAGAAACTGTTGATTCTAAAACTGGTGTCCTGTTCAGGTTGCAGACATCACAGTTTTCTTGTACTTTTACTCCATGGCAGTTAGTCCAAACCCATATTAAGTTATTCTCAAGTTAGTCAAAATAGTGTCAACCTTAGGCACCTCTTGCACATCATCTGTTTTGAACAGCAAGTGGCATCTTGTTGCAGCTTGCTCCCTAATCCCAGGATGCATTTCAACCTCCAACTTCCAATCACTTATTTTGTGACAGCCTTGCACTCCAGCAAGTCTCTTTGTTGGCACCCTCTGATACTTCATCCTTCAAACTTTGCAAAAACCACACCCAGTGGCACCCATTTGATTTAAAAAAAAAAAAAAACTGATTCCACTTTTCTCACCATTCCTTTTTCAGTTGAGTTAAATCTACAGCCATTGCTTGTGCAGTCTTAGTTTTTCCAAGCAGTCATTAGAGGCAAATGGCACCCCAGTTCCTGCTACATTTCAAGCACAATGTCCCAGAGGTAGGGAGACAGAGCATCAATCTTCAGCGCCACCTGGCTCCCTGATAAGCTTTTGTTTTATGTGTGGCTATGTTGTCAGGAGCTTTGCTCCCTCCATTCCTACCATCTCACCCAGAGAGCTCTTCTGAATATGACAACCATCTAAAGACGAATTATCTCCTAGCAAAGTTAATTTCTGTTTCTCAGCAGGGAGCCACTGGTTCCCGCTGGGTTTGAAAGTGCTGCTGTTTGGTTAATGGATGAGTGTCTCTTGGATCCTGGTACCCACATTGGAACTCTGCAGCGCCTGGCTTTCCATTTGCTTTAATTTCCTACTTGCAGCTGGAGTTAGGAGACCTAAATGGGTTTATTCACAGGGTAGTGGCTTACAGTCATTAGCATGGGAAGGAAATGACACTGAAGACAAGGACTAGAGAGCTGCTTTTATGCCATCCTTGTTCAGCTAGGACAATTTGGTTGGTTGGTTGGTTGAGTTTTTTAAAGAATGAATTCACAAAATCCTTCTAGAAGTAAAACAAATGGCCTAATATAAGAACCTCATCTCTGACTTTTAAGAATTGGAAAAGAATGGATGGCATTTTTTGTGTTTCTTCAGTGTCCACAATTGTGAAGATAAAATAGACACTGGCTGGAAAATGCTCTAGCATTTTAAGTCTGATAGTCCACGTCGCTAATGTTTCGTATCCTGAAGCTCTTTAAAATGCAGGAAATTTTGTGACAGATAGTTTTATCTTCCAAAAAGCAGAGCCAGGATGCAGACTACAAAACTCTTTAGGACACATCTAGAATGTTTCTGTTAGATTATGAAATTGCTACTTTCATTGGTCAATAAGGTCAAATCTTGGCAATTTCCTACAGGTTCGAACTCTGCAGTTTTGGCTTTTTAGATTGAGTTCTGAAGGCCAACAGGCACTGGAGGTATGTGTTTCCCCCTCTGAAAACACCCACAGCCTAGAGGCCAATGCCTGTTTGTCCTTGAGAGGAGCCCAACTCTAAGGTGTAAACTGTGTGTCAGAAAAATGCCTGAGGGTTGCTGTGCTGGGGAACATCTGGTGACACCCACAGCTAGCACTGGATAGCTCCTTTCCCCCCTTAAACCTCATTTTCTACAGCATTCCTGTGATTACAGTCCAGCTAACAGAGCATGAGACAGCCATCACCGAACTATAGGTTCTAAGGAAGCAAGTTAAACAGCCAGCATTTCCTCATTTCTAAAAAGTGCCATTGATAAGAAGTTTTTTTTGTTGTTGTTGTTGTTTGGTTTTGGTTTTGGTTTTTAATTCTGGTGATGCCAGAAATGCTTGCTTGGCAGTATATGAGAGGAAAGAAGAAATCATGCAATGAAAAAAGAAAAGGCAATACCCCCCTCCTTGTATCTACAATGCAACTTTGGGCAAATATCTTAATGTCTGCTGGTTTGGGTTTCATACTAAGGAAAAAAATATTTCAGAGAGATGTTGGTGAATTGATAAAGATCAAATAGCTGAAGATCTAGCAGAGAGCCAATACACATTAAGTGTTTAAAAGGTGCTACTTCTTTTCTCTCTACTTCCAGTTTTAGACATAGAATTTAAATTCTTTAATTTAGGGTCATGAAATAATAACACCATAGACAAAATATTTTTTAAAAAGCTCATCCACATTCATGGTTCCTTGATCTACATAATATGCATACCACTAATATGCATGAGCTCAACATGCAAGGTTTGTTTCTCCAGATAGAACTAGAAATTATTCAGGCACCTCAGCCAAACGCAATTGCCCCCTGTTCCCCTGAGAGCATTCCTTCTTTTCCTTTCACTTTTCTCTGCTGAGGGTACCCTTCCACTCAACCCCAAATATCCAAATATTACAGGCTCAACTGTCACCTCTTTCACAAAGCAGGCTCCTCAGCTGAGAGTAATTCAGCTTTCCTCAGGTCAAAAAGGGAAGTGAGCCATGTGACCATGACCAGTGAATCCCTTTAAAGCCACCCCGTATTCAGACAGGTAGACACTGCATGGTAGAAGAGATCCCAAAGGTTTTCAGAAAGTGAGAAGCAGTAGGAGAACCAGAGGTAGTGATTCTCTAATTTGGTGCATAAGGATTGCTTTCAGACCTTGTTTAAAAATGGAAATTCTGGGGCCCCACCCCACACATTCCAATTCTTGGGTCTGGACTGGAGGTCAAGAATCAATCATTTGGGATTGTATCAAACTAAAAACCTTCTTCACAGCAAAGGAAACAATCAAGAACATACAGAGAGCCTACAGAATGGGAAAAAAAAATCTTTGTCAACTGTACCTCAGATAGAGCATTAATCTCCAGGATATGTAAAGAATTCAAAAAACCTAACACCAAAAAACCAAATAATGCAATCAATAAATGGGCAACGAAACTGAACGGACACTTCACAGAAGAAATATAAATGGTCAACAAATATATGAAAAAAATGTTCAACATCACTAGCAATTAAAGAAATGAAAATTATAACTACACTGAGATTTCCTCTCACTCCAGTCGGAATGGCAATTATCAAGAATACAAGTAGAGCCAGGGCAGTGGTGCATGCCTGTAATCCCAGCAACTCTGGAAGCTGAGGCAGGAGGATCATAAGTTCAAACCCAGCCTCAGTAACTTAGCAAGGCCCTAAGCAACTCGGCAAGACCCTGTCTCAAAATAAAGAAGTTTAAAAAGGGCTGGGGATGTGGCCCAGTGGTTTAGTGCCCCTGGGTTCAGTCCCTGGTACAGAAAAAACAAAACAATTAACAATAAATGTCGGTGAGGATATTACACTCATACATTGCTGGTGGGACTGCAGATTGGTGCAATCACTCTGGAAAGTCGTATGGAGACCCTCAGAAAACTTGGATTGGAACCACCTTTTGACCCATTTATCCCACTCCTCAGCATGTACCTGAAGGACTTAAAATCAGCATACTATAGTGACAAGGCCACATCAATGTTAACAGCAGCTCAGTTCACAACAGCTAAACTATGGAACCAACCTAGTAGGTGCCCTTCAATAGATGAATGGATAAAGAAGCTGTGGTATATATACACAATGGAATATTACTCAGCCATAAAGAACAATGAAATTATGGCATTTGCCAGTAAATGGATGGAACTGAAGACTGTCATGCTAAGTGAAATAAGCTAATCCCAGAAAACCAAAGACTGAATGTTCTCTCTGATATGCAGATGCTGACTCACAATGGGGAGGGGAGTGGAGGTTCACCTGATTGGAAAGGAGGAAAGGGGGAAAGAGAGGGGATGTGGGAATGGGAAAGACAGTAGAATAAATTGGACACAACTTTCCCATGTTCATATATGAATACACAGCCAGTGTAATACCACATCATGTACAACCACAAAAATGGGAAGTTATACTCCAAGTATGAATGATATATCAAAATACAGTCTGCTGTCAATGTATAGCTAAAAAGAAAAATTAAAATTTTTTTAAAAGAATCAGCCTTTTCAACAAGTACTCAGTGATTCTGATGAAAGGCATTTCAGGAGTTTGAGAAAGGCACGTACAACAATTAGAGGGCAGGCCTTGCATGGAAAGGTGGAAAAGGCAAGGTTAGAAATGCCAGAGGGATTCTTTCATAGTTTTGTATTAGGTCCAGCCCATGTTTTTCTGGTGATTACAAATGAAGATCAGGAGACAAGGTGCTTGGTCAGCAGGTGGTTCCATTTGTAGCTTTACAATAGAGTGACAAGGCATACACCAGCACTGGCTCGTGTGCGTCAGGGATTTAGTTTTCTTTATCTTTCTTTTTTAACTGTATTTGGTTCATTAAAAAGAGCTTTGTTTTCAGGGTATTTATTTCTTTGGTTGATCGATTGATTGATTGACAGAAGTACTAATTACAGCAGAAGGGATAGAAGGGATCGCCTTTAGTTAAAGTAAATCATTGCTTCCAGCTGTGAAGCTCATGCATGGCTGTTTCTAAGATTTCCAGGAACATCTCCAGGAAGTCAAGGATGCTCATTAAGTCAAAGATACAGAAATACATTCATATTTCTTCTCCTCCTCTTCTCCCTCCCCTCCCCCACCTCCCCCTCCTCCCCCCCCTCCTCCTCCTCCTCCTCCTCCCCCTCCTCCCCCTCCCCCTCTCTCCTTTTTTAATAGTGCAAGGGATTGAACCCAAGGCCTCTAACATTCCAGACAAACATTCTACCACTGAGCTGTATCCCCCAACCCAGATTATCTTTCTTATTAAAAAGCTGAGGGGCTGGAGACATGACTTGGTGATAGAGCACTTTTCTAGCCTGAGTGAGGCCCTGGGTTCAAACCCTAGCACTGCCCAAAACAAAAAACTGAAGTGGGCATTATGTAGGGAAAACACTTTCCCCATATGCTTACATTTGGTGATGTGACAGATTTATGTTAATAGTGAGAAATTATACTAATGGGCAAAGATGTATGATTAAAAGCACTTAAATGTTAATATATAAAGCAGCAGTTACCAGGCCAAGGGTCTCTGTGTTACTGCAAGAATCCATGAATCTGAATAATTTGTCAACATGGGTAATTGTTTTACAGCCTGCATATTTATTTCACTGAAACATTTTGCCAAGAAAATAAAGACCGTGTTAGAGGATGCCATCTAGTTCGGAACAGTTGTGGCGTTCAGCAGTTCTACTGGAATCTACTGACCAAAGTGTCATATAAGTAACCAGATTTCATAAAAGGCAATAAGTGGCCCTTGAGTTGTTTTCTTGCATCTGTTAGGATAGTGTTCGTAGCAATAATAAGTATATCTTCTCGTGTTCTTTCCATACCTAAAACTCATTGCCATCACCGTCATCAAGTTAATATTTTGATGGTTGCTGGCCGTGTCTCTGCTGCCGTCCCTAATGGCTATGTCACGTAAACACCTGTGTTGAAATAGTACAGAGCATTGTGTGGCCACAGTGTTCACAAGTTCTGAAGCTCGATTTGACTAGACCCACTGATCTATTTGTGGAAATGGGTGCTATGAGCAAATATTTGGGTGGCATTTTCCTATTACCTTTGTGTTCATGTACACAGCCATCTTGACAGAGGTTATTTCTTCTGTTTTTTATAGAAGACAACTGTGTGACTTGGTTATTATAGCACAATTAGAGTGTACTAGATCAGGGTCCACTCTTCCATTCTTCTCATTAATTCTGTGTTCTTACTCTGCTTCCTTTTCTGAATAGGAAGGCACAGAGGTTCTCAACTTACAAAGGTTGGTAGGAATTATTAGGTGATCTTGCTAACCCCCAACCTTTCCCAATAACTATTGGTATTTAATAATTTGCCAAATACCAATCCATAGTGTATTGCTTAACAATATATTGTCAAATCATTTCCTTCTGGTTTTTAAAACTTTGACTACATTATAGAAGGAAGAGGGATTTAATGATGATGGATAATTATGGAATAAGAGATAGATCTCCAAAGTAAATTTTGTGTCTCAGATATGGGAACTAAACCTTGTCCTGCCATGGTATATTCGGACCTAGTAGTCTTACATGGTAAGAAGTGAAAACACAGGCATCCAGAAGACCCACATTCCCTAGATCAGGAGTCCTAAGAACAGAAATGGAAGCCCTGATAACATTTGATGGCCTGGGGACAAGGGAAAGGAGAGGTCCTTTTGAGCATTCATCTCCTCAAGTCTTGGATGCTCAGCCCCTGGGTTCCTTCTCACTTTCTTGATCTAGTCTTGTTGCCGTTCTGTCCCTTCCCCATTCTGTGTTCCAGAGGGGCAGTGTGTCCATATGCATTGCCTCCATCCTTACTGCTAGAGGCAATTGCTACATTTCATGAAACACCAAAACCTTCTTTCCTCTTATTCCTATGGTGATTTCAGGAAATAATTGATTACTAGCTATGTACAGGCACAACCTCACTCAGGGACTCTGAGATATACACAAAGGAACAGGACCAGGCTTCGTTTCAGGAAACTTAAATTAGCTCAGTTATATGAAAAATTCATTTGTATTATGAATTCTGTCTTATTAATCAAAGTATTTGTGATACTTTTTGGACACCTGACTTAGGAAATGATATTGATGCTTTTGCACTTTACATCCTTAAAGTACTTGATTGCTTCAGAAATTAAGAACCAAAAATAGATTAATGTAAGTAAAATGGAAGCCTCCGAGTTCATAACTAGTGGTCATAACCTAGGTACCAAAGTCCATATACTATACCCACAGACCCTTGGTCAAATCTAGTTATTCTAAAAAAAATTTGGCTATTTGATTTTCTGATTTACATTATTATTAATTATTTTGGGTGTTAAGGATTGAACCCAGGACCTCTCACATGCTAAGTAAGTGCTCTACCATTGAACTACATCCCCAGCCTCTGGTTCACATTATCTTAAAAAGTAACATACTAGTGTTTCAGGAACTAAAAACAGTAAGAGTCTACTGCCATTTTTTATTCAAAGCATTAAGATTTAATAGCTGCCAGTCTGTATAAGAAAGACTATGAAATCATTAAGCCACATGCTGGTTTGCAGCTATTTAAATGGGACACAAACTGCTTTCTCTGCCACAGCACCTTTTGAGGGCATGGCTTTGTTGCTGAACAGAAAGGTTAATTGTAATAATAACAAACCATTAATTCATAATGGGTCATTATGTGGTTATATTGAGATCTATGGATTTCACTGCAAAGTGCAGGACAGCATGAAGATATTTTATAAAAATCATCAAAGACAGGAGTATAAGAAATTATATAAATCATTAAAGTGCTTATACAGGAATTTGGGTTTATTAAATATTATTTTAAAACAGGTAAACTACCCTTTAGGAATTGGGATTTTATTTGGGAAGTCTTTGTCTGAAAATGGAAATCATTAGTAAAGGATTATTATGCATGTAATTTTAATGATATTTACAGTTATCTAATACTTTTTAATTTGCTTAAGCAAATTTCATGTGACAAAGCTGTATGTTAACTTGACTAATTTCATTTTCCCAATCAGATTTAAGATGATTTTTAATATTTTTATTTTTACTGAATTTCTTATTTTCATTCCTTAAAAAAATGGAAATTGTGTGTCAATAGAAATGAAAACAGAAATTCACTGGCAGTGCATTGAAACAGATGAAGACAAGTAGTTTGTGATGAAAACCTCTAAGATTTTCTCATGTCATCTACTTAGAATTGACATATAAATTCAGTGTATGCCAAAGTTCTTTTTTTGTTTGTTAATTTATTTTTTTTTATTTACTTATTGATTCATTGAACACAAATGGAGTACAGCTATTGTTTCACTGGTTGTGCACAAAGTAGAGTCACACCATCTGTGCGTTCATGAAAAATACTAATATTCTGAACATTTAATTGAACTACATTATAGTCCCAATCAGTTGCATTTTCATGTTTATTTTTATTCATTCCTCTAGGAATACTTTTTTAATTAGTTGCTTTCTCAAGATACATCTTGATGACCAATTGTGAACTCAGAGACATCTATTTTGTAATGCATATTTTTCTTTATATTCAGTTTTGCAGGTGAATTAAACTTAATTTGAACAACATTTATGAATGGGGACTATAAAACTGCTATTTATTGAGCTAAGTGCTCTTCATAAATATAATCGCATTTAATGTTTGCAATAATCCTGTGACATGAATACTTTAAATAAGAGATAAGGGAATTTAAGTGACTTCTGAGGATCACAGAGCAAGTCACTGTCAGGGTTGGCAGTGAATCCCAGGCTTTTCTCTCCCTGCTACACGTCTTCCCTCAGGCATCTGGCTTACTGGGAATTGGACACTGAATGGCTGCTCAAGGTGTGCAGGCCTCTTATGTCGTAAGGTTTAGTTGGGGTGAGATGGTTTGGGGCAGGGACTAAAGAATAGAGGTGTGGGTGTGCTCTTCAGTGCAAGAGGAGATAGGCAAGAGATGATGTCAGCTGCTGAGGCCATGCTGGCGAGACTACTGTCCTGCTGCTGGCGAGGGTACTCGGTCACATGGGCTGGGCATGGGGATTTAGTTCATCTGAGGCATTGCAACTTCCCCCTTCTACTAAACTTCAACTCTGACAACTGCCCTCCTGTTTAATTATTTATCTATGTTCCAAAGCAGAACTCATTTTGATTCATCTCCGGATCTGAGAGCCTATATGCTCTGAAGCTTGGAGGTGGTTCTCCCGACCCCCAGCTTTATTGAAGTATAATTTACAAATTAAAATTGTATACAGTTAAGGTGTAGGATGTGATGATTTGATATATATAGATACACACACACACACACACACACACACATATATTTGTAGTGAAACAATTACCACAATCAAGCTAATTAGTACATCCATTGCCTCACATACTTACTGTTTGAAGCTTTGAGTCTTAGAGCTTTGCAAGACTTGTACAGCTTCTAATGAAAGCAGAAGTGTGCATGCTCCCTTTGCTGAAATGGATTCTTTCCATCCTAGTTTTTGCTGAGAGGTTCATTTGCAAGTCCCTTTGGTTGATTTGAAAACATTTGGCTCTCCTGTGCCCTGCAATCTCTCTATCCATGCCAGCAAAACTCAACCTCTGGACCTTTCCTGGTTGTAGTATAGTACTGGGCTCTCAGACAACCACACAATACCTATCAGTGATCTCGGGCACTATATATAACAGAGGATTCTGCCACTTCTGGAAGCTGACACTACCCAGTCCAGGCATTCCCAGGCTCCAAGGATCCACCAGGAGTGATTAAGCCTGTAGACTGTGGAGACAAATTGCCTGGGTTCAAGTTCTGGCTCTGCCACTTACTACCTGGGTAGCCTTGGGCAAATTTCCTACCCACTCTGCCCCGTTGTTTGCTTTGCAAAATGGTGGTTAATACCTTCTTCACAAGGTTATTACAAGGAGTAAGTAAACTCTATGTAAATTTCTAACATATGTTCTATGAACACTTTCTAAAATAGTGATCAGCACTCAGATAATGTGCCATGTTATCAATGTCATCATTGACATCAGAGCATACAGAACCTTCTATCCCTTCCCACTGAGGGCAGAGCCCCAGCCTCCTCTTGCAAATGCCTGACCAGTACAGCAAAGAAAGCTATTAAACTTTTCCTGGTGAGCAAAAGATGATTCCTTTCGCATGGAGGCAGGGGAGGAGAAAAATATCTTTTGGGGGTTTTCCCACCCATTTCTTTATCCGTTAGAACAGAATTAGTCTCTCAAATTATCCTGCCACATTCACTTAAAAGTGACATTCAGGATGACCTGTAGAATAACAGTGGAATACCCTAGTCACTTCCTTAAACCTGCAAAGACCAATTTTTTGACGCCTCAGAGGTGGACATGCATATTTAAAAAGACCAGGTCCTTTCTGCAGAACCCTGAGCAAATGTGTATTGATTCACTTAATTAAAGGATGATTATAACCTGTGCTCTGCACTCCGCGTGTTCTCTGACTACTGTATGCTTCCAAGGGCTGTTTAAAGCATGTGTGCTAATGGCTTCTCTTTTAGCCATTCATGCATTTGAGGTTATTTCATCAATTTGGTAATCAAATAATTGCCAAGGACACAGAAGGTGAAAAATAAGAATTTTCTTTTATAAGTGAATTAAAATACTGTAAACAGTCTTTATTAAGGGTTCTATGTGGACTGTGATTCATAGAGATCCTTTTTTAAATATTATTTTATTTTAAAAGCAAGGATTCTTTAGCTTTTGTTTTTTATCCTTGTGATCACACTTCATGGCTTGCGCTGGGTCATAGAATTGCAAAGATCTGACTGGGCCATTTATCTGGGAACCTCCAGTGTTCACATCGTTAGGTCATTCCTTTTGAACCAGACTCCAGAGGAAGGTTCTCTAAACTGCTTTCTGGAGACTGAAGCCTGGCTGCCACCATCTAAGAAACCAAATGCAATGAAGGTGGCCATGGGCTGGGGATTCTTGTCATCCAGGACTTGTCAATTCACCTAATGTCCACGTTTTCTCTCACCCCTCATTGTTCATACCATCTCTTAGTCCAGAGACCCTGTATTTTCTTCTTCCCAGGGAATAAAGCTTCAGGTTTTTGTGAGGGTGGAGGAGAGACAGTGGCCCAGCTGGGGAGGCGATCTGGAGATCTGACTCCTGGACTAGGCCTGCACGCAGTCCTTTCGTTAGCCACTCCTTCCCTTTTACTCCTTCATCCAGATATCCTGGAGCCAATAGGAATTTGAAGGAGAGATGGCTTGCTTTTCAACTTTCCCCACTACTGTTCTATTTCCTAGAGTCTGTTAGAGACTCTGCCACTGTACTCTACTTTCCAGCTTCCAAAATTGGCTTGCTTTTGTTTTCTCCCTCCTGTTCTCCTTACCCTTGTAGGTGAGGAGAAAAGAAAGAAAAAAAAAATAGTCTGTTCTACTGTCATTTCAGCAGGGTTTTGTGTGAGAGAATATCTCTGCATGTTCAATCTGTTTTCTTTACCTGGAAGTAAATTCTTCCCTCAGTTTGTCTCTCTATTCCTCCCACCTGTGCCTTTACTCAGACCTGTGCCCTGGCTTTCCCAACAGGCATCTGAGGAAGAATATGGCCCCTTCTTCTCTCCCTACCCATGCTGTAAAAGTCTAGTTTTTCCACTTACCCTCCATAAAGGCCCAACTTATATCTTGATCTGTCTGTGAAACCATTCTAAGCTTCCCAGGTCACGATGAAGAGCATTCATACATATCTTCTGAGTGTATCTGAGTTTTTGCATATGCATCTTTTCCTTCATCTTCCAGAACACTAAAACTTGATTACATTCTCTTCATGCTAGGGCCTTGTCTGATAATTTGTGATATAAGTGGCAACATGATTAATTGAAAAGAGCAGCCTTGCATAGGACAGCCCAGAGGCAACTCTGAGCTCCACCACTTTCAAGCTATGTTATCTAGGACATTGAACTTAACCTTTCTTCAGCTCTCTGTCTTCATCCATAAATGAAGTGTGTGAGGACTGAATGACATGAAGCCTGTGGCCCTACTTAGCGTAATCCCTGACACAGAGGAGGTTAGTCTACAAAAGTTAGTCTACTACTCCTTCTATCTCCTTGGCACAGTGCTTCCTTAATAGTAGATTCTCAAGAAATATTCAGTAAATGATCTTTCTGGAAAAAGAGCTCAATAGAGAGTCTTCATCAGACATAGTTACTGTTCTTTGTCCAAGCTGTGTCACATCAATTATGGCAAGAAGATACAATCCCTTCTAACTTGGATAGAATGTTATGGCAGGAAATTCTTACCACTTGAGCACCAGGGGACCAGGAGAGCAGAAATAGTGCTCAATAAAACTGAAAAGGCCTCAGTCTCAGTATTGACTTTACCAGAGTCAACTTGAGGCTTGCAGCTGTGTTTTCTGTTTGCAATTATAAAAGTGAGAACTGTGTTAACTAACTTCCAATTCAATCCACAGCTTGCCACTTGGGATCTAGAAGCTAGCTGATTCTTTGACCTAAGGCGCTCTGCTATGTAGAGTTGCCAGTTATAATTATATGTTCAGGTGTCAATTAGCAAAACAGCCCATTATTTGGCAGTGTGGAGTAATGAGATGGATCTTGCCCTAATCTTTCAATTCGACAGGCATTTGATAAGTGCTTTATACATCAAATTCTATATTGTGCACACTTAGTAAAAATTACAGGAAGAGCTGGAGGTCAAAAATTTAAATGTGTATTCCTTTGTGAGTGCATGGATTTTCACATAGAATCTTAAGCAATAAAGAAAAATGTAGAGTATTTTCCATTTAAAAAAAAGTTTTTTCTTTCATACATACCTTTTTATTCAAGTGATAAGAATTTCAAAGACCTCGTGGAACAGATATCCATTTAGTGGAAAATTGTTCCTGAAAAATTATCGTAGTGGACTCTGCTCAACTCTTGGGAAACCTTGGTCCATGAAACAGACCTCTTTTTCCAAAGGTTGCTAGTTGCCTATGATATTTGACTATATCAGAGCTTTCCATGAAAGTTTTTCTTAGTGCCACATCCACTTTTTGCATCGATTGTCTTCATTAAATTCCTCAGTTGCACTCTCTTTTTGTAGTTTGTCATCATGGCTTAGCAAAAGCATGTCATTTTACAGCATATCCTCTGCTCCTTGAGCTCTGATTATTTCCCATGAGTAAAAAGTTTCTGCAGGACAAAGAAAGAAGATGCAAGACTTTACTGAGGGAGATGAGAGCATAGTAGCATGTAGCTTGGTAGAGCACAAAGACTCAGTCCTGCACCGACTTACCTTCTCAGACTCTCTTTTTCACACTTGACCTCTTTTTCTACTCATCGGATTAGAGTATATATTTTGGTTTTTGTAAAGTTTATCATTCTTTTTTGTCACCCTCTTTCGGAATTGATTTTCTAGTTGTGGTGAATTATTAGATCAAACATCCAGATTGTTATCCATTCACATATTTGAGAATGGATGTGTTTGTATTTGGGTAGTCACACTCCTAAGGCTCCTGAGAGATGGTCTGCTATTTTTTGGAATTTTGTGAGCTGATTAATAAACAACATTAATAAAAATTAAATCAATAAAAATAAACCATTAATAAAAAGTATATTTCATAATATTAAAATGAAGTTAATAAATACTCAGATTCATCAGTTCTTAATTATTTTACTACATGTTACTATTATTCCTGTCCTTGAGTTCTTTTCCATCCAGTATGGCAACACTGTATCACTGTCTCTTCCCAGCTCTGAGTTTGGTTACATCACATTTACTATTTAAAATTGGCTGTGGTGGAACTATTTACATTACTAAAACCAGAGAACACTATAAATCAAGACTCCCCCATCCCCCTGGACAGCCAGTTATCAAACGTCTGCCAGCACACCACCAGTCACGCTCCTTCTCCTACCACTACCAGTTGCCAATGACCTTGAGCCACCACAGTTACTATTTATCTTCAGGATGGCCAATTCTCCTACCAAGGTAGTCACACCTGCTACATTTCTTTGCCCCACAGCCATAGTGAACATCAGGCCCAGGTTTCTGCTCTGGATTCACGACAACTCCTCTGTTGCACCTCCTCCTTCCTGTTCATCCCCAGTGAACCAGTCAGTCATTTCTCTTTTCCTCCATTTCTATCTTCAGTTCCTTTCACCTTCCTCCTCCTTCATATTCTGTGTGTTTTTTTCCTTTCTCCTCCTTCATATTCTTTCTCTACCAGTGATTTAAAGCAGGGGCTCTGAAGCCAAGCTGAACGACTCTGAATCTGAATCCACCATCAACTAGTTGTGTTACTTTTTCTGCCTTGGATTGATTGTGTGTGAATTGGAGATAATAATAATATTTACCTCATGGTTTTTATGGGGCTTAAATGAGTTGATGATTTTAAAACCACCTAGAACAATGCCTGGCATATAGTAAGCAATAAGTACATGTTTATTTATTGAAATAAACATTCACATTTGTTACTGTTATGGTTTACGTATGAGGTGTCCCCCAAAACACATTCCTGTGTCAATGTAGGAATGTGAAATGACTGAACCGTGAGAGTTGTAACCTCATCAGTCCATCCTGGTTTGAATGAACTGGTTGGTAACTGTAGCAGGCAGAGTGTGGCTAGAGGAGGTTGGTCACGTGGAGGAGGCTTTCCCTGGAAGAATGCATCTTTCCTGGGGCCCCTTCCCCACACCACCCCACCACCACCCGGTTCCACTTCCTTGCTGCCATCAGGGGAGCAGCTTCCCTCTGCTGTGCCCTTCTGCTGCTGCCTCACTTGGCCCTGAGCGATGGAGTTGGCCATCTATGGACTGATACCTCTGAAACCATGAGCCCCAAATAAACTTTTCCTCCTCTAGGTTGTTCTTGTTGGATGTTTTGGTCACTGCTACAAAAAAGCTTACAAAAACCAGTTACCTAGTACTTTCCTATAGGCGTATTATGTGGTAGGGTTTAAGATCAAGAGAATAGTAGTAGAGGAACACGTGAAAATGAAAGAGGCCAAATGTCCTGGAGATGATGAAATTATAGCTATAGGAAACTAGGAAAAAGATGAGTGAAATAAACCAGAGGAAGGGTGCCCATCAGGAAGGGAGATAAGAAAAAATAAACATAGTTATATTTCAGAACAACCTGCAAAAATTACAAAATATACGATATAGACTTTTAATATTTTCTTTCAAACTAGAATAACAGGAAAAGAAAGGAACATTTTTCTAACTACATAGAAAATTTCCATTTTGATTTTAGCAATTAAATCAATTTCAGTCTTCATTCAAGACAGAAATTTGGTTGCCACATATTTAAGGTACTTAAGCTAAATCAAACATGTATTGAACAAGAGCCATGGAGGCAGAGTGAGAGAAGAGTGTCCATATCTATAAAAAACGCAGGCCCAGGAGCCAGAGTACTCGTTTGTCTGACCATCTGGAAATCTCTAGTGATCTCGGCACTTAATTTTGCCCTCATTTTTAGAACAAAAGGGAAACAATAAAAGAAGAAAATGGGCAGCAGGGACATTCTACTTTTCATTTAAAAAAAAAAAATCTTAGTGATAAAAGGAGCAGAGAGTTTAAAAGAAAAAAATGAAAACCATTAAAATGATTTGAATGCTCTGTCTATATTTTGTGGTGGGCTCTATTGTTTCCTGTTACATGGGAACTATGTAATTTTATGAATCATTAGAGTTTTCTTTCCAAATCATATCTGCATGTTCTTAAAGTGCCTCCTAAGTTACCCAGAGTAAGAGGCTGTTGAACAATTTCATTTAATGCTTTTGAATGTTGTGCTAATTTTGTATTTTAAAAAATTTGTACTTAACAACCCAGAGATAAAATCATGACAGCTGAGTTTTTGTATATTTTATTTCCTCTCCTTTTTAAATCATAGGAGCCTGTCTCCATCCTCATCTATAGTGACTATATGAAGCCCTGGTTTGGTATAATGATGACTTCCTACTTAAAACCAAGCACTCTCCCATACTATTCAGAGTTGAAAACAATCACAATATTTGAACTTTGTCCTTGGGCCTATGTGTCAGTAGGCATAGTGATCTGCAAAACATGAGCTTTGTTAACTGACACCAACGCCTCCCTCCTAGAGCAAAGACCTCCAAAGGCTAGTCTGTTAACCTTGGCCACCAGCCCTGCATGTGAGCCACAAAAAGCTGGTAGTGTTTGTATATGCCTGTGAGGTGTGTGCTGTGTGAAGATTTCAAGTTTACTTTCTTTGGGGGACTGCCTTTGTTTTTCTGATATTATTTTTCTCCTTTTTTATGTTAAAACATTCACAATTTTATGAAAACATTGATACTATAGCTGATCTGCCTTGTTTTGTTTCAAGCATCTTAGTAAAATAAAAGGTCAGATCTATGCTGTCTCCTTTTCCTTCTGGTTGGTGAAGTCCTAAATTCTGAAAGTAATCGTAGATTCAAAGTATTGGCTGTATCCTAACCAAGGGCGTAGGTGTTTCCTGTGTGAAGTGATTGTCTTAGAAGGAAATACATCAAAGCTTCAATATTCTGATTTTAACCACTAACTATTCTTGTACTTGGAAGAAAAGCTGCCTCCCTGGGCAGCATGTGGGTGGTTCTATTACTGTTCTTTCACACTAACTTTGGCAGGATGCCCTGGAGTTTAGTTCATCAGAATGCATTATAGGGATTTCCAATCTCATCTTGGTCTATCTCCTCATAAATAATGTGCCTCAATAAGTAAAATCTAGGAAAGAAAACTATGGATGACTCATGTCTTGGAAAGATGAGCTAAAGCCCAAGTTTACTTTAAGGTGGGCAGGCTAGAGGTGTCGCATGGTTCAGGAAGGTTATCCTGTCCCTTGCCATCATAGAAGGGAGACTATCTTGCTTAACATCCCAAAGTCAGTGAGTGTTGAAATGATGTTCAGAGCCCAGTTCTCCTGTTGGCTAGTTATTTGATTTTGTGCCTGCAGCGCATTCTGTTTTGCTCAGCATGGAAAGAACATATAGAGCAGTTCACTTTATTCCTGGAATGAGCTAGAATGCTGGGTTTACAACTGCCAGTTTTTTAAAACACAAGAACTGTTTTTTAAAAGTCATTAGTTCTCCAGTGTTATCGTCACTCCCAGTATGAGCCATATCTGAATCGTACCTCTACCCTTGAACAATTCTCCCTTGCCTGTGCGTTCTTGCATGCTTGCGCGCACACTCTCTCCCCCAAACACTTCCATATGTTCTGTTTTACTAGAAGCCAAGCTCCCTGCTCATTCTCCTCCTCAGAGGACTCCAGATCTCACCTCTGAGGTGCATGAGTAACTGAGGCTGAAACAATTTGTAGGGAAGCTTGTCAGCATAATTGATTATTATATGGTGTGAGCCACCAAAGACAGGTGAGCCAGCACAGAGCGGAACAAATGTGTATGTAGTGTATATCTCCCACTGGGTCCAACTGGACTTCCTCCTCTGACATGTTGATTTATATTATTTGTAGCTCTTCCCTAATGAATCCCGCCCCACTGTGGGTCATTGGAGCCTCCTGGTGAATAACCTGCTTCCATGAGCAAAAAGAACAGCAAAAGTTCTGCTCTGTGAATTTTTACATTTGTTTGTTGCTCTAATGGGAGTGGCTGAGGACATGTAATCTCTAAAAGGACAAAATAATCACATAAAAGGCTTGAATAATATTGCCACATCAAGAAAGGGGCTTCTGTACTTGCAGATGCCCTGTGACATGACAGAAATTTGTCGAGGAGCATGATCATTTTAGAATGTAAAGAAGTAACAGCATTTCCGATCACCTTTGGTGGCAGCTTGATGTTCTGATGTTCTTTGAAAACCTCTTTCTAAGTGTAGTGCTTGTTCCTGGAAGCTGCTTTAAGTGTTAGACTTGCTATAAAATAGGGAGATAATGACTGCTCTACTTTCTCACAAGCTGTTAGGATACTAAGTGAGGTATTTGCAAAGTACTCTGAATTCTCAGGAACAGGAAGAAGAGCATTATAAAATGCTATGGCAATGTTGTTAGCCAGGCATGGAAAATTATGCTAAGACACAATCTCGAAAACAAGTTTTAACACAGGTTGGATTACTCGTGCAAGCCTGTACAGCTGTCCCATATCCTTCTGTTCTGTCCTTTGGTCTTAGGTATCATTTTGGTGTGAATATGAGGCCAGGGTTTCAGGAAAGCAAAAGGATGGAGTTGCCCATGCTGGCTGAAAACTGCCCAGGAGTAGACCATGGGCTGCTGGCACTGGAGTGGCCTCTGCCTCAGAAGCCTGGTCGAACAGAACAGCCTAGGATTCACCAGAAGGTCTGTTTCCTGTTCTGACTCTGTCCTGTCCACTTGCTGAGTTCTTTCACATCTTCCTGTCACGGACACATCTCAGTGACCATCTCTCTTCCTTCACATACACTCCCTTCGTAACTATCCACAAACCTGATTTTGGTCTAAGCAACCTACCACTGTAACTGTTGTCTTACGGTTGCAGTAAGCTTCTTCCTCTGTCAGTCCTCTTTCATCTTGACCTTGCTACACCAGACACCATCTACCTGGATAGATATAACCCATCACTTACTCTGTTTATGTATTTACTAGAAG
The DNA here is from genome assembly GCA_020662805.1 of Glaucomys volans. Classification (NCBI taxonomy): domain Eukaryota; kingdom Metazoa; phylum Chordata; class Mammalia; order Rodentia; family Sciuridae; genus Glaucomys; species Glaucomys volans. The sequence continues at coordinate 377,370 of JAJEJO010000493.1, forward strand.
CAACAAAAATACGGAATAGGAAATGGACTCTGGCATCAGGCTGCTTAAGTTCAGATTCTGTCTATAACTATTACTTTCTAATTGTGTGACCTTAGGCAATTCCTTGACCTGTTGGTACTTTTTTTTTCTCAACTGTCAAACAGGGATAACAATAGTATCTACTTTATAGAAGTTTGAGTAAGATTTAAATAAATTAAATGAGTTAAATAAGATAGTGCATATAAATTACTTGGACCTATTATGGCCCATTTCATTACAATCTCCTGTTTTGCTTATCTAAACTATAACCACCAGGAGGCAGGAAGTGTGTGTGTGTGTGTGTGTGTGTGTGTGTGTGTATAAACTGTTGTACTGTTACATTCCCAGAGCAAAGCATAGTGTTACAGCCAGGCACATAATGGATGCCATCCAGTAAAAATTGGATGGATTAATGGATGAATGGTAGGTAGGCAGCTCATTTTTACATTCACATTTATATTACAATGTAAATTCTATTTATATTTGTATCCAAAACATGAGAAAGGAAACCATGGTTCTTGGAAATCTTACTTTGTTCAATCAAGGCCTGTAGGAGTTAGAATATGGTTGTCTTTAAATATCTATCTGTTCTTTGTAACCTCATTTATATTTGATCATTTTAATTCCATTTTACTTTTATACTACTTCTTGTTTTATTTTGGTTCATCATACACAAATGGAGTACTACTTTCGTTTTTCTGGTTGTACACAAAGTAGAATCATAAAATTTGCGTATTCATACATATACAGAGGGTAATGAGAATGAGACAAACATCATTATCCTATACTACTTCTTGTTATTAATTTTCTTCTTTTAAGTAAATTGCCTTTTAAAGAAAACTTGTATTGGTTTTGTTAAGGAAAAGAATGAAGGGAATTTTTAAAAATGTCTATACCTAACCTTGAACACATGGAATAATTTTGGGCTCTTTGAGCAGAAAGAGAATGTTTAGAAATATACAAGAGGGAAGCAAAATTCCCAGGAACACTGTTAGATGAAGTAGATCCTCCCAGTTTCTTCTTTCTTCCCTGGGATTTTGTGAGTGGTTGGTTTTGTTATTTAAAAGTCAGATGCCCTTACGCTATCCCTTTTCCTTGAAACTGCTTCCTTTTTTTTTTTTTTAAGTTAAAACTGCTGATGCAGTACATATTTTATTACACTGATATTTTAATGAAGAATTTCATTTCCAAGTATGAAATATTTCAGGGAGTGTGTAAAAAGTATAAGCTGATAACAGTAGCCAAGGTTATCTGGTTTTTTCCCACTTACAAAGACTTGTGTGCATACTTAGGAGCCTTGAAATTGTCACTTTAAGAAAAAATTGAAATGTCTTATAGTGAGTTTTATGTCTACTTGACAGAAGACTCAAGATTAATTCATAGCCATCCAATAATACACTACTCACCTGTATGTTATTCAGAAAAGGAAAAAATATGTCAGTTTATAAGAATAATGAAATATTTTTATTTTCTATTATCTTGAAAACACTTAAAAATACAATTCATTTTACTTCTCTAAACTGACTTCTCACTTGTGTCATGAAGATCAAAGTCAAGGCTCAGATATTCATCATTCCAAATATGACCTGTGCTGTGTTGGATCCCTGTGCACTTCCCGTGCTTTTCTTACTATCCCAACTGAGTAGTATAATACCTCTACACTCCCCAAAAGAAGGAAGTGGGTGCACTGGCTTCTCAGTCTACACCTTTTGTTAAGTTGTCTCAGAAACAGCGAGAGATGCTCTGCCTTCTCCATCACACTCGTTGGTTCTGACATATAAAACAGCAAATAAAGCAGATTTATATGAGGGCTGTATCTGTATTTCTACACTCTGGAATGTGTATACTTGCAGTCAGCCAACTCCAGAATTGCTAAAAGGTCCTCAGAAATTAGGAATAGTATTTTTACTATAAAAGAATTTTAAAACAACCAGGTCCAAATAGGCCCTGTGCACACTGTCCATTCCAGCAAGAAGTGTGCAGCAGTAATGATTGAAAGGCACACTTCCCCAAGTTGAGGACACTGCGTAATGCTAGGCCAATCAGGGGTTCTAATTGATGCCATCTCCTCTGTCCAATATTAAATGTCATATACTGGGAAAATAATCTGATGTTAGATGCAAACACAACACTTTTGACTGGAAGAAAGGCAGGTAGGGTTTAACAACCTTTCACAGAAGGTTCAAGAATAACAGACAGCTTTAAGTCTCCTTCCTTTTCCAAGAAATCAATGTTCCATTGTCAACAGAAATCAATAAATACTCCTCTCCATCAATTCCCTCCTGTGTTTTTATAAGTTCATCATTCTTAAATTCAGTTAACTGGGCTTGGAGTGTCAGATTACTACTGACAAGGAATGCCCCCCAGTACTGCTGGTGAACATCTGGAAAAGAAAATCCAGTTGAGGAAAGGTTATCTAGTTATCCACTGATACCTCATTAGTAGCCTGAACATCCCCCTTATGTTAGGAATAAGGGTTTGTGAGATATGAGTCAGGGAACTAAGAGGTACAGATCCAGATTGTTGAGCCAAAAGAGAATTTCCATAGGAGTTTTCTCCAGTATAAAGACTAGATACAGTCACATTAGACCAGAGCCAGTTACAACAACTCTCCTTTACATGATCCCGCTGAGAAGAGCAATGGGTGGTCGGGAGATGCTCTAATGTACATGTTACACAAAGACAACTACTGTCGAGTAATGTGCTGGCTGTCGTCTCCTCTCAACATTTGACTATCCATATGTGGATGGAAAGTAGAGTTCTAAAGATGAATCTTCTTTAGATTGGTTTATTATTCAATCTAGTTGATCAAGCCAATATAATAAAGTCCCAAAATGTTCAAGGACTTCTTCAGCTATTGAATTTAGGACTGATTTCACCTGGATTTCAGGAAAGACGCCATAGAGGGCAACATGAATGAAGTCCTGCAGCATAGTGCTTCGGAATCTTTCTGGTCAATCTCTCTTAAAACCCGAACCATCATGCACAACCTGAGGTGTAACTGCGATATCCATTCCTGAAACTGTTGTTCATATCTTTGACTCAGTTCCTCATAGAATTAAGTTCCTCAGAAAAGGAAGGAGAAACCTTACTGAATGGATTATGCAAAGTTTGCAGATCCAGTTTAGCTCTCTCTAGTTTCTGCAGTGTTCTCAGAGGTGAAAACTTTTGAACTGCTGTGAGTTTCAAAATATTCTGCTAGGTCACTTGTTTTATCCCTTTTTGTTTTCTTTAAAGGTGTTTCTTTTCAAACAAAAGCTGGAACTCTATTTTGGGCTTGAGTCTTTGGCTATGACTGCATTCGTCTCCTCTTGGTATTCTGAGCAAGCCCTTCATCATCCTCTAAATTGAAAGCAGAATATTCACTTTCCCTGTCAGAATGAGACCTTGGAACTATTAATCTTTTTCTTAGACTACAAGGTGGTGTTGACAGAAATTCACTTCTGTCATTGTTCTTTAGCTGAACTTTGAAGCAGAATGTCCCTTGCTACTTTGAGGAATGTTTATCATAATTTCAGGATCATTCTTCAAACTGAATTGAACACTATTTCTTGGTGTGTTTGCTGGTTCTGAAGTCAATGTAGCCATCTTCTCAGAGTGTTTTCTACTCTCAAAAAAAAAAGAAAATATTCCCATCATTTGTCACAGAGCCATTTATTAAGAATTAGTACCAAAGGCTCCAGAGCATGGTGCCGGCATCAGCTCAGCTCTGATGAAGATCCCCTTGGCTGCATCACATGGTGACAGAGTCATTGTGGGAGCATGAGACCAAGGTAGAGAGACCACATGATGAGACACGAAGCCTAAGCCTTCTTCCTTAGCCCTTACCAAAGGTTGTTCTCACCCCTTTCCCTCCTCCTCCTCCTCCTCCTCCTCCTCATCCTTCTCCTCCTCCTCCTTTTTGTCTATGGTTCTGTTCTTTATTCCCTGTTAGATCCTCTTTACCTCATGTCACCACTGTCCAAGCCATTCTAGTCTCCTGCCAGGGCCTTAGTCACCTCCTTGCCCTGAGCTCTCCCTTCTTTAGGCCAGGCCCAATGTGCCTACCAAGTTCATCTACATCTAACACCCTTTTCCCCAGGAGGGGGCACAGTAGAGGCTAGTAAAGATAACATTGACCTGGAAATCAAAAGGCCTGAGTTCTTATTTTTTCTTTTCCAATGTTATTTCCACACACCCCCCTCCTTTTTACCCTCTCTCTGTTTTTGAGTTTTCTATTCATCACTGGTTTCCAGCAGTTTGGTTGTAATGTGCCTTACTGTTGTTTTGGTAATCTTCTGTGTGAGGTTCATTGAACTTCTGGGATCTGTAAGCTCATGTTTTTCTTCAGTTTTGGGAAGTTTGCAGCCATTCTGTCTCCTTTCCTTCTCTTTGCTCCCTACCTCCTTTGGGAGCTGAAATTGCTTGACATTGTCCCACACAGCTCACTGACTATTTTATTTTTTCATCCTTTTTTCTCTTTGTTTTATTTTGAATAGTTTCTATTGCTAATAGAAATTCATTCCTCTTCCTATCATGTTCATATATTCCTTTACATTTTGAAGCATAGGATCACATTTATCACAGCTATTTCAGCCTTCTGTTCACTAATTTTATTATCTGTGTCACTTCTGGATTGCTTTTCTTTCTCCTTGGGTATTTTCCCATATTCTTCCATGCCAGGTAAATTTTGATTGATGCCAAATATGTGTTGTTGTTGGGTTTTTTTAACATTTTTAAATGAATATTGTTGAACTCTGGGAACACTTATAAATAAATTATTTGGAATTATTTTGATAATGTCATGCTTCTAGGCTTTGTCTAGGGCAGTCTTAAGTCTGAGACCAGTTTGACCCCACTACTGACACATTACCTTTCTGAGGATTTTGCCCACAACCTATCTGTTAGGAATTTCTTCAACCCTAGCTAGTGGGAACATGAGCATCCTGATCTGGGTGAACTCTGGAGACTGTTCTACCTGCTCCTCTCAAATCTTCTCTAACCTTAGTGGTTTCCTCTACACAGATCAGTACTTAGTTTTAAAGGGTTTAAAGGGACCCTTCTGAAGAGCTGTAAGGATCACCTGCACTCTCCTGTGCCTGCTCTCACTCTCTTTCATTCTTCCTCCCTCTCCCTCTCCCTTCCCCTTCCCCTTCCTCTTTTTCACATCACCACTGCCTCTATTTGTACAGCTACCTCTTCTCCAGTGTTTTTCCTTACAAAACTCTAGCTGCCTTGATCTTCTAAAACTTCAAATTCTGTCTCCTTGACACAGCAAGTCTTCCAGGTTCTGTTTAGGTCCCTCCATAAGAGTGATACTGAATTGATGCCTGGATGAGGGTTATGATCCTCTGACCTCTACCCCATTGTGTGATTTTCTTGGACCTTAAAGTAACTCATGTGGTGTAACATTGGGTACAAGGAAGGTTCATTTCCCTATCAAGTTTCTTGTTTTGTTTTAGTACTAATGGCTAGCTTTTACCAGAACCAATTGTTTTATTAGGAGTTACAAAATGATTTTCTAATTTATTTACTTCTCCATTTATTAGCTGGCATTCTGAAAGTAGACTTTTCCTTATTTGGTAATACAAAACTACAGTTCCTACTGAAAAGACAGAGCAAATACACAGTGCTTTCTCTTTACCAGTTTTCAAAGGAAAATTTGATTTGTCACCCCAAATTGTGACAAATAAGTCTTTTTCTGATTTTCTTTCTTCTGTGGTTTTTCATGTGTTTTTCAGTAATCATAACTAATTCAATTATTTTTTTCTTTTTGATGCTTTTATCGTCAACTTTGGCCAAAGGGAATATAGAGACTCGGACTTCAGCTTCTGAAGTATCATAAACTATCTACGCATGTTGCCAGGCCCTTTAAGATTTGTATTCATTATGACTCTTTTTTCAACTAGAGAATCCGACTGTATAACAAGGGTTGCTTTCAGCTCTAGAATTAGAATTCCAAACTCCACTATCTCATACACGGCCCTCCTGCACCTCCAGATGCAGGAGACCCTCTGCCTGCCTATCATTCAGGCCTTCCACAAGCTGGTTCCTCTTCTCCAATCAGCCCTCTCTCCTAATTTCTCAGTAGGAACCCCTTCCTCCACTCACATTTCTCTCCTGTTTGCTACACAAGACCAGCTCATCCCTTGTCCCACCTTTGCCTGCACCTTTCTCTTGCTTAAAGTACCTTGCCTCAGCTCTCCCAGCAGCCAACTTCACCCATCCTCCAAACCCCAGACCAGCCTCCCCTACCTTTTTGCTTCCATTCCCTAAGTTGTCTTTTTGCACATATTTTCATCTGCTATTGGAATATCACTTTTTTCTATTCTGAGTGATGTTAGCCTAACTAGATTAGCATCACCCCCAGAAAGAAGAAAGAAGAGACCACATTTTTTTTATTTCTTGGCACAAAAGAAGTACTGTAGCTACTAATGTTATGTAATCCATAACTTTCCTAACATGTCGCACTTTATGCTTTGCTGAATAGCAACTTTAGGATGCACGTGAGAGAGAGATGATTTGGGATATATCCTACAAGTGCTAATGCTCGTTGATCTCTTTCCACTCTCTGGATTTCACTATACGTTGAGAGGAATTGATAACTTAGCTATAGCATTACGCTGATATGAATATAAGTCGACAGATATTTCTTATTACCTAATATTATCCAGGGAAAGGAAGTTGCCCCCTGGGAGCTCACAGTCTAATTGAGCATACTGTTGTCGACTACCTTCCCCTTTCCTGCTATTTTGTTTTGCTTTGTTTTGAATATAAAATTCCAAATCCCAAATAAACTCATGATTAGCTTTGCTTGTAAGATATGTTAGACACAGATTTTATTCACCCATAAGTGATTTTCTGCTCAAAATGCTTAAAAATACTTTATCTGTAATTTGCATCATATGTATTTCCAAGTTTTAACTGGCAAATAAACTTTATAATCACCTTTATGATTCTAGGGCTGGGGATACAGCTCAGTGGTAGAGTATTTGCTGGTATGAGTGAGTGAGACCCTGGGCTCAATCCCCAGTATCACCAAAAGAGAAAAAAGAAACATGGATTCAAAGGGGATATACTTTTTTCTGATAATCCAAAATTTGACTTCATTTTCCTTTGTTTAAGCCTATTTGTAAATTCTGCCTAATTCCTAAACCTGACAAAAGAGCTTTGGAATATTTTTCCTTGTCTACTATATAAGTATGTTCATCTTTTTTGAGCAGCGGAACTTTAGATTACCATCCTGCTTTTGAAGTGGGTCACCTAGTAAATAGTGTCACCAGATTAATTTGTCATATTTTCTTGCTGGAAAAGAGGGATATTCAAAATGTTCAATTCAATATATATAAATGTATGTATGATAAAAGGACTTCCATTATTTGGCTTCTGACAGCCTCTCAGCCTGCCCTCCAGATCAATCTTTCTCTTTCTACACACACACACAGACACACTCACTCAGCCTTCAACCCAGCCACAAAGAACAACTTGACATTCTTTGGGTCCCATGCTATCTCATGCTCATGCTGTTGCGTCAACCTGAAGTACTTCTCTTTCATCTTGTTCAGTCTTCAAATCACTATTTATATTTTAGAACTCAGTTCAGTTGTGAATTTTTCCTTCTTTCCACTTTCTCTGGCCGTCCACGCCACAAAACTCTTCTGTACCTCTCCTGTGTAATATACAGTTCCCATTGAAGCATATTGGTATTTTATTGTCTTTATTTGTGAACCCATTTGTCTTTTCATCTAAGATTGTTGGAAGGCAGGAATGTTGTCTTGTTTGGCTTTGTGTCTCCTAAAGTCTGCCTGATATTTGGCACAGAGACCATATTTCCTTAATAAATAGCTTTCTTCTTAATCAATTAGTTAATTTCACTTCTGATCCTCTTTAGACATTTCTCAGTGGTGGTCAGTAGTAGCATGGCCAACAATATTGCTACTAGTCACATTTTAAAAATATTCCATTAGTAAAAACCATTATGATAGAATACATGCAGATGAGTTCTTAAAAGTTTATACAATAGTTAGAGATGGGTTATTTTAAATTGGGGTTTAACGTGCCCCTTCTGCAATCACTAGCCCTTCCTAGTCAATATCCCCCTGGCTATCTATCCCCCAGTAACTCTATTCTGACCTCTGTCACCATAAACTCCCTTTGCCTTATCTTGAGCTTCATATAAATGAAATCCAACAGTATACATCTCTTTGGTGATCACTGGCTCAACATTATGACTGTAATGTTTATCCACAGGAATTCTTATGTGCACTTGTTTGTCATTTTGCATTGCTCTGTAGTATCTAACTGTATGAATATTTCAGAATTTTACTTTCCAGTCTGCTGTCCATGGACATTTGAGTTATTTCCAGTTTTTGGCTTGAACCTGAGGTTTTCTCTGGGAACCAGACTGCAGAGCATAGCTTCAGTGACTTCCTTTTTATCCTTTCTCCTCCTTCCACTGACAGGTGATGCATTGATCTTTACATAGAATGTACTCAACCTTATTCATTCAGTTAAGGGACATCTGTGGAGTGCCTTTTATGTGCCTGGTCCTATATAATTTTTTCCTCTCTTAAGGAATCTATGGAACAGTGGGGAGGTGATTAAAAGTGTACAAAATATTGTAACAAAGAAGTTAAAGGAACAGCTACCCAGTCAGGATATTTCCATCACCTCAAAGGTCCTTTCCTTCCCCATCAGGACCTGCCCCTTCCAAGGGGAGCCTCTATTCTGACTTCTCCAGAGATTTCTTTTGCCTGCTTTTAAACTACAATAATAACAAAATCCTCCATTTGTACCACTTATGTCTGATCACTTTTAACTAAGCATGAGGTCTGTATGACTCATCCATGTCATTGTGTGCAGTCGTCCTTTTTCATTGCTCTGCAGTGTTCCACTGGATGAATATACCACAATTTATTTGCCCACACCTATTGATAGATCTGAGACTTGCTCTTCTTTTTGGCCATTATGAATAAAATTGTTATGAATGTCTGTGTTCTTGTCTTTCGATGAACAGGAGCACACATTTCAGTGGGAGATACAATTTTTTAAAAGATGATTTGGTGACATTGCAGTGGCAGTTCCTCAGATATCAATTTTGGGATGCATGGCCTTTTACCAGCTGGCCTAGTAAAGGAGCAGACCCATTCAGAACAGTTGAAGCATCACACAAATCATAACATGAACCAAAAAACAGAAAGCCGATTTCTTTTTGGCTCCGTCACTGTTGTTTTTGTTGGTATTATCTTTGTTTACTAGCCAACTACTACTTCTTGCTGATAGTAGCTGACAGGACATTGGGATATGGTGTGTTTTGCTACCTTATAGTTGAACACACCCCAATAAACAACTGTTATTATCATCAAGCATTTGTGAAACCCCCTCCTTCCACCACTTCCTCTGTGTGTATCATGGGGATGCAGGGTGTGTCCTGAGGTAGTAAGTGGATTTCTGCGACCATGTTTTCTTTCCATTTCTTCCTAAAGCAGTTTCCCAGAATCCTCGGTTCTTTCACCACCTCTGAACCATCCCTGCACAGGAGCTAGAACAGCATACATAGAGACAGCATTCTTCAAACCAAAGTTGTTTTGTTTTGTTTTGTTTTCTAAATTGTGAATTTGTTTACATATCTTTAATTCTTTAATTAGCATATTTTGTTTTAGGTATAAATGTGTTGTGTTACAGAAACTAAGATAATCAGATGAAATTAGAAGTGTTTTTTGCAGAAATATCTAAGACCTTCAGTCACAATAAATGTTAAGTCCTTAGAACCTTGGGAATCAAGATGTGGTAATACAGTAGTAAGAAGGCTATGGTCCACCTTACCCATTCAGGTTTTTGATCAACTCCTGAGCATTATAATTATATTCTGGGTCCGTCTTTTCACCTTCATCTGAATGTGCAGTGCATTAACTCCTTTAATAAACACTAATTGAGCACCTACAGTGTATCAGATACCTAACTAGGTAGAGTCACTGGTCAAAAAGAATTTACATATAATGGAGGAGACAGCGAAGTGAACCAGTGGCTACCAGATCCCATTTAGAACTTGGGCTAAAATTATTTAGCCCAAGAGTTCTGGTAGCACAGGAGATAGGCATTTACCTGAGAGCAAGTAACCCCTTTGGTGACTCTTCAAGAATGAGAATCGTGAGGTAGAAAGACCATTCCAGGCACAAAGGGAGAGAGGCAGGGATTACCCTGGTGCAAGCAAGCAGCTGCTAGTAACTTACTGTGGTTAGAGCAGGGCTCCATGGAGATGGAGAGAAGGCTAGACAGGTAGGCAGGGCCCGAGCTTCCGAGGCCTGGGGTGTAGGACAGGGCATGGACCCAGAAGTCACAGACCTGAATTCTCCACTGTAAAGAGCACTGGCAGTAATGTGTCTTGAACCTATCATTGGACTTTAGTGTCCTCGGCAGCACAACCAGGAAAGAGACATTTCCAAACCATGCTCTACAACATTGTTCCAGTAGATGTAAAAATATGGGCTATGAGAAAAAAATATTTTTCAATGTTTAGGAGAAGATTGAATACTATATTCACCTCTTTAAGATTCACAATGACAGCATATTAAAGGTTTTCAAAGTCTTCTAGTAAAGGAACCACTTTAGTTTTCTTTGACTCACTATTTTTTCAAATTATTTGAGCTTGGAGTCAATTTTCAAGTCACATTTCCAAATGTGGCTCATTTTGACAAACAACAGACTGTATTTCAACGGTCCAAACATCTTCATTCACTATTGTGTTTGTGTTGGTGGTGCCAGGGATCACACGTGCCTGCAAATGCTCCACCACTGAGCTGCATCTCAGCCCTTTGTGAGACCTCTTAAATGTGCAGGACCAAAGGGCTGGTTCTTACATAGTCACCTCTTACTTCAGATTGCTGTGTACTGCAGTCATAAACTTTGGTTATTTTTCAGAGCGACTTTTTTTTTTTTTTTTTTTTTGCATCAGCTTTCTTGGAATTGCCTCTCCCCTCCTTTTTTATGGCATGCCCAGACGGTATGACCTGCAGATAAGTTGCAAGAAATGTGAAGTGAGTTGTTGCTAAACAAATATCAATCATTTGTAATGTGTTTAACAGAAATAATGAATAAAGTTAGGATTTTGCTTATTATAAAGTCCTTATATTCTGTGTTGGCAAATCTCAAAATTAATAATGAGTCATTTGTGATACTAAAGGGATGAAATAAATAAAAACAAGATTAACCTTATTAGAAATTTAATGTTTTCAACATTTATCTGTCAGAACCACTGACTTAGAAATTGTTATAAATTCTTGAAAAATGGGAACTTTTTTTCTTGTAAAATCCCCATCATTTTGCAAACTGCAGTGTCATTTTCCTTGAAGAGAATGTAGTGATTGATTATCCAGAGTGCTACCATGACAAGGTAAACCAACCAAATAGCTGGAAAATTGCATGTAATCATATAGCATCACCTCAGTGCTGTGCTGAGCACGACCATTAGAGATAAGTCATGCCATTCTGATCATTCCCTGCTGGTACATCCTTCTCACCCCCCAAACCTAAACCCCCAGGGAATGGGCAGAGGTGTTTACAGTCACCCCTTCCCTTGCAGGTGCCATCAGTGCACTTCTTGTCACCTAGATGCACTGCAGCACATTCAGTGCAAACCTGCTTCACCCCAAGAGATTTCAAAATGGAGAGACATCTGTATCAAGCATCCCTCATCTATATGACATTCACAGAGATGCTCATTAACATTCTTTTATTAGTAGTATAATCCCAAAGGGCCTGAGCAATTATAAACAAGTGGAAAAAGGGAATGATGGGAGCTGGACAAAAAGGGAGGGAGAATGCTGAACCCTCCAAGGAAGTTGGCAGTGGAGTCAGGAAGGCCACACACACACACACCTGTGATGCTTTGAGAACTGTTGCACTGTGATTCAGCCAATGTCTGGGTAATGTAATGATGGGCAAATTGAATACATGAGTCACAAGAGTGATCAAATTATCCTTGGTTATTAGAGCAGTGAATTGAATCATAAGAAAGGAAGGGGCTAGCCAAGCTACCCCAGACATGATCATTAACAGTGTGATGGGGAATAGTACCAGGCCCTTCCTCCTAATAATCCGAGTAATCTCCCTGTGTTCATCTTCCCTGCAATGCTTAGATATTGAGCAGGCTCTGTGAGGATGGCTGACTCCTCTCACCTTTATTAATTGCTGTCCACATGTTGTAGGATATCCTGTGTTCTGAATCAGGATGTGGATTTTAGATGCTTCTACGCATGGGGACATGTAGCCAGGCGGAATCAATTCCTGTCACTCAGACACAAATACAGAGGAATGGGATTATGGATCAGGGTGAAGCTGCAGTGCTTTAATCTTAAAATCAATACCGAAAAGGAAGTTGAACTTGTGGGGATTCTATAGAGACTGTAATTTGGTTTCCTATGAGGTTTGCTTTACAGAATATAACTGCTCCTTTCTTCTCTCCTTCTAATTATTTTACTAAGAATGGAAAGGGAGGGGAAGGGAAAGAAAACAGAAACCTCTGCAACCAAATCATCTTGAATAAGCACGCAAATGTAAGTCATAATTCAAGCTAATCCTCCTTTGTGTTGAGAAAAGCCGTACACTTTTATCCATTCTTTATTTAAAAAAAAAGAAGTCAAAACCCTGTACCCTATAGTCTGTATTTAAGCATAATAAAATGCCTTTGATTCCTTCATAGGTCACTGTCAGACTAGAAAAATGTTTTTAATGTTTACTTTTATGCCTAAGTCTACTATTGCCTATGTGATTTTATATAAATAAATATTCAACACACTTGTTATTGACCGAAGGATTCCAGGCTGCTAAGCATGTGATTAATATTTACTCCCATGTAATTCTGCTCCTTTTGAAAGAGACGTGAACTAATGGTTTTAACGACTCGGTCTCTTTCTTAATCAAAGATTTACAGCTTATTGAATATGCCTCTTTTCAGATATAACACTGATTTGTTGCATAGTACTATCTGTCTGGCCTTAAGATGGGCTTATTATTTTTCCCTTTGGATAGTTCTTTAATGCAGTTTTAAAATATGTCGGAGTCTGTTTGGATCCTGTTCCTAGAGTAGTGACAATGATATTGTTATAGTTTGGATTTGAAATGTCCCCAGAGGCCCATGTGTTATGTTAACGGTTTGTTCCCCATAGTGGTGCTGCTGTGAGGTTGGAGGGAACCCCTCAGGAGAGTGGGGTCTAATGGGGGGGTCTTCAGGCCACTGGGGTCATGCCCTTGAATGAGGTTTTGGAACCCGAGCCCCTTCCTCCTCCTCCACTTTGACTTCTGGCCATCAGATGAGCACTTCTGCCATTATGCCCTTGCCACAGTTCCAAAACAATAAGGTCAGTCAGTCATGGACTGAAACCTTCAAACTGTGAGCCAAAATAAATTTTTCTCAGGCTGGGGTTGTAGCTCAGTGGTTGTAGCACATGTGAGACCCTGGGTTCTATCCTTAGTACCACCATAAAAATAAATAAATAAAATAAAAGTATTGTGTCCATCTACAACTAAAATATTTATTTAGAAAGAACAAAATAAACTTTTCTCTTTATAAGTTGACTATCTCAGTCATTTGTTACAATAATGGAAAGCTGACTAACACAATAATGAACTATAATTATGAGAACATGATTGAGCTGTGGATAGAACTCAGGCCCAGTGCTGAGATAACATGTGTGGTGAGAGGAGCAAAGCCTGGAGCCAGCCCTTGCTTCAGTTGCTTCCTCTTTTTAAGTTTCTTTACACTGCTTTTGACTGGGGGTGATGTGAAGTGATGGTTAGGGGTGTTGAGAGGAGTAAATGAGCCAATGTGTACCCATTGCTCAGCATCGTACCCTGTACTTGTGAGAACCCCGTACATGTCCATGATAGTCCTGGTGACTGTGAGTCTTGAGTGGGGTGACATAGGTTGTGTATGTGAAAACATGCTTCAAGCTCTAAGGCAATACAAATGTTGTTGTTGTTAATAGAGTGATAGTTTTGAAAGTTTAAAATAAATCACAGAAGTTTTTTTCTTTGTGCTGCCTTTCATAGGGCCCTCCTCTCCAAGAAGAGCATGTGGAGGTAGTAAATCAGCTCCCACTGAATATGCATTTTCTTTCTTAAAAACCAAAGAGGTATCTTGTGAATGTCAAGAATTCCTTGAGAGGCTTGGGTTGTGGCTCAGTGGTAGAGTGCTTGCCTAGCACACATGAGACACTGGGTTTGATCCTCAGCACCACATAAAAATAAACAAAATAAAGGTATTGTGTCCATCTACAACCAAAAACAACTTTATGAAAAAAAAAAAAAAGAATTCCTTGAAATCAGTTTGCAAATCCTTATCCTGTGGCATTCCAGAGAAAATTCCTTCTCAGGTCTTTGGAAGATCAGCAATATATAAGATATTATTTTGTTGTTGATTTGAGTCCGTATTTTAAATGTCACATCTTTCAGAAAAGTTCAAGTGTCTTAAATTATTACATCCTTTCATTTGTCCTTCCTTGTCCTACACATTACCTGAGCACAGAAATCTCATGAGTTTCCGGTCTTCTTTTTCTGCTTATTTCCAGAGCACTATCATTGTGGAGAAGACAGTGCAAGACCTCATGAACCTGATGCATGACTTGAGTGCGTATTCGGATCAGTTCCTCAACATGGTGTGCGTGAAGCTCCAGGAGTACAAGGACACCTGCTCTGCAGCCTACAGGTAGAGCTTCTGCTGGGGGCTAAGCAGAGTCACTTTAGCACCCGTGGTGGCTCTGAGTAGTGATTAGCGATTCACCTTTGTTGCCTCACTTCCACCATTAAGGAAAAGGATCACTCCTGAGTTTGTCAGGGGCCTGATGAGAATGTGTTTCACAGAAATAGGCTCTTAGATTCTCACAGAGTCATACTGACTGAGGGAATGAAAAGGACCAAGGGTCAAAGACACTTAAGACTACCCTGCAGTGGCTCAGCTGAGTGTCAGCCTTGATCTTTGTGAGAATCTAGAATTGTAAGATTTGCCATCCTCAAGGAAATTTCAGATCTAGTGGATGAAAAGATCCTTAAGTAGAGCAATTTGAAACTCTTAATAATCTATAAAGTGTTTCTTTTCCATTCTTACAAATGTATTCTTCCTGATGTTTGATCTGTAGGCTTCCTGCCATCACAAAAGGACAGTTTTGTGCTGATGCTTGCAGCATCACTAGAAATGAAAAACTGATGTTACGAACTTGAAAATGGTTAGTTATACCTCTGATACATTTTCTTTGGGTTGAAAACCTTTCTGGGCTTGTGGAAAAGATCATAGCACTTCTCATGGAAAACTAACGTAGGAATAAATGATGGTCTGGTTGACAAGACAAGGGACAATTATCAAAGAAAGGAATGTATGGTAAAATTCAAACAAGCATGTGATACACAATTAAGGATAAAGAGGTGATAACCGTACAATACAGACTGAAAGGGCAGAAAGAACAAAGCATGAGCAAGGCTGGGAAAGGATGGTGGCAGCCAGGAGTGACTGCAGACAGAAGGGCTGTGTGCTGGAGAGATGGCACTTGGGGAGGTGCAGCTGACATAGTCGCCTTGTGTCTGGAGGGAACAGTGAGGAGGAAGTTTGCCTGGCACCAAGTTCTAAGTGGAAGGTAGTAGGAGATAATGTTGATTAGAAAGAGTCAGACCAACCAACAGAGTCTTTTCCAAAAACGAGACTTGGAAATATAAACATTGTAAGGTAGATAGTGAGTCATTATAAGTGAACCCGAAAGCAGTGTTTAGGGAAGATTAATCAGACAGAGTAACACAATATAAATTAATGCTAAACCTCCCTCATTCCAGCAGTAAATGGTATTTGTCCACACTTATGTGAACCAGTTAAAGAAACCCAACCACCTCATTGAAATGCACTCCCAGTAATACTTTATTTTTTGCATTCAATGATTAATTCATCAAAAATTATATTTGGGTTAAAATAATACATATAATTAATAACTATTATAGTAGATTCTTTACAAAATAATTAGTATGCAACAAAGGATATTCTTATGTTAACAGAAAGCTTAAATTTCTGTTTTTTAGATTCAAATTTGTATAAATATTTTTTTGCAGAAAATTCCAAAAGGATAATCAATAAAGTACTTTCAAGCAAAAGCAACTCAGTGAGACCCTGTCTCTAAATAAAATATAAAATAGGACTGGGGATGTGGCTCAGCAGTCAAGTGCCCCTGAGTTTCACCCCCAGTAACCGCCCCCCCAAATAAATGAATGAATAAATAAACAAACAAAATATATTCCATTAGGATAAAAATTGAGGAAGTAAAATATAAATAATATTCAAAGAGAAAAAGGAAAAAGAAAATATATCCAACTGTTAAAAAAGAACTTCTTCATCTATATTTTAAATATATAATGGAGGGTGTAAAATAAAAATTGTGAAAGACACTGACCTAGGCTATCTCTCTGAGACTGGAATTTCTGGGACATACATTTTGTAATTTCAGTTGCACAAAACCTAATTCCAAAGCAGTTGTACAATTGTTCCAATGTCTCATCTACTAAATGAGAATTTAATAGCATATTGTAAATATCAAAACCTAAGTAGTAAAAATGTCTTTAAATAATGACATTTTAAAAGCATTGCATTTTAATTTTGCTTTTATGTTTATATTGAAATTCCATTAAATTTAAAACTTTTTTAAAAGCAAAGCATGCCCTCTTTTTCTTATATCCGATTATAAGTACACAGTAATCTCTCAGAAATAATAATGTTGATGAATTTTAATTAAAATGAAGATGTTTTATATAACCTGACTACAATATGGTAAAGTTGATTCTAGAATCTAAATCCCACTGGTAGTCATTTTTATAGTGTTGCTATTCATAATATCTTAACCGAAAATTTTTAAATTCTTGCAACTTTGTACCTTATTCATCACAGGTACTCTTTTCCTCATAGTTTTTCATCCTGCCTCTCAACATGTGATGCGACTGGAAGCTATGTGTATTAGTCTGCTTTATAACAAAATACTTGAGGCAATTAGCTTATATAGATAAAAGGTTATTTTGGTTCACCATTCTGGAGGGTCCAGTGCAATATCAGATGAGCCCATGGCTTTGGACCTCAGCCAAAGTAGCACATGTTGGCAGGAGTGTGTTCAAGCATTTGTTAGCTATCTACTGAGCATCCACCAAGACATAAGTGTAAATGTGTGGGAAGAAAGAACTTAACCAGTTACTGATTCTACCTTTAATGAATTTATAATACATAAATTCATTATACATATATAATTTATATGTATTATTTTAACCCAAATATAACTTTTGATGAATTAACCATTGAATGCAAAAAATAAAATATTACAGATGAAGGATAGAAAGGGAAATATGGGACAAAGAAACAGACCATGATTTTATATGTCATCTCCATAGCACTAATTTACACAGAAAATATGGTTAGGTAGGTAAAGATGCCATGTATCCCAAGGAAGAAATTACTCAGGGAAGGAAATGGACCAGGCTTGTGGGAAAAGAGGCGGATTTAGAGAGTCTTAGGAGGGGGAAGAAAGGAACCAGAGCAATGTCAAGGCAGTAGGGGTTGTAGGGAAGGAAGAACAAGAGAGTGAACGTTCAGCTGAAAGGAACACTGGAGTCAAACTGCAGGATCTTGAATGTCAAGCTCCAGGAACGTGACCTTGTAAAATTAGTAGTGGCGAGTCACTGTGTGTAAGCAGAGTACCAGGTGCAGACCTGTGCTCCAGGGAGATTTTCTGAGTATTTTGTAAGGTGGACTAGAAAAGCAAGAGTGAGGAAGTAGAGGGGAGAGAATGAGTCCCTGAATTGGGGAAAAGGGAGGGAAAATGGAGGGGAAGTAGACAGCTCAAGAAGCATTAAAGAGGTGGCATTTTTAGATCTGACCACTAGTTGGCTACAGAGAGTAAGGAAACGTTAAGAAGCAGCACTGGTTGAAATTAGCTTTATCTTTTCTATTTGCTGTGTTTCTTTTTTTAAACATAAATTCAAGATCTCACATTTACCCATTAAATGTAATGTTATTTTAAACTCCTCATTGCGGTCTATTAAGGTATTTTTAAATCCTCATTCTGTCATCAAAAAATCTTAGCTGCTCCTCCAAATTCCATGTCATTCCAAAGCAATCTTTTAGTTTCTTTATGTATGTCCTTGGGGGAAAAAAAAAGTTCAACATAGCAAGACAAAGTTGTGAAATTTGGGGGGCTACTTCTTGAGACTTCCTTTCAGACGAACATCTGTGGATCACTCAGTACTTCAGGAGCCCCTTTGTTTTTCTAAGAACCTGGATTTTCGTTCAAGAGCAGCTTTCTACCTCCTAGTTATATGAACAGCTACTCAGTCTCTCTGTCTTAACTTCCTCATCTGCAGTAAGGGAAAATGACAGTTCTTTTCTCAAAGGGGTATTTTTAAAATACCAAACTTTTTAGAATTGTTTTTTGGCAGTATAATATGTTCCATACACACACAAAGATGAGCCCCTGTTTTATTGACAGCCATGGTGATGGTGGTGGTGACTGCCTTGACCACCCTGTGGCACCCATATTTTTCATCATCTGCCCTCTAAGAGATTGTATCAGGTTTTTTTCTGGTGTCTTCCCAATCCTAATGCTTTTAAGGCAAACAACACCCCCTGCGGTGTCTCTCCCAGATGGGCATATAAAAGCCAACTGTGGACAATATTCCAGGTGTTTGTTCTGGAACCTTCCCATCCCTTCACTTTTAGGACCTACTTCTCCGTGTCCTACTGAACCTCTCTTAGGAATTCTCATTTTAGGCAGTGTTATGGTTGGGTAGGAAATGTCCCCCCAAAAGTTCATGTTAGACAGTGCAGGAATGCTCAGAGGTGAAATGATCAGTGTTATGGTTTGGATATGAGATGCTCCTCCTGCCCCCCCCCAAAAAACAAACAAACAAACAAACAAAAAACACTCCTGTGTTAATGCAGGAATGTTCAGAGGTAAAGTGACTAGATTGTGAGAGCTGTAACTTTATCAGTCCATCCTAGTTTGAATGACTGGGTGGTAACTGTAGTGAGGTGGGGCATGGCTAGAGGAGATGGGTCACAGGGGCATACCCTGGAAGGATGTGCCATTCCTGTGGCCCTTGCCCCTCCCCTTCTCTCTCTCTCTCTCTCTCTCTCTCTCCTTCCTGGTCTCACCATGAACTGAGTAGCATTCGTCTGCTGGGCCCTTCTCCTGTGATGTACTGCCTTACCTTGTGCCAAGAACAATGGAGTTGACCATCTATGAACCAAGATCAGCAAAATTGTGAGCCCCAAATAAACTTTTCCTTCTCTAAGTAGTTCTTGTCAGCTGTTTTCATCGCAGTGATGAAAGGCAGGCTAACATAGGCAGCTCTTGAGAACAAAATCAAGACAACCAAAAGCCAAATTTATTGTTTTTTCATTTAAATCAGGAAAGGAACAAAGTCATGTGTCTTGTTCTTTGAAAGATCTTACTAGCTCCTAGAGAAAACCACTTTCTCACTATTCCCAAACTGTCTTTAATAATCTCTTCAGAATTTTGTCCATGATTCCAAATTCACCCCATTTCTTTAATTTACTTTCCTTTTCTTTTTTGAACCTCAGGGATTTGCTCTCCAGTGTTTTTCCTTGTCTGTCAAGATACCTCCAAGATTATCATCAGTAGTTCTGTGATTCCATGTTTAATTATTTCAGTCTCCCAAGATAAATTGCCTGCATTTATTAAATCTGTCAGAATATTCTTTCCTCTCAGTGATTGTTAGCACAGTTTATTATTTCATCCTTAAAACAATTATTTACTTTATTTCTAAGATTTTATTCATTCAACAAATTTTTATGGAGTACTCTTATGAGAGTTTATAGATACAGTGATGAAAAAAGCAGATTAAACATTTGCCTTTATGTGGCTTACTTCTGGTGGGATGGAAGAGGGGAGATAATAAATAAACATAATATAGAACATAAAGAATTTTAGAAGATAATAAGTACTGTGGAGAAAAGAAATGGAATAAGGTAGATGACTCAGGAGTGTGGGAGGATGTAGTTAGAACTTTAATCAGGTATTCCAAGGAGGCCCTGTAGAGTTGAGGTTTGAGGAAAGGCTGGAAGGAGTTGAGGCTGAGTTATGCAATGTATCTGGAAAAAGAGTACCCTGGCAGAGAACCAGGCCCTAAGGCAGGATTCTGCACGGAGCTCATCAAGAACAACAGGGTAATCAGCATCACAGAGGCAGCAAGGAAGCAGGTATTAGAGGATGGCCATGAGGAATGGGCCAGACCACTGTTGGGGTTTGGAATTTTACTCAGTGAACAGGAGCCATTGCAGGACTTGTGCCTGGGAGCAGCATGCCCTTGCTTACACTGTAAAATATAAGATTGAAACTGGGCTGTAGGGAGACAAGGGTGGAAGCAAGGAAACCAATTAAGGGCTATCAAAATAGCTGAGATAAGAAATCAAGCAACAGTGAACCAAGTTCCCTGCCAGATTGGACATAGGGTATGAGAGAAAAAAAGGTGTCAAAATGACTCTCAGGACTTTTTATTTCAGTTGTGAAAAGGCAAGTTGCCAGCTATAGAGATGGAGAACACTGCAAGTTGGGATTGAGTAGGCCAAGATTTTAATTTGGAGTGTCTGTTACGTATCCACTTGCAGATATGGAGTAGACAGTTGGATCAAAAAGAGGCAGCCATGACCTGAAGACATACTTGCCAGCCATTGACATGGCTACTGTGTTAGGTGGAATTTAAAATCAGGTTACTAGATGACATCACCACAGGAGTAAGCATATACATGGCACAGAAGAGAACTGCAGACTTTCAGATCTTTGCAGAGTGAAGAAAGAACCAAGGCCACTAAGAAGCAACCACCAGGGAATAGGAGGGAAATCAAGGGAAACCAGGTGAAGGAATAGAGAAGTGATCACCTGGGTCAATACTCCTGTTAGTACATCATTAGAACTGAGAATGGACTCAGTGGTGACCATCATGAGGGCTATTTCTATAGAGAGGGAGAGAAGGAAGGCAGGGGAAGGAGAGAAATTGTAAAGATAAGCAAAACTTTTATAGTGAGTTTTGCTGCAAAGAAAACAAGAAATGGGGTAGTGGCTGGAAAAGGGAGGTCACATGAAGGTTTTCTTCTTGTTGTTATATGAAATGTTATTTTAAATAGGAAAAGAAAATCCATATCTATATGTGAAGAAAATGATTTGGGAGAGAGAAAATTGTTGGTATAGGAAAGAATAAGGAGAATTACTGAAACTGTGCTTTTGACTGGGTGCGTAAGCGTGGGATCTCACGCACAAGGGGACTGATTGGTTTTAGGCAGAAACAAGAAGTTTGTTCACTGTGGTCTATTCTACCTATCGGAATTGAGTTCTTTCTCTTCCATTTCTTTTCACCATTTTGTCCAAGCAGGAAACTTCTGCCTCTTGTACTATCTGCTGGAACACAGTTGTTTCTTTTGGTTGTTGTCATATCATGGTCCTCAAGATTATCCTGATTCCTTTCCAAGAGACTAGACCCCTTAACATCCCTCCTGGCCATAGTTTCCAGAGTGGTGTCCACTTTTTAGTACCCACTCCTAGAGTACTGGGATTGATATGCCATGGCTGCTGAATTACAGGCCTAGGTTGGATTTATTTCAGGGTCTGGAAAAGTCATCTGTGAAGGCTTGAAGGGAATAAATAGAAGCCCATCCTTGCGCTTGTCAGACAGCAGTGCACAGTCATGCGCACACGCGCGCACACCACACAGCCCCCCGGTGCACGCTGCCTGTTTCTTAATCAGGTTTTCCAGGTCTAGGGAGAAAGTGTTTTCTTGTTGTGTGAGTCTGAAGATTCGAGGTGTCCTCACTTCCTCCCTTTTCATTTATTGCTCTCCCCCGGATTGGCACCTGCTGAGGAGTAATTAGGGCAGTCCTAATTTGGACAGCCAAATTCTGATTACAGTGAGAGGAAAAACAGGAAATGTTCTAGTTTTGCTGCCAGCAAATGACTGATTTAAATAGAAAGCCATATACAATTCAAATGATCCAAAATGATATAACATTGGGGAAGGAGGAAGGGAGCAGGAAACACTGCAATCTGATTTTCTCCCCCGTGATTCTCAGCAGATATCTTTCACATAAGCTCACAATGCCCTCTGCTGAGAATTGGTTTCTTTTCCATTTGCCACAAGAACCTGGCAGCCACTGGGACTTTAGAGATCTGAGGAAGGTCAGAAAAATCTCACCTTCCTGAGAGCACCACACCCTAGAGAGATGGACTGTACTATATAATGATGTCATGTTACAAGCTTTGGATAAAGAAGTTTCCTGAGAGGGAAATGAGGACTAGATGTCTTTTTCTTAATTAGTCACACCCCTTGGAGCTTAAAAGAAAACTCAGCTGTGAACACTGCACTGCATTAGCAATCAGGCAGCTGGTCCATTGCTCTGCTGCTTCTGAGTTGAAGGCTTCTCTCCCTTTGCTTGTCCTCTTTGCCCTGAGATACAAGCAGCAGCTTATGTGTCCCAAAGTAGTAATTTAATGATTGGATTCACAGTTTTCTGAAGTTTCTATCTGTTCTAATTGAGCATCAGTTCATTAAATTTTTTTCAGAGTCTGATAGAGAATCCCCACCACCACCACCCAATAATTGGGCCTGGTAAACAATACAAATAAAAACTGTACTCTTAGAAGTTCAGTTGATTGAAGACACAAGCATGTTATTTTGGAGGGATGATATTTCTATCCTCCTGGCTCACCTTTCATCACTTCTTCATAAAGGATCTAGAACTTATGAAGAATGAGATAAGGATGCACTTGCAATCTCTGAGGGTGGAAACCAGGTCTGGACCAGGACTGGGCACCTTGTTGGGCTTTAGTTTGCTTGTTGAATGAAGAGGAAATTGCTTCGAGGCTGAACAGGAGGAGCAAGCAGCAGAGCAGTATTCAGGGACCTGATGCATGGGGGAAAGGTTGAGAAGTCAAGGGGAGTAGAATGAATAGTGTGTTTGGGGGGCAATGGGTAGGAAAGGGGAGTTTTGAAAGTTCCCATATAAGGTAAAAGAATACAGTCACAGGTTTTGGTCAGAAGGATAAAATGATCACTGCACTGTTTTAAGACCTCTCTGGCCCCATTGTGCTAATGAGCAGGAACTATATGCCAGAAGTTCTGGTGAAGCCCTTCAGGTTTCCTGTGTAACCAGAAGCTACTGTCCTGCAGGAATGAGAGCCTCACGTTGCTCACCTAACTCACTCTGAACATCTGAAGAGCTGAGGTCAAATGCAAGGGGAACTTTCTGGAAGCTCCACACAAACTTGAATTCTGATTTGCCTGTTACAACTTTCTTCCTCACCTATTAGCTCAATTCCCACTGATATATATATATATATATATATATATATATATATATATATATATTCACTTTTATTAAATATTGATTAGATACAAATGAGCATTATAAAATATGTACAGTATCTCTTTCATAGAGGACATTCAGCAAGTGAGCTTTTATTATGTGCTCCTGTAATTTATTTTGTGTAACTCCATTCTGATATTTATTCCATTGTATTGAAATTTAAATTTTTATGTATTATTCGGTCAGTTATGTGTTCCTCTCCCTAGAACATTATTTTTCAACCGTGGGTTCACATCAGAGTTATTTGAGGAAATTTCAGATACACTTATTGGCTTTCCCATGTTAGGCCCCCTGACTGGCCTGGAGAAGTGAAGTTTTAACATGTCCTCAAAGTGACTCTCATGACCGTTTCTGGTTAGAAATCGCTGTAGTGTATCTCAGCTATGAGAAGGAGGTTATTGTGAGGTTTTACACAGTTTTCTCCATTATCTATCATGGTGTCTCTGCACGGCTTCCATGTGTGTTTACTGATTGAGGGACCTTCACTTGACCTCTGCAGTGCACGTTGGCTGCTCCTCTGGACCAATACAAATGTGTTTCCCTATCCACATGCCCTAGAAATTCTGTAGCAAGCAGCCTGTCCTCCCTTCCCCTGCCTAACTCAGTCTAGCAAGATCAAATAGGCGTCTCTTGCAGTAACCTTGATGTGCAGTAATGAGGACCTGGACCAGAATGGAAATAAACACTCAGTAACGTACATAGTCTCTGTGCAAGGGACTTTCAGTCATTAGCTTTATCTAGTCAGTCACAACCATTCTGTTAAATTGGATTTTTCTTACCTTAGAGATGAGGGAGCAGAGGTTCACAAAGGTTAATAATGTGGCAAAGGTCACAGAGTTTGAAAGTCGTAGTGCATGCATTAGAAGCTGTTTGTCTACTGTAAAGTCCAAAGAAGAGGCAATGATTCTAGAAGAAAAAGGAAACCTGAAAAATGTTTCATGGACCCACCAAGCTCAACCTCACCAGCCAGTTGACCATAGGAAAGTTCCCTGACCTCTGTGCCTGTGTATTTCATCTACCAAATAGGAATAATGATAGTATCTACCACCAGATATTGTTGTGAGGATCGTAAGAGTTTATATTTGCAAAGTGCTTAGAAGAATTCCTACTTCATGGTAAATAATGTGTTGGCAAGTATTATTATTGTTGTTGCTTTTTATGGCATTTTGTTATTTACTTTTAAAGTAATTCATTAGTAATATTGTTGATATCATTAGTAATATTTGCCAATATCACAAGAAGAATATTCTTGTGACTTCTGTTATTTTGCTGGCATTTTGTGCTTCAATTGTGTCATTCTATCATTCCATCTGTTACTTTATTTAACAACTATCGATCCTAAAATAAGACAAGGAAATCACAAGAAACATAGATGCATAAATCCTCAGCAAAACAACTAGCAAATCAAATTTGCAACACATTAAAAGGATCATTCACCTTAATCAAGTAGAAGTTATCCCTTGGAGGAAAAGATGCTTCAACATACACAAATCAATGAACGTGGTTCATCACATTCACAGGGTGAAGGGCAAAAACCTTATCATCATGTCATTATGTACAGAAAAAAAGCATTTAACAAATTCAGTACCCTTTCACAGTAAAGTACTAAACAAATGAGGAATGAAAGGAATATACCTTCATGCCATATTGGCCATACATGATACTCTCACAGCTAATATTATACTCAATAGTGAACAACTGAAACCCTTTCCTTGAAGATCCAGAACATGAAGATAAGGAGGCCCACTCTCGTCACTTCCTTTCCACATAATATTGGAGGTCCTTGCTGGGCAATTAGGCAGAAGAAAGAAAGAAAACGTATGCAAATAGGAAAGAAAGAAGCAAAACTGTTGCTGTTTGCTAATGACATGATCATATAGACAGAAAACTCTTTAGATTCCTCCGAAAACCCATTCGAACAAATAAAAGGATATGCTAAAATTTCTGGGTATAAAATGTATATACAACAACTAGTAGTATTTCTATACACTAGTAACAAACATTCTGAAAAAGCAAACAAGAATACAATCCCTTTAAAGTAGCTACCTTAAAAAATACTCAGGAATAAATTTAACCAAGGCAGGAAAAGACCTACACACTGAAGACTGTAAAACATTAGTGAATGAAATTGAAGAAGACATAAGTAAATTGAAAGACAACTTCTGTTCATGATGGAAGAAGTTAATACTGTGAATATGTTCATACTTCCCAAAGTGATCTACAGACAGATTCAGTGCAATCCCTACCAAAATTCTTGTTTTTCATAGGATAGAAAACAATCCTAACATTCTTAGGGAACTATAGGAAACCTTGAATAGCCAGGGCAATCATGAACTAAAAGAACAAAGGTGGAGGCATCACACTACCATTCTTCAAAACTACAGTAGCTAAAACAGTATAGTACTGGCATAAAAGTAAATTCATCAACCAGTGGAATGCAATAGAGAGCCCATAAATGAACCCAAGCATGTATAGGTAGTCTATTTTTTACGAAGTTTCTAAGAATACACATTGAGGAAAGGAGAGATTCTTTGACAATGTTGTTTCGAAAACTGGATATTCATATGCAGACAAATGAAATTAGATTCTTATCCATGTACAAAATCAACTCAAAATGGATTAAAGACTAAGTGAGATCTGAAACTGTAAAACTACAAGAAGAAAATTTGGCATTGCTCTAGGCAGTTTATATATGTATATTTGTTTGTTTTTATCAAAATGGAGACAACAAAATCAAAAACAGACAAATGAGATTACATTAAAATAAAAGGGTTCTGCACAAAAAGGAAATAACAGAGTGAAGGGACAACTTACAGATCGGGAGAAAACATTTACAACCCATACATCTGTAGATAGCTAATATCCAAAAGGTATGAGGAACTCAAACAACTCTATGCAAAGAAAACAATTAATCCAATTAACAAACAGGCAGTGGGGGCTTGGGATGTAACTTGGTGGTGGAGCAATGCCTAGCATGCACAAGGCCCTGGGTTCAATCCCCAGCATCACCAAAATGAACAAAGAAAAAGAAATGGGCAAGGAACCTAAATAGACATTTCTCAAAAGAGGACTGTTTTAGTCAGCTATTTTTTGCTGCTGTGACTAAATGATCTGACAAGCACAATCAGAGGAGGAAAGGTTTATTTGAGGGCTCATGGTTTCAGAGGCCTTACTCTGTAGAAGGCCAACTCCATTCCTCAGGGCTCCAGGTGAGGCTGAACTTCATGGCAGGAGAGGGTGGTGGAGGGAAGCAGCTCACATGGTGATCAGGAAACAGAGAGAGACTCCACTCTCCAGATACAAAATATATACCCCATAGCCACTCCCCAATCCCCACCTCCTCCAGCCACAATCTACCACTTCAGTTACCACTCAGTTAATTCCTATCAGGGGATTAATTCACTGATTGGGTTAATACTCTTAAAACCCAATCATTTCTCCTCTGAACCTTCCTGCATTATCTCACATGTGAGCTTTTGGGGGACATCCCACTTTTGGATGTTTACCCAAAGCATTTGAAATCAGTGTGTCAAAAAGTGTCATGGTCACTACAGCACACTGTTCACAATAGTCATGTTATAGAGTCAACTATGAACCTCCATCAAAAGATGAATGGATGAAGAAAATGTGGTTATGCCAGGGAAAGAAAATGACCAAATTATATTATTATATCATGTGCATGTATGAGTATGAAACAATGAGTTCCATTGTTATGCATAATTCTAATGCACCAATAAAAAAAGGAAAAATGTGGTTATGTATACACAATGGAATACTGTTCAACTTTAAAAAAGAAAGTTCATTTGTGAAAACATGCGTGAAATTTGCAAACATTACGCTAAGTGAAATAAACGAGACATAGGAAGACAACAACCTTATGTCCTCACCTATCTGTGGAATCTAAAACAATCAAACTCAAAGAAGCAGAGGGTAGAATAGTGGTTACCAGATAGTTGGGAGACGGGGTGAAGAAATGGTAGGCATAGTTACAAAGCTTCTATTAGACTGGGGAGGCCCTGGGTTTTTTATTTTAATGTTTTATATTATGATGAATACAGTAAATAATAATGTATGTTCAGAATCATTAAGAATAAATTTCTAACATTCTCAGCACAAAACAAGTATCTGTAGTGATATGTTAGATTGATTTAATTTTTCACATTATAATCATCAATCATAACATTACTTTGTATCCCATAAATATATATGGATATCATTTATTGATTTATGATTTTAAAATAAAATTTTTGAATAAGTACACAATTATTTATTGAGGGCCGAGGTAATGAAATGAATCAGCTCAGTGAGGTCTTGCCTTCATGCATTTTACATTCTAATGGAGGGAGAGAAATAATAAAGTGACAAATGAAAGAACAAAATAGATTTATCAGGATTGAAGATGATGTGATTTAAACAACAACAACAAAAAGCTTCTGAGTGAGGGGCAGCACCAGGAAGGGCCTCACTGAGAATATAATATTTGAGCTTATCCTTAAATTCTGAAGGATGAGAAGGAGCCACATGGAAAGGAAGAGGAAGGAGGAGGCAGAAGATGGGATCTAGCTTACAGATTATGTGAAGGCAGGTAAATTGAGCAGAATGGAGTGAGCAGAGATTGAATACAGAATGAGGTTAGACAGATGCAGAGGTCAGATCATTCAGGTCTTTT
Organism: Glaucomys volans; assembly: GCA_020662805.1. Taxonomy (NCBI): domain Eukaryota; kingdom Metazoa; phylum Chordata; class Mammalia; order Rodentia; family Sciuridae; genus Glaucomys; species Glaucomys volans. The sequence goes on from JAJEJO010000493.1 coordinate 405,428, forward strand.
CTGACTATACTTGAGAATTATGTGGGAGCTTTAAAAATACCAGTTCTGGGCCCCACTTCCGAATGTGAAATTGATATATTTTTAAAATACTTCTCCAGTGTTTTAATGGGCAACCAGGAGTAAGAATCACTGATGAAGGATCTTGAGACCAGAGGATATGAATTTTATACTAAGTGCAATGGAAAGACATGCAAGGTTTAAACAGGGAGCTGCCTAGTCTAACATCTGTTTATAAAGATCTTAAGGATATTTAAACACAGAATACATTTAAATTTGCTTAGCATAAGGAAAATCTGATCGATGACAGTTGAGACAGATTTTATATTCTTCATCCACTGTCTATGCTACAATATAATTCTTTTTTTCCTTGGGCTTTTATTTATTTTTTAAATTTTCAGTGAATCTTTTATTTATTTATATGTGATGCTGAGAATCGAACCCAGGACCTCACATATGCCAGGCAAGTGCTCTACCACAGAGCCACAACTCCAGACCCCTTTTTTTGGGCTTTTAAATGTCCAACAATTATGACTCTTCATATGAGAACTTGTCTATTTAAAGATTGCTATTAAATTATTTCCAAGAGCTACCTTGTGTAAACTCTCAGATTTCAGATCCTCCTTCCCTTGGGTCCTCTTGAATTGTTTCCCATGGACCATCTCCAGAATTATCAGATGTCTCTTAACCTCTGGGTAGAAGCACACACCACCATAGAGCTCTCTGACCAGCATGAGGTGTGATATAAAGATAATCTGATCTTTTCTGCTCTTTTCCTGTCTATTCTGTTCCTTCTTATCTTGAGGGATTTGGGGTTTGGGTTGTGTGTTGGTTTTGTTTCATTTTCTTCAGCAGCATAATACTGACACTGATTTCGCATCCCTCATTGTCATTATCACTCGTGTTTCTGGGCACTGCTCTGCAGTTTGGCCTGCCGCAGGCCCAGTCATTCACAGTCTAAATTGGACTGCAGCTGTTTAATTTGGAGCAGCTTTGTCCGGGGTTCAGTTGTCTAGCTTGGCTCCTAGTTTTTGAAGTGTTTGAAAGATTCAATCTGGTAAAGTAAGCATCATGCCCTGGTTGTCACCAAGCAGTTGAATCCAATTAGCCCCACCTGCCCCCTGGTTGTTTACCTAATGAAAGACGCAGCACCCCGGCTGTGTCCAGGGACCACGCACACTTGCACATCCCAACTGCTCCAATGTGGAAGCAATGCACATCAGAGCCGGTTGACACCAGCAGATGTTCTCTGAATGAAATCCACTCAACCGTGTCCAGAGGGTGGACCCTTCTCGTGGCAGCCTTATCACCTGTTTCCAGAGGTATACCTATCTTCTCTTCCTCCTGGGATCGGGTACAAATAGTTTCACAGATGGCTCTGTCTGTGGCCCATTGAGCTGTGAATTAATTAGTAGATGATGGTTCTGGTGGAGGTGATTAACCCTACTCCTCTTATAGAATGATTGTTAGGAATGCAGTGCTCCTTTTTTGAGGCTGTTTGGGTAAGTCCTGGAATTTTGTAACCCACATGATCCTGTTTGTCACAAAATCAAAAACTAATCTAGGCAATTGGTCAGGGTAGAAACTTTGCCACTTGAATGAAAAAAAATTCCTCCATGGTAATTATATGCTAATTGATGCCAGTATTTCAAATTAGAATATTTGGAATTGCTTTTGGGATTGGTATTCATTCCAATATGAATTAACATATTTATTGTTAAGAGAAGGATGTAGTAATATTTTAATTCATTCAGATTACTATTCTTTAGTAAAATTGGATCCATGAATGTTAGGTAGTAACATAATATTGAATTTTTGAATTAATTCAGTGTTTTAAAAATACCTAAGTAAAGTTATTTACTTACTATACCTAAGTACACTTTAACATAGTATCCCACTAAGATAATGTTTTATCCCATTAAATGTTAAAATAGAAAATTGTAGCCCTCGATATATACAATACCATCTCACACTTAATTGAAACCATTTCCCAAGCCCAAGGGCAGACCATACCTAGTTCAAAGATTTAGATGCTGGAAAAACGAGTTGGGTTCGGGCTTCTAACTCTGTGGAGCAGAATTCAGCCTGTAATGTGGCTTTGAAAGGAACTGAGGCATCTAACCAAAGTTCTTTCCAGACATAGACACTGAGATTTAAATTTTTTACACTTTCCTTATGTCACAAAATATTGTTATTCTTTTATTTTTTAAACAAATCATTTAAAAATATCAACACCCCTTGTAGCTTATAGGATACATAAATACAGCTGATGGATAGATGAGATCCACAGGTGACAGTCTGCCCACCCACTGTGTAGAACAAAGTACCAATTGTGAAGTGTTTGAGTTTTCTTTCTTTTCCAAAGGGGAGATCACTGTAGGCTGTGATAGTCACCAGATTCTTTGGCAAAAGTGAATTTTTGAGGAAGTTTTCCAATAGTAAAATAATAGTAGAAGGGGAAGGCTTGTCAGCAATCAGTCCTTGGGTCACTTCTTACTTCAAGACTTACTCTGTTGAATTTTTTTTCAGAGGGGGACACGCCTATATTCATTTATTATTCTGATTTGTATTAAATTCAGAAAGGCAGAGTGATCTGTGATTTGGTTGAATACCAAGTGACTTAGTAGTTCATCTGAGTCATTTAGTGCAAAGAAAAGCAGGGAACCCACTAATATGGTTTAAGTTTAATAAGTTATCTAAACTCCTACAATTACAGACAGCTTCCCAACACCAGGTATTGTTTTGGACACTGAGGACACAACTAATAAATCAATTCTACTCTTCCAACTTATACAAATGTATAGCAGGAACAGTGAGAGAATGTGCAGGGTGGTGATTGTCACCCTTGGGTGCACATTTGGATCTACAGGGAACTGAAAATCTTCTGTTGCCCCCAACCTCAGAGATTGTAATTTGCTTGGTCTGGTATGGCCTGGGTGCCTAGTTTTTGAAAGTGGTTCTAATAGGCAGTCAGGGTGGAAAACCTCTGGTATAAGAGTGGTGGGGCATGCATAGAAGGGAGAACTCAGCTCTAGCAAGGGAGAAACTGTCACAGAGAGGAGTGTCCAAAGAAGGGTCCATAGAGTTCTCAGACGGAAGGGGATCTTGACTCAGGACCTGCAGGGTTTCCTGGCATATGTGAGGGAAAAGAATTTTAGCATGCCCCAGTCAAAGGCATAGACAGAGGTTTATTTAGGAAAATAGATGCACATTCAAGGGACAATGGGGGAGATCTCAAAGGAGAGGCCTTTGGGATGGAGCAAGAAATACTCAAGGGCAATTACAGGTTATCTTCAGAAGAAAAAACAGCACCCCATTGGTGTAGGGTGTTGATATTGATAGAGGGCTGGTCTTACGGGTTGGACTAGAGGTGGAGGCAGGGTGAAGCTACACATTTTTACTCCTGTTTTCCCAGTGCTTGCATGTTTTTCTCATGTTACAAGGGCATGGGCCAAGGGTATGGACAGAAGTTGCATTGTCCCTAGGCACTTTTTTGTACCTTGATGGCTTATCGGTAGTTCCTTTGAAGTTCTGTATATCTTTATCCTAAATCTCACAGTTAGGGTAATGCTTGATAAAAAGAGGCAAAGAAGGAGGAAGAGAAAAAAGCCTACCTGGAGTGATAACACACAGAAGCAGGAAATGATACATAGCATGTTTACCCAATGTGCACAAAAGCTTGGAGACAAAGGAGGAGAGCCAGGTGCCTCTGGAAAGATAAATGTTCGTGCTTGCCAAATGTGGTCTTGGTCTTATGTGGAATCAGGAGTCACTGGAGAGTTCTAAGAAGGGGAATGAAATGATTATATTTGTAGTTTAGACATAAGATTCTTTCAACCTGTGTGGTGAGTTGGACTGATGGTCTTGTACTCCAGGCAAAAAGCCCAATTACAAGGTTATTGCCAAGTCCAAGTGAGAAATGATGAGGGTTTAAATATAGGTTAGTGGCAGTGAACCTGGACAGGAAATGACAGATTTATGAGATACTAAGGAGGTGGAATTGGCAGGATGTAATCACTGTGGGTGATTAGGATCACTGTGTTTCTGACTTGAAAAACAGCATGGCTTGAATTGGGGATACCAGGTGTTTAGTGGGAGAGAAAGGGGCAGAAAGAAAATGAGTTCCTTCTGACTCATTTTAATTTGAAGTGCTGGTGGACTACCAAGTCAAGTTCTCCAGTAAACCTTTGGATATACAGACTTGGAAGAGATGGCTGCTCTGGAGATGGTAATTTATTTATCAGAACACAGTTGGTCACATCTGGCAGGAAGATGAGATGGCCAAAGTGAGAAATGCAGAATCCTGCAGAACACAACATTTAAAGTAAAAAAAAAAAAAAAACAAAGCCATCAGTGTAGCTAAAAAGGGGTTAGAATGGCAGGAATAGAACCAGGAGGAAATTATATTCTAGAAAATAGAGGAATAATATTTCAGGAAAAGAGCCATCAAAAATATTGAATGCTTCAGAAAAGTCAAAGAGTTTGAAGATGAAAATGATCCTGTGGGTTGGTAGAGCAACATCACTGAAATTGGGTTCTAAAGCCCTTTTCCAGTTGGTTTAAGACTGAATTGTAACTTCTTGTCAAAAATATGGAGTGAAGAGTTTTAGGAATCCCCTTTTCCTGCTCCTGACACATGCAAATTGGATAAAAATGTGTAACTCTGAAAGTGTTTCAAATGAGTAACCAACTCTAACCAAATTCAAAGGGAAGAAAGAATTCTCCAGATGTCATAAACAAAAGAGGAATTAGAGGCCGTAGAAACAAGTTTTGAAGTTGAGAAGCCACAAAGGCATTAGAGGTCATATGTAGAGGTCAAATTGGGACTGGCATCTTACCACCTGCAAGACAGGGAGAGCGGGAGCCTCATCTGCAGTTATGCAGAGGAACTGTTCCAACCATGAGTGGAACCAGGAAAACTCTGGGTTCTCAGACCAATCATTTGATGAGTATCTCTGAAGGAGAGAGAAGAGCTTCAGTAGAGCAGAATGTTGGATCAAGGAAAAAATCATTTTTTTTTTGAGAAAATATTGCAGAAATACTAAAAATTCAGGAGGGAAACGGGATAATTAAAGATCCTCAAGAGTCTAAGTAGATTACTTGAAATAAATGAGGCGGAAACAAATTTGAACATACTATCTGTTGGAGATGGGAGGCAGAATATTTAACAATATATAAGGGTCCCCTCTTCTCTGTCAGATAGGAAGGATAAGGGGAATAAGCAATGAGGAGATTCAGGCAGAACAAAATGGTTGTTTGTTTAAAAAGCCACTATGGAAATGGGGAGAGGAAACTGAACAGAGACCCATAAAAAGAATGCCGAAGAACAGTGAGGGTCCCCAGCAATGAGATGTCAGAAATCTGAGGTGGTACCATTCTTTACCCAGCTATGCAAGTATGATTATTACACTTATTTAGTGAGATTTTTGAATTAATCCTTTACTATTGCAGAAAGATGCCAGAAAATAATAGAGAAAAGAGGGAATAGAAGGTGCCGAGAAAGTAATTTGAGAGAATGGAAAGAAGACAGTTCTGTACTCAAATTTTTACCTCTGGCCACAGTAACTAATAGAAACCATTTGGTTGTAGTGAGTTAGAAAAACTCTAGACATCACTCACAGTTCTCTTACTTATTCTAGTTTATTTTAAGAGAAGCAGGGCAATATTGCTCCCTGCAAAATGAAACCATATTACCTTAATCAGGCTGTAATTAAGGTGTGTAGGCTTCAACCTCTCTTGTCTACAAACATTAAATTTGTTTATTGGGTCAAGGAGGTTTTATCATGTACATACATGCCTGTTGTAAAGTGGAACAGGAGCAGCCTGTGGGGGTAAGGAGGGTGAGTGTGAAGGTGCTAACACCACACCAGGAGCTCGGGTTCTGAAGACCAGGCTCGGTTTAATGCGGAACAAGCAAGCTTATATAGCAGACATTCACTAATTACAATTATCAACAGCTGTTAACACCCCCGTGCCACACTCCCGATGCATGCTCGTGCTAGGCTCCTGATTGGCTCGTGATCAGACCAATTACGGGAAGAGAAAGCGCCTGAGCTCTGTATCCTCAGACACTCCTACACATGCCATGTATATGTACTTGAAAAAGCACCATGTTCACATTATGCCCCTAACAACAAAGGTCATCTCTGCCTGGGATGGGGCAGACCTCCTGGAACCTTGGTCATCTTCAGGGGCCTTCCAGCTAATTAGCACTCCCTTCATAAATAAATGTCTTTTCTAAGACTAGTATTACTGATAAGGATTTTTAGATCATTGAAATCAGTTTTAGTGACAGAAAAAGAAGCTTTTTAATTAAGTTGCAGTTGAATATTTAAGGTGAATTTACAGGTACACTCTGGTAAAAGCAGTGTTATTAGTGAACCCAGGGGCCTTGTTAAAGGACTTATTAAAAGCCTATCAACTCTGGGTCACTAGCCAAAGCCCCGCAGGAGATAACAATAATCAAAGGATCTTTCTGTCTTGACATCAGAAAGATTTCTTAGTGTTGGTAGATTGACTTTGAGTAGAGGAGTGTCCATAGTACAAAAAGAAAAAAAAAAAAAAAAAGTAGAACTAATTGATAGTTTAAACAAAGAAGTCAGAGAACAATGTTTTATAACACTCTGTCACCTTTCAGGTACCATTCATGTCATTTAGCAGCATTTTTTAAAATACAATCATTCCACTTTTGTTTACTGAACATATTCTTGAAAGATCCCCCAACCTACCACATAATTTATTTATCCTAAGGGATTAACTATGATAAGAAGTACTAATTAGTTTTATCAGCTTTCATGATTACTCAACAATTCAGAAACTAAGAATGAAATCTAGAAATGATGTTTCCCAGTAATGTGACCTATTAATGGATGCTTCTGCTTCCTACCCAGATAATGGATTATGTTAATAAGAGAGATGGATGTGATAATCTTTTTCTGCAGCTAAGGTAGATGAAAAAAGCTAACTGAATACCAGGCATTGTGCTAAAGCATCTCTTTCTTACGGGCTATTTTTAGGGGCATTGTCCAGTCAGAAGAAAAACTTGTCATCAGTGCATCTTGGGCAAAAGATGATGATATCAGCAGACTCTTGAAATCACTACCGAACTGGATTAATATGGCTCAGCCCAAACAGCTGAGGCCAAAGAGAGAAGAGGAAGAAGATTTCATAAGGTAAAGATCTAATTTATAAGTGATATAAACATAGGGAGGAAAGTACACATGTTTAGCTCCTCAAGGTCATGATTCTTTCCTTGGCTATGTGCAGTCTGGTTAGGATTTTTCTGATTTCTAATATTTCCTCTTGATTCTTTCTTAGAATGTTCATCTTTTCTTATATTACCTATGCTTCACTCTTATTTAATACAACATAGACATTGCCCTGTGTACATGCAAGAAAGCACAGATGGTGTGACTCTACTTTGTGTACAACCCTAGAAACAATAGCTGTACTCCATTTGTGTTCAATGAATCAATAAGTAAATAAAAAAAATAAAAAATAAAAATAAATAAAATAAAAAAAATACAACATAGAGAAGTATAAATGTACATATATACATATCTCTCTATATATACATATGTATGTGTGTGTAAGTGTGTGTATACCACATACATATATGCATTCGCATACAATCACATGACGCATAATAAATGTATGGAAATGTACACATATCAAAGGCAGTTTGGTGAATGTGCATACTTGTCAACTTGGTAACTAATATCCAAACCAAGAAACAGAACATTAAGCCAGGCAGAGTGGCACACACCTATAACCCAGCAACTGAGGTGGCTGAGGCAAGAGAATTACAAGTGCAAAGTCAACATTAGCAACTTAGCAAGAGTCTGTCTCAACATTTAAAAAAAAAATTTTAAAGGGCTAGGGATGTGGGAGTGGTAGTGCATGCCTGGGTTCAATCCCTGGAACCAAAAAGGAGGAGGGAAAGGGGAAGGAGGAGGGAAAGGGGAAAGAGGAGGGAGTGGAGGGGGAGGGGAGGAGAAAGAGGAGGAGAAACACATTACCAATAAGAAATGAAACATAACAACTCGAGACCTTTTAGTTACCTGCTACTCCAAAAGTTATTCTTATCTGACTTCTAACTACATAAACTAGTTTAATCTGATTTTGGACCTTGTATAAATGGAATCATGCATTTATGTACTCTTTTATGACCGACTTCTTGTGTTCTACCTTTTGTTGGCAAGATTTATCCATATTGTATAAGGTTTTCTTAACTCTGAATAGTCGACTTTGTGTAAGCACTACAGGTATTTTAGAAAATATTTTATTATGTGTATGTATGCCTATATGTGTGTGTGTGATAGTGTATATGTATGTGTACAGAAATGTGTATATGTATATTCATTATACAGCTGGTGAACATTGTTTAGCTTTCATTTGGAGCCATTTCAAGTAGTGTAGCAAAGAATATTCTGTGTCTTTTGGTGACTATGGGTTTATGCTAGTAGTAGAATTGCTGATTAATAGTATACACAAATGTTGAGTTTAAGTTCATACTGGCAAACAGTTTTCCAAAGAAAACTGGTCATAAGAATTAACATTCTCCCAGTGGTATATGAAAGTACTGGTTGTTCCATTTTTCATTAACACTTGCTATTTTCCATTGTTTAAATTGTAGCTATTTTGGTAGGTATGTAGCAGTGTCTCATATCTCATTGTTATTTAATATGGGTCTCTCTCACAGATGATGAATTTGAGAACTTTCAGTTTATTTTTATGTATTTGTTGACCATTTGGATATTTCTTTCATAATATGTTGTTTCAGATAATTGCCTAATAATTTCTAATTAGGTTGTCTGTGTTCTTCCTAGAGACTTTCAGGAATTCTTTACCCATCAGGTGAAACTGTTAGAAACTGTTTCACATCAGGTGAAACTCAGCTAGAAACTGTTTCCCTTAACTCTAAGCTTTGAAGATAACTAACACAGCAGATTTAAAACCATTTTCCCACTTCTCCCACTTGACATGTTGCCCTGTTACTTTCCTAACCGTGTCTTTTACTAAACAGACTTAAAAGTTTCAGTAAGTCTAGTTATTATTCCTTTTACGAACAGGCCATTTTGTGTCCTGCTAGAGAAACCTTTGCTTATACAAAAGTCACAGAGAGGGTTTCCTCTAGAACGTTAGTTGTGTTGAATATATATCCAAACCTCAGCACCTGAATCAATTATAAATTCTAAAATTTTTAATTTTGTATTCTTGTATTCTATACTTCCCTTAATTTAGATCACTTTATCATGGCTTTAGTAGGAGAGTGTATCCTCGTAATTTTTCTGTCGGGAGAGGTGAAGTGTGATTAAAAGATTGATCCATTCAAGCCCCAAGTACAAAGAAGTAAACACAGGGCTCCACTCCTTCCCAGAATTGCCATCATATTAGCGTTCTGCCAGATTTTTAAAAGGTCTAGGGCAAGCATATTCTCATCTTTTTCTTTAAGTGTACTCATATAACCACACCTGTTAGCATTATGAGTTGTTTTAGAAGCAATTTCTGGAGCAATTTCTCCCCAACTTTGCAGGTTACTTTAAGTGGATATGTACCTTTTTCTTGTTCCTCAGCTTATTACTTTATGGTTCTTCAAGAACAGTTGGGTTTTACACTTGCAAAAGGTTTTTAGTCCAGTGTGTTAGTTATCTTCAATAGCTTACAGTTAAGGGAAACACTTTCTAGCTCTATTTCAGAAAAGATAATGCTGACCGAGGGATGAACGTCAGTGTTTGCCTCACTCTTTTGATTTAGTAAAGCTAGAAATAAGACTTTTTTTCCTCTTAAATTTCTGAATGAATTTTATTACTTTCCATCTTAAACTTGAAGAAAAAACAAATTATGTGAACATTTCTTAGCTTTCTTGTTGTGATCTACATGAAGTATAATCTTGATTGTGTAACTCACTGAAATACATGTATGATATACCTGTGTGACCCCCTCCCTAATCAAAATATGGAATTTTTCTCTTATTCTCAAAAGGCCTTCCCTCAAAGCACCCAGTGTTCCAATTTCTATCATCATACTTACTTTTATCTGTCTTCAGATTTCATATACATTTCATCATAGTGTCTGGTTGTTGTTTTGTTTTGTTTTTCCTGAACATTAAGCCTCAAAGACTTACCCATGTTTTTGCTGGTAGATGTGATTTGAAAAACAAATTGTATGTCCTTTAACAGAAGAGAATACATTTTTAGGTCTGTTTTGTTTCATATGTGATTGATTCTTTCCTTTTAACCTGTCACATTCTCTTCTGGATTAGAAGTTGAAAGCAAGTCAGGAGGAAGGGATGCTCTTCATTGCTATTCCATCGGAGAGCCACAATAGAGCTCCGCGAACATGGCGCCAGCCAGAGGACTGAAAAGTCACACTCTCCTCCTATAATTAGTTTTTGAAGCTCAGAAGGCTATTTGGCACACAGATGAATATAGAATCCAGTGTCCTTTGCATCAATAAAGGTTATGTTCCCTTCATTACTAAACAAAGCCCTTTTCTATTCTGGTTTTTTAACTAAAAAATGTATTATTTCCAGGTTTAACTTTGAATAGAGGGGGAAAAAACTAGGTCAAGCCAGGGCTTTAATAGAAAAAAGAAAAATGGCAAATACCCTTCTGTTCCCACAGAAGCTGAAGCAGGCTCTCTACCCCGTTGTCTTTGCCCCTGTCATGTATATGTATATGTTTATCCTTTTGAGATCAGGGAGTATCCACTGATAAAAAGCAGCCCTGCTTTCTGGAGGTGTAATTAGCAGAAGGAGATAGGTACTGGGGGAGTAAAGAAGGTAGGTAAGGGCTGCCTAGGAGCTGGGGAGGCTGGGGGCATTAGAAAAAGTCCCCTCAAACCAGTTACCCACTCAGGGTCCCTCAATTTCAAAGAATAAGTATCATTTCTTTAGAGCCAGGTTTGAAAATTCTTCAATGGAATTGGTGAGACCAGGACTAGGCTTTTCAGGTGATAACAGGTCAAATAATACATAAAATCTAAAAACTCGTCTTGAACAATAGTTCAAAATATTGGAGAGATGTGATGGAAGAGAGATGAAAGATAAAGAATTAAGTCTCAGGACAGTTTGTACAGTCGGTTTCAACAATCAAAACAGTAAGAGTTGACGGTGCCTGGCACTGTGTGGTGACATTATGGGTTTCCAAGTACTGTTACTCCCCATTCACCAAATGAGGAGACTGAGATACAGAGAAAGGAAGGAGCTCACCCTAGTTTACAGAGCTATTAAATGACAGAGCTAGAATGTGAATCCAGGTCACCTGGCTCCCTGAGCTGCCACACTGAAGTCAACCAGCCTAAAAATGGATCAGGAATTTCCATTCTTGAACTTTTGAGTCATTTCTTCATTTCATTCACCATCATAATCTTAATTGATAATCATTTTCTGATAAGGTCAAAACCTTTATCACTTAGGCACTTTAGATTTGTTTGATATTTTGATATTCCCTGTTATATTTGATGTGTGTATTTTTTATGATAGTTTTTTTCAGTTTTTTTTGTTCTATACATGACAGCAGAATTATTTTGACTCATTGTACTCAAATGGAGCAGAACTTTTCATTTCTCTGGTTGTACACAATGCAGAGTCACCATTCATGCAGTCATACACATATATAGGGTAATAATGTCCATCTCATTCCACCATCTTTCCCACTGCCATACCGGCTCCCCTCTAGTTCTTCCCCTCTGCCCTAACCAAAGTTCCTCCATTCTTCCCCTGCCCCTCCCTCCACCCCACCCCAACCCCGCATTGTGGATCGGCATCCACTTATCAGAGAAAACATTTGGCTTTTGGTTTTTTGGGATTGCCCTGTCTCGCTTAGCATGATATTCTCCAACTCCATCCATTTACCTGAAAATACCATAATTTCATTCTTATTTAAGGCTGAGTAATAAATAGTCCATTGTGTACATATACCACAGTTTCTTTATCCATTCATCTACTAAAGGGCATCTAGGTTGATTCCACAGTTTAGCTATTGTGAATTGAGCTGTTATAAACATTGATGTGGCTGTGTCACTGTAGTATGCTGATTTTAAGTCCTTTGCATATAAACCAAGGAGTGGGAAAGCTGGGTCAAAGGGTGGGTCCATTCCAAATTTTCTAAGGAATACCCATACTGCTTTCCAGAGTGGCTTCCCCAATTTGCAGTCCCACCAGCAATATATGAATGTACCTTTTCCCAACACATCCTCACCAACACCTAGTGTTGCTTGTGTTCTTGATAATAGCCATTTTAATTGGGGTGAAATGAAATCTTAGGGTAGTTTTGATTTGTATTTCTCCAATTACTAGAGATGTTGAACATTTTTTCATATATTAGTTGATCAAATGTATATCTTCTTCTGTGAAGTGTCTACTCAGTTCCTTAGCCCATTTATTGATTGGGTTATTTGTTCTTTTGGTGTTAGGTTTTTTGAGTTCTTTATATATCCTGGAGATTTGTGCTCTGTCTGATGTGTGTGTGGTTAAGATTTTCTCCCATTCTGTAGGCTCTCTTTTCATTGTTACCTTTGCTGAGAAGAAGCTTTTTAGTTTGAATCCATCCCGTTTATTGATTCTTGATTTTATTTCTTGCACCTTAGGAGTCTTGTTAAGGAAGTCAGGTCCTAAGCTGACATGATAAAGATTTGGGCCTGCTTTTTCTTCTATTAGGTGCAGGGTCTGTGGTCTAATTCCTAAATCCTTGATCCACTTTGAGTTGAGCTTTGTGCAGGGTGAGAGATAGGGATTTAATTTCATTTTGCTGCATATGGATTTCCAGTTTTCCCAACACCATTTGTTGAAGAGGCTGTCTTTTCTCCATTGTATGTTTTTGGCATCTTTGTCTAGTATGAGATAACTGGTTTTATGTGGGTTTGTCTCTGTGTCCTCTATTCTGTACCATTGGTCTGCATGTCTATTTTGGTGCCAATACCATGCCGTTTTTGTTACTATAGCTCAGTAGTGTAGTTTAAGATCTGGTATTGTGATGCCTCCTGCTTCATTCTTCTTGCTAAGGATTGCTTTGGCTATTCTGCATCTCTTATTTTTCCAAATAAATTTCATGATTGCTTTTTGTATTTCTATGAGGAACATCATTGGAATTTTAATTGGAACTGCATTAAATCTGTATAATGCTTTTGGTAGTATGGGCATTTTGACAATATTAATTCTGCCTATCCAAGAACACGGGAGATCTTTCCATTTTCTAGGGTCTTCTTTATTTTCTTTCTTTAGTGTTCTGTGGTTTTCATTGTAGATGTCTTTCACCCCTTTTGTTAGGTTGATTCCCAATTTCTTTTTTTTTAAGGCTATTGTGAATGGGGTAGTTTTCTTAATTTCTCTTTCAGAGGATTCATCACCAATGTACAGAAATGCATTAGATTTATGAGTGTTGATTTTATATCCTGCTACTTTGCTGAATTCATTTATTAGTTCTAAAAGTTTTCTGGTGGAATTTTTTGGATCCTCTAAGAATAAAAACATATCGTTGGCAAATAGTAATAGTTTAAATTCTTCTCTTCCTATTCATATCCCTTTAATTTCTTTCATCTGTCTAGTTGTTCTGGCTAGCATTTCAAGGACTGTATTGAATAGTAGTGGTGAAAGAGGGCATCCTTGTCTTGTTCCAGTTTTTAGAGAGGATGCTTTCACTTTTTCTCCATTTAGAATGATGTTGGCCTTGGGCTTAGCATAGATGGCTTTTGCAATGCTGAGGTATATTCTTATTATCCCTAGTTTTTCTAGTGTTTTGAACATGAAGGAGTGCTGTATTTTGTCAAATGCTTTTTCTGCATCTGTTGAGATGGTCATATGGTTCTTATATTTAAGTCTATTGATGTGGTGAATTAACATTTATTGATTTCCATATATTGCACCAACCTTGCATCCCTGGAATGAACTTGATCATGGTACACTCTCTTTTAAAATGTTTTTGTATGCGATTTGCCAGAATTTTATTGAGAATGTTTGCATTTGTGTTCATCAGGTATTGGTCTGGAGTTTCTTTGATGTGTCTTTATCTGGTTTGGGCATCAGGATGACACTAGCCTCATAGAATGAGTTTGAATGGGTTCTCTTCCTTCCAATAACAAGATTAAAACAGCACGTATCCCACTATGTCTGAAGAGAATAATGTATTGAAACCAAGTCTATAGGTGCATTAAGAATGATTCTTTTATTTTCCTCTAAATCATATCAAAACAAAGAAAATAGAAATAATCATTGTTGAAAAGGGAAGGAGAATACAAAGGGGATGAAATATGAAAATTATATAAACTAAAGTGTGGTTTTTGGATTGAGGGAAATGCAGCTCTGAAGGGAGACCATTTTTAGCTATTTAGTTATTTAGAAGGTATCTTTTACAATTTGGGGAATCAAATGTGTGGATGCTCATTAAGACTCATTTTTTGTTGTTTTATGAACTTATTAGTCAAGATGATTAAATCATTGCAAAATAATGTTTTCAATGATCAACGGGTTGGTCATGGTAATTTCTAAGTTTGTATTTGGCGTGAGTTCTGTATTATATGAGTAATGAAAAAAAAAAGAGTCTGAATAAAGGCAGAAAACAGGTTTGCATCTTTACCTGCCTTCTGTGGAATCCCTATAGCACACAATAGGTCCTAAGATGTTGAATGGATGAAACTGATTTTTTTAAAGTGGAAAAATCAGCCACTCTTCAATTAAAAATCATAAAATATAAGTAATGGGGGTGCTTCTAACTGTAAGAGGATGCTGTCAGTGGACTCTCTGCAAGTTAACATGCATGTAAGCTACACAGGCTTCAATTCTTGTCCTCAGCATTGCCTCTCATTTGTTTTGTTTTTTCTTTTGTGGGTCTTTATATCTGCTCAGGTTTCTTTTATCCAGTTCAGATTAGACAATTGTAAGAGAAGCAGAAATCTAGCACAGCTAGGATATATTTCAATACAGAAATTGCTCGGATAAAGTAGAGCATTAATAATTTTCTGAAAAGTTCCACTTGGAAATTTAAAAGGTTCCCAGCATAATATAATCAATAGCTCTTAACAGGTGCCAAATAACTGCAGCTACGGAGAATCTTTAGATAAATTTAAGGAAGCAAGTAAAAGAAGAGATGCAAAAAAAAAGACTTCAGCTACCTTGAATAAAATATTCCTTGGAATGAAGACATTGATTTCATCACTTCTGGGTGCTTAATATGACTTTAAAATATATTTATAAAAGGAAAAATGAATCTGAAAACATGAGTATATCAAATAAGTACAAGGGTAGAAAATGTTTTGTTAAAAGGATTCTTTTCCCTCTCTTCATTAAACCAGACAGAGGTCATGGATAGATGTAAGTCAGGATGAGTAGCAGACTTAAATCTCAAAATTAAACAATAAAGACAAGCCATTAACTAGAGAATCAGCAACAAACGTATCAATTAATGTTCAAGATGATTGAATTAGGGGCTGGGGCTAGGGCTCAGTGCTAGAGCACTTGCCTGGCATGTGTGATGCCCTGAGTTCCATCCTCAGCACCACATATAAATACATAAATAAAGGTCTATCAACAACTAAAAAAAAGTATTAAAAAAAGGTTTTTGAATTAGGCATGATAGCAAAGTGATCTGATTCTTGTTGGCAAAGGATAGGTAGTAAATGCGTTGGGGGGAGGAGAAAACAAACTTAAAATCTCGACATTTTATTCATTGTTATTTGACAATTACAATCCTGTTAGTATTATTGAAAAGCTACTAATTTAATGTTCTCTGCATTTTTTATTTAATTTCAAATCATGGAATTATTTAATTTTTTCATTAGGTATATGTTGAATCCATTTCTCTTTCATTTGGAGTCTTAGTAAAAGGAAAAAGCTGTCATCCTTCTGATTTAGTCCAGCTCCACCCTTGAGGCTGATAGTGATCATCTTGCTATCATGGTGGTGGGCAGGACGTGCAGGATGGAGCCTCGGTAGGTGAACAGGACGGGGCAGGCAGTGAGACTTGCAAAAACCATTGCTGCTAAGGCCTGTGCCTACTGCCAGCTTTCCCAGTGCGGCTCTGCTGATGGCTCTTCTCTGCTGAGGGCTGAAAGTCCCTTCAGATAATGAAGGACCACTCACCTCCTCATATCTTTCTTTCCCTGTTGAACTTTTTATTTTTTTTTGTATTTTGATTTACTTTATTTCTTTGTTTCCCCAGGAGCTCAAGGGTCTACCCTGCTTTTTTACCCTTCGTTGTCTCCCATGCCCATTCCTCCTTCCTGCAATGCCCTCTAATCATCCCACCTTACTTCCTGTACCTGCACAGCTCAGCTTTCAAGATTCAGCTCAGATATCAACTCCTCCAATGTCTTCTTCCAGCAACCCTCTCCCCTCCTGCAAGCCACCCAGCTTCCCAGCTAGGCTAGGAGCCCCCTGTCTGGGGAGAATCACACAAATGAGCAAACACTTTAGGGGGCCATACATGGTGCCCCTTAAGGTAAAGCTATGTGTAAACATATGAAGAAGAGATTGCTGAAAGCTAAAACTCATTATATATTAGGAAGGGAAAGGGGATGTCATTGGGGCCAAAAGGAGGGGACACAGTTAGCTAAGTCTTTATCTACCCATCAAGCAGGAAATCAGAATAAAATATCTAAAATTAACTATCAACAAGAAGCAGTTTCAACAGACTATTTAGCTAGATGAATATAATCACTAGAATTTTGAGAAAGAAACTGTTTTTTAAAACCTATGCATTTTTTCTTAGGGCACAAGACAAAGGCTGGGGAGGAGTGGGATGGGGGTCAGTGCTCATCATTTAACCTGGGTGATTATTACTTTAGTTTAAAATTTTTACTTGCTTAAAAAATTTCCATACATCCCCAAACTTTGTTACTATTTATTTTCAGTTCACTAATTCTCCAGAATATACTGTCATTCTAACAATTTTATCCCTGAAAAAAAAAATCTTTGTCTTAATTTATCTTTACTTTTCACCAGTTTTATACAAAACATTCACTCTTCTGTATTGTGAATAGATTACCACTAAAGTTCCCATCTCTGTGTGTGTGTCTTTCTCCTAAGGCCACACCTTACTCCTCATCCCTTCTTTATATTCTGAGAGACTAGCTTGAAAATCTGATACTTGGTTGCCTTTGCTTAAGATCAGTTGTTTGTTCTCTCTGCTCTGAACAGATTTAGAGGAATGCTCAGAGCTTGAAGATGTTCAATGCTGTATAAATTTCAACTTTTAAACATCATCATTCTATGTAGTTGAAAAGCCCAAGTATATTATGTTCAAATGATAAGTGATGATTGATTATTTTAATCATACACTGATAATGTCTTGCAGCTCAAGACATATTCATGATGGAAACTATTACTATTTGTGTGAATGCATAACTTACAGTGCACTAGAAAATCTGCACCCCCTGGTAGCTTCTGCAGCTAAATAAACAGCTTGTATTTAATTGTTTATGTCTAGTGTTGCTCAGCAACATCTCGGAGGGAAACTTAGTGGCCAGGCTTGTTTGAGTGGCTTTGCTAAAAAAAAAAAAAAATGGTGTTCTAAGCTAACAGAGCAAGTCAATGCAACTTTATTCCTAGTTTAGTCTCCACACCAGAACTCCGGGCTGGTGCCATCAGTCTCTTAATATGCTGCTTTGCAATCAGCTTTTTGTTTATTGTTTCCAGCATCGATTTTTGTAGAATTTTTCACTTTCTTTACTCACAGGTATATCACTGAACTCTATTCCAAAAATGGTATATTAAAAAATGGGGAGAAACCCTTGATACTGAGCCTTAGGTTTCTGTCCCACTCTGCCTCTAATTCTGTATCCCCTCATTCCTCTGTACCTCCATCTCTTCATCTGTCAGCCATTTTTCAAAAATGAGCATGAGTGTGTGTGTGTGTGTGCATATATACACCTGTGTATTTGTTTTAACTAGCATATTAGGTCTTATTTGTGTGTTTATGTTTGAGATTTACAATCTGCAATAGATTGGAACTCCTTGTATAATGAGTACACCTAGTTCATTCTGCCCATTTTGTCAAACTTTGAATATAATTTTATCATTTTCAATTATTAATTAGAGTTCTAGTTTTAGTATGTTTACATAGATGGCATATTTTTGCAAACATTCATCATTTATTTGATGTCTCAGAAAGATAACCTTCAATAAAAGATAACTGTTTTATAAGAAAATTTGGTTAATTCTTTGATGATGTGCAAAACACAGTCACAAACGCAGAGGCTCCCTATAATAGGTTTTGAAACCATCAAGTTCCTAGATCAGTTCAGGATTCAACACTGATATCAGAAGTGTAATGCTAGATTGCATCTTCAATATCATGACTCTAGAATTTTGGTGTTGACAGAATGAGTCACACAGTAGTTGCTCAGTCCATGCTTGTTGAACGCACACAGTTCTGCTTTCATGCACCCCTTGTTATACAAATAGTGGTGCCAAATAAGAAAAAGGATAGCATTAGAATCTTTGAGTACAGATACTTAACTCTTTACCTAAAATCTGAGCTCTAATTTTCCATTAGCAATTGGAAATTTGTCAGAAATAAAAAGAAGTTAACTGTTTAACATATAGAATACATTAATAATACAGGCAAAGGAACAAAGATATGCTGCTAGGGAAATAATGGCAGCTTAAATTAAAAATATAATTATGGAGAAATTTTCAAGAATATCTTCTCATATAAATTATGCAGGTCTAAGTCAAGTTGGAAAAGTTTTTTTCTTAACATAATGAATCTCCCACAATAATGCATTTGAACTTATCACACAGTTACCTACACTGACCTGTGATTAAAATCTTAGCCTCTAATTGGAGACCAGCTGTTTGAACCTCAATCTTTTGCTACCAGCTAAGCTCTGTAAGGATGACGCTTTTGTGTCTTTCTTTTAGATAAGGAGCCCACGTGGTGGCAAGGCTGCCTCTAGCAGAGTGGTGCCTGCAATTTAGTTTCTAGACCTTTGCCCTGCCACAACCTTGGTAGCTCTCACCTTTTTTGCTCTGGAAAAGACTTGGTCGTGCATAATAATTTTTTCTGTGCTCACTAACAAGAACACAACATATAAGCTGCTCCAAAATACTTGCATAAAGACAGAAAGAAGAATAAGAAGGGGAAAAAAGACTGACAGGGTTGGAGATGTAGCTCAGTGGTAAAGCATCTGCTTAGCATCCACAGGGCCCCAGGTTCAATCCCCAGCACCACTGGAAAAAAAGGAAGAAAAAAAAAAAAGACAATGTGCATTTTTGCATTCATGGATTAAGCATGTGAAAACATAACTGACTGTCATTCTAAATTTTATCTCTCTGGACCTGAAATGAGAACAACAAAAAGAGTGCACAAGAGTTCTGATTGTTTTAGTAATATTGTTCAAGGATTTAATTGTCTTCTTATCACACATGTTACATTATACCTTGTATAAAACCTTCATTTCCAGAAACTCAACATACTGGTTAGAAACTTAGAACTGTCAAGGGATCCCTCAAGTGGTGATTCCCAGGAGACTGCTGTCTAGGAACTGTTTGGGGTAGAGATAAAGGAAAAACTAATTTTGAAAAGCCGAACAATTGCTCTATTTCTCACTTCTTATTTTTTTCCTGAGCTTAAACTTTTTGTTTTTTAAAATTTGAAAAAAAAAATTAAACCCTCAGAAAATTTCAAATAACAATCCAGTGAATCCATATATACTGTACACTAACTTGAATTTGCTGTTACCATTCTGTCATGTATACTCTTCTTTCTCTCCAAATATATATATACTTCCTTCCTGCCAAAACTTCCAAAAGTAGGCTGCAAACACAGTGACCATTCCCTCAGCATGCATCTCCCAAGAACAAAGACACCTTAGATACCTACCTCCTTACCATGTGTATTAGTTTTATGTTACTGCCCTAACAAATTACTGAAAAAATAGCAATTTAAAACACAGATTTGTCCTTACAGTTCTGTAAGTCAGAATTTCAACAGAAGTCTTATTGAGATAAAAATCAAGGTGTCTGCAGCCTGTCTTTCTTCCTGGAGGTTCTGGGTAGAATTCATTTCTTTGCCTCTCTACCTTCTAGAGACCAGCTTCACACTTGGGTCTGTGGTCTCCCTCCATCTTCAAAGTGAGCAACACAGCATCTCTCTGACTGTTCCTCCATGATCACATCTCCCTCACTGACTACAGTCACTTTAAGTGGTCTGTTTCTATTTTTGTCAGTTTTTTCACTGCTATGACTAAATGACCCAACTAAAACAGTTGTAGAGGAGGAAAGGTTTATTTGAAGGCTCATGGTTTCAGATGTCTATTGGCATCTGGCTCCATTCCTTGGGGCTAAAGGTGAGGCTGAACATTATGGTGGAAGAGTGTGGCAGAGGGAAAAAACTCACATGTTGATCAGAAAGCAAAGAGTCTCCACTCTAGAGATACAGTACATATATCCCCAAAGCCATGCCTCAGTTCCCACCTCCTCCAGCCACACCCTATCACTTCTGTACCACTCAGTTAATCCCTGTCAGGGGATTAAATCACTTTTACAACCCAATCATATCTCCTCTGAACCTTCTTGCACTGTCTCACATGTGAGCTTTTGGGGGACACCTCACACCCAAACCATAACAATTTGTATGGACTGTGTAATTAGATTCAATACACCCAGACAATCCAGGATAATCTCCCCATCTTGACGTGTTCAACCTTAATCTCATCTGTAAAGTTCTTTCTCACTGAAGTAACATAATCACAGTCCCTGAAATTAGAACTTCCTTGCAGGATCTTGATTCTACTTGCCTTACCATATTCAATGAAATCAATTTTCATTCAAAACTTTATACAGCATATAGTCTACTGTCATATTTTCCCAATTGCCCCTCAAAAATGTCACCTAGATTTTTTTAAATCCAGGATCCAGTCAAGGTTCACATATTATGTTTTATCTCCTTAGTTCTCACTAATGTACAACAATCTTACCAACTTCCTCTATTTTTTGTGACATGGAATCCTTGGAAGAGATTCTAGGGCGATGTCAAGGTCTGAATTCATCCAACAGTTTCTTTGTGATTATATCCAGCCTGACATTTCTGTCAGGAACACCAGATAGGTGAACTACCTGCGTCGCATCCCATGACATCCGGCTGTGCTGCAGCCAGGAAAGCCATGCTTCACCATTTGGACACGTAGTACTGCCAGATCTCCCCTTGGTCAAGGTTTATTTCCTTTGTTATTAATTAATAAAAGAGGTTAATTAATATCATCTGTGGGGTGTGTGATTCTTCCCTAACAGCTTTTCATAGTTCCAGCATCCATTGATAAGCCTGAAACATTAGCTGATGTTCTTCTATGAAGAAGGGCTTTTCCTTCAACTCCCTAACTTCTACCTACCCCCTTTCTCTCTCACATTTTTAATTTTATATTTAATATCGAGGTATAATTTTTTTTTTTTTGGCAGTGATAGGAATTGAACCCAGGGCTTTGTGCTTGCGAGGCAGGCACTCTGCCAACCGAGCCATATCCCCAGCCCTAGAGGTATAATTTACATACAATGTAACACAACAGATCTTAGTGTGCAATTGGTTGAGTTTGAAAGGTTCATGCACACATGTAACCTGCACCCCAATCTGAATATAGAGCACACTCACCCCAGAAAGATTCATTTTGCCCCTCTGCCCTGGAGACCACCACTGCTCAGATATCTCTGCTATAGTGCTTCCTGTTCTCGAATGTAACATTAACAGAATCATACAGTAACACCTTTTGTGTCTGACTTCCTTTACTCAGAATAATGGTTTGAGCTTCATCCCTGTTATTGTCCTTACTAGTACTTTCTGTGTACTCTCAAGCTGTTTTCCACCTTTTGGGTGTGCTACAATTCACTTTTAGTTCCCCTGTTAATGGTTATTTGGGTTGTGTCCACTTTCATTCCCCGATAAATGAAACTGCTATTAATGATGGTGTATTGTTCATTAATTCCCATTAAATGTTCATCTTCAAATGCTTTCATTCTTTTGACAATGGCATAGAAATGGAATTATTGGGTCATAGGCATACATTTAACCTGGTATGAAACTGCTATAAGTCCTCCTTGCTTCACATCCTCAACAGCATTTTGTTCTGTTTCTTATTTTCTCTAAGTTTATATGAGACTGGTATTATTTCTTCCTTAAATGCTTGATAAAACTGATAGAATTCAACAGTAAACCATTTGGATCTGTATTTTTCTTTTTTAGAAACTTTTAAAAATTATTCCAATTTCTTTAATATTGAATTATAGCTATTTAAATTTCTTATTACTTTTGATATTTGTTTTTCAAATTTAAATTTCAAGTAATTTGTTCATTTAAGTTATAGAAGTAAAATTTATTATAAAACCTATTTTATAATAATTTATTATAAAATATTACATAATAATTTATTATAAAATTTACTGTATTTGTTATAATAATGGGGCCCAAAATAAGGTCTAATGGCTCATCTTAATTACTCTTCCAGGTGTAATTGTAATGAATGTATATTCCTCTCCAGTTCAGTAATATAAGTAATAAAAGCTCATTACTAGTTCAGTGCTGTATACTATAGTTACAATTTATATATACACATACATATACACAGTGCATATGTATACATGCAGATGTATATTTTGCATACATGTATCAATGGTCTGCATTGTAGTCAAAATAATGTATCAGATGGCAAACTGGGATGGCATTTACGTTGTTGTTTTCCTTCTCCCAGGAGGTTACTGTTTCGTGCTGCCTGTTGCTCAACATCTGAACGTTTAATTATTTTATCCAGTTTTATGGTTGGCCCATAGTAGGAGAGCTAATTCAATACCAGTTCCTCTATCATGACTGAAGATGGAAGTCATTATTACTTTTACTTTTGGGAGATTCAGATCGTCCCAGATATAGCCAGGGAGAATCCTTTTTACTGTTGGCACGACCCCATTAATTTTTGATCACAACAAATTGACCTAAGCTCATCTTGTGTTTTTACTTCCCAAACCTGGAGCCAGCCATTTCTCCTAGGAATCCTGGTTTATTTCACTAGGAAATGTTATTTAGAAACTAAGTCTTAGCATTAAATATGCTTATTACCATCATGTGCCTTTGAATTCACTACAGGATCTAGGATAGAACCCAGTTAAATCCCTCAGTCTAATGTTCTGTGCCTGTCCCAGGGAGCAAGCTGCTTTAAAGGCACAGGGGACAAGCTGATACCCCCACCCACCTACCCACAGCTTAATTACAGTCATGGTGAATTTCTGTGACTATTGTCTGTGAATGAGCAGAAATTCAGAAGCCTCAATTTCCCGTCAACTAGAAAAAATATTGAATGAACACTGTTGTAAGTATTGAATGGAAGGCAGGGGAAGAGAAGTTGCTGATATTTCCCCATGTGCAACTTGATTACAAAGAACACACTCCATCCCAACGTGCCCCTGCACACCGTGGGACTGTGCAGCCTCATCTCATCAAAAACATTGCAAGTTTCTTCAAATGGTAGAAGAAAAGTTGATAAATGAAAATCCTTGAACATGATAGCTAAAGGAGGAGCAATTACTTATTAAATACAAAAAGCAGCCCCTCAGATGACAATGTGTAATGAAATGCACATGCATGGAAACCACTGAAGGGTCGACTTAGTGATGAGATGGAGTGTCTCTAGGAGGAAAAGTAAAGTGTAATCAAGATAGCCAGACAGCTTTATTACTTTCTATTTATGAGGGTTTAGCAAAGATCATTTTAGGAAAACAATTTTTGAAAAACTGATTAAATAACCCATCAGAATAGTACTACCCCTGTTATTTTTGACATGGACAAATTAGGCAGGTTTGGAAAGGACTGAAGATTGAGTAGTTGTGAAAAGTAGAAGTGTTAAATGGAAGTGTCATTGTCACATCTCATAAGAATCGGTCAGCATTATTAGGAATCCAGGTAGAAGACCTAATCTTTTTATCACCTTCATCAGTCTAAGCTCTACTAGATAATGCCTAAGTGATTTCTTTTTCTTCACAGTGCTGGGATGGAAACCAGAGCCTCATACATGCCAGGCAAGCACTCACCAGCCCTGCCTGAGTGATTTTTAATAGGTCACCATAATATTTTTCAGGTTCTCTGTCTAAATAATAGAACTCCTGATCCCCTTGTCAACAACTTTAATCAATTCCAAGTAGTATTAAATATAGTACAATATCATGGTTAGACCTTGACTTTTATACAAGGTCTAAAAACAAAAGCCACTTGAGATATTTACCTCAGAGGGTTTTTAACCCAGGAAATTGGTTACATAGGTTAATGAGGGTCTGAGCCTCAAGCAGAGGATATTAAGATAGCTTACATGTTAGCAAGAGCAAGAAGCCATTACCCCTGCCATGACCACCAAGGGCCCACTGCCTCCCAGCTGCAGTACCAACCAGACAGGCAAGTCAACAGAGCACAAAAGCAACAGAGGGAAGCTGGGGCATGGTAGGAACCAGAGCCATGGAGGAGATGCTTCCAGTGCAAGAGACATGACCCAGTTGGAGAGCCAGGGGGTAATGCCCTGGTTTCTCTTTTCCCTTTGCCTTTCAGTTTCCCACCAGGGATTCTCATTGTGAGGGCCCAGCTTGAGAGCTTGGAAACCAACCAGCAGGGTCAGATCCCTCTCCCCTCAGAACAGATCAGAGCAGGGGAAAGGTGAGGCATGAGGAATCTCAGAGCAAAGCAGCCTGGGACTTCTGTGTATCCATGCTCGCCCTGTACCTGTCTTAGAGGTGCATGTTTCTGCTTGATACGCAGTTCTTCTTCATCACATGTGAAGGTATGCTCTCCCTTCCCCCAGCAAGGGGAGACCCAAGTCCCATCAGTCATTGCATTCATTCAAGTCCAGCACCTCAACAGGCCTCCATTTCAGGTCAGATCTGATTCCTCATATTGGGTGATCTCTGATCTAATTAGAAAGTTTATCACTGTCAGCGCTGCTCATGTAAAATAAGAGGAAATACCACTTCATACCCATACCCATGGCTCTTATTTAAAAACAAGCAAAAAACAGAAAATAGCAAATGTTGTCAAAGACATGGAGAAATTAGCTCTTGTGCACTGTTGGCAGGACTATAAAAGATGCAGTCACTGTAGAAAACAGTTTGGTTATTCCTCAAAAGAATAACTACCATCTGATGCAGCAATTCCACTCCTAGGTATATACTCAAAATAATTTAAAGCAGCAGGGACAGTATGGGCATTTATACACCAAAGTTCATAGCAGCATTATTTACAGAAGTCAGAAGGTATAAACAACCCAGTTGTCCATCAGAGGTGAATGGATAGACAAAATGTGGTATGAACATATGATGGAATATTCAGCCTTGAAAAAAAGAAGGAAATTCTGACATATCACAGAGATGAACCTCAAAGCATTATATGCTCAGTTAAATAAGTCAGACGCAAAAGAACATATTGTATGATTCCACTTATATGAGGTATCTAGAATAGGCAAATTCACAGACACAAAGTAAAATATAGTAACCAGGGCCTGGGACGGGAGGGAGAGGGAATGGAAAGTTACTCTTTAATGGATGCAGTTTCTATTGTGGGAGTGATAGAAATCCTAGAAAAGGCTGGTTGCTCAATATTGCAGCTGTACTTGATGATAATGAATTGCTCATTTAAAACACCTTAATATGTAATGATGTAATATGCACTGATACACTTATGTATAATGAAAAATTGATGGAGAAGTGAAAAACAGGGTCAGTTAATACAGTCAATGCAAGTCTGCTGCAGCCCTCCTTTGTAGTAGAGGTCACAGGGCAGTGAGGTATATACCTACCTCACATTCCATATTGCTGCTGCCCTTGGCTGACACTGCAGCTGGTCAGAGTTCTTCACCAGTTTGTGCTGAACCTAGCCCTTATTCCCTGAAGGCCTGGCTTCCTAGTGGGCTTGCCTTTATTGGGCTACTATGATTTTTCCATGATTTCTGCTAAAGACAAGGAAGTACTAAGTGGAAGTACTAAGTACTTAGTACTAAGTACTAAGAGGGGACCCAAATCCAACACACTCTCTGCCTGGTTCAGTAATGTGAGAAGTGCCCAGTAATCAGATGACAGCTTCTCCCTCCAATTCAGTACAGTCATCGTATTTTCCAATGAAAGCATTCCTTCCTGTTCACCACTAGGTTAGCTTAGTCCAAAGCTGCAGGGAAAAGAGTAAACCTCCATGTGTACTATGCTGATGAAGAGAGGGTCATTCCTATTCTCAAGTTATGTTTTCTTGTTATTGAGTCAGTGGAGGGAGGACTTCTGTGCATTGGTCTCTGGATCACAGTATTCCAGCACCACTGCCTTCTAAGTATGTTTCCTGGTGCCGTGGCTAACTTTGGCCTAAGTCACTTCAACCCTTCTGGCAAGCCAGCTCCATCTGGATGACTGGGTATACACCATGAGAGGGAAATTCCATTAGTTAGGGCCCCACCTCACTTCTTTTGTTATAGTTTTGGTCAGCAGCATTGTTGAATGGGATACCATGATTGTGAATATGACTTTGAGTAAATCTCTCAGCAATGGTGCTGGCAGAAATATTTCAGGCAAGGAAGTCAATTCCATCCTGTCCCTTCAAGACATGAAAAGTCTGTCCATCTGCTTGGCCACTTCAGCCAGTCCTCACCCTTCCCAACTGTCCTGTGTATGAGGCTCTTGTGGCCATGATGTCAAGGCTGGGCTCAGCAATAGGAAGCAGTGGTACAAGAACTGGGATGGGGACTCAGGGAGAGAGGGTTGGATCTGATTACATTTGTCTTGTGATCAGATATAACAACATATATGCAGATCAATCACTTTGAAACCATTTATGATGTTTCTTTTATAATTTCATTTAGTCTGCTGAAAATGCAGATTTTTTTGACCTTCCTTTCAGTGAATAACAGAATTATTTAAAGACTAAATGGAGACAATTTTGTGCATCTTTGGTAACATTCTCTTAAATGAATTCTTGTCAGATAGTCTTCTTTAAAGATTATAATTGTGTGGTAAAATTAAGTTAAACAGGTTTAACACTCTTGGCAAAATTCTTTTAAATGGATTCTTGTCAGATCAGGCTCTTTAAAGATTAAAAAATATTGTGAGGTGAAAATTAAGCTTAACAGGTTTAATGCCCTTCTTCAGCTTCATAAGCTTCTGTGTGAGCTCATTGGCCAGCTGGTTAGGATGGGAACTCTTCTGTGCAGTTCACTCGCTAAAACCTGCACATTCTGAGTTCTGCATTCTGTTCCTGGCTGTCAGATGATCTCTGGGTGGTGATAAGTGCCTCTTTCTTCTGAGTTTCTGTTACTTCACCTTCTCACATAATGATCATTCTGTTGCCCACAACACTCAAAAATATGTAATGTCCTCGTTAAGTAATCTATTTTCATAATAAGTAGAAGATGAAGACTATGTAACAATTCAGATCTAGAAAGAGGAAATAGTTCTGGTCCTGATGCTGGGTGATACTGTGGCAGTGGGACACTCTGCTGGGCACAGTGACTGCATCTTTAGCAAGCCTGGAGCCACAGGGACAGAGCAGCCCAGGCCAGCACCCCTTCCCTCCCAGTTTGGCTCTGATACCTGTTATACCCATGCCCTCCTGTTTGCCATGATGCCCATTTGTTTTCTCATTTTTGATGAAGATTTTCAATATTTCTTTTAATTAAAAAATATATATGTCATTTGAGGAAATAATGAAAAGTATAGAAGAGCAGAAAGCATGATCTAGTCACATAGTTAATACTTTTGGTATCTAGATATCCCATCCTTTTGCCTGTTCATATATATTATAATTATTTTTTATTATTATACATGTATGAAGTTTAATAATAGTTTATTTGCTCAATTCTGTATCTTGGCTAAAAATAAGCTATACCAAACATTTTTCTGTGATACCAAGTATTATGTAATATATAATTTCTAATGACTATAGGTTTTCATAGCATGGATATGCTATAATTTAATAAAAATCAGAGGGTTTAGGGAAAAAATCTGTAGTCAAGCAGCTAAAGCCAGCCCTCTAAGGTTATTGTAACACATAAAACCTTCCACCAAGCTCTTTCATACACACAAATCCTCGAAGGAGTGATTTTTTGTGTGAGATGGTTATAGCTGTCAATCAGTTACCCTCCATGTCATGGTTTCTGTGCTCTTTCCAGGTTCTTAGGGGGTGATTATGGATTCTTGTCAAATGAGATGTCGACTCTGTATTCACCATGAGGCAGTTTGTATTTTTCTCAGTCTACTGCTTTCCCATCTGAAGAGGTTAAGCAAATCTGGGCGAGCCAAAGGGAAATGGGACAGGCATTGAGCGCTGGAAACACAGCAGACATGCCTGGGGCCCGGGGAGCCTTACTCGCGGATTAGCCTTCTACATGAATTTAACATTTGTCTTGATTGTCACATTCCACCCAGGGTTACACCTACATGCATAAAACTGGCTTCCAGCCTGGCTTTCAAAGCTGTTTGCCTCCCCTGTTGCTTTTTAACCACCCAGCTCGCAGGCATTTTTTGTTATATCTATCAAAGATGATTAAGGGCTGGAAGAGTTGATATATAAAGGCAGATTAAGAAAACTAAATATTTACAACTTGACTGGGTGACAGTCAAGGGGAAGATATTAGAAATGTCCTCTGGACTCAATCATAGACGGGACAATGACTGGATTTTAGGGATATATGAATACAGAGTAAGTTTTCTGAGGATGACATCACTTATGCTAATCAGATGATTGTGTCAGTTAGAAATTGCATTTAGCAGCTAGTAGCAGAAACTTGAAATATCAGTGACTTAAACAAAGAAGGTTTCAATTTTCTCTCCAATGATGTGAAGCCCAGAAGCTTATTGTCTGGGATGTTTGCAGCCCCATGATGTCATCAGTGTGCCTGCACCCTCTTATCTTTCTGCTCCATTATTCTCAGCACTGACTTCCACATTCAAGGTCACCTGATGTTTGAGAAGAGCTCTGGCAGCTCAGTCGTTATGGCTGCATTCCAGAAAGTGGGAAGGCAAAAGAGGTCCTTGCCAACTCAGCTTTCTGGAAGCCCATCTGATTTCAGTTCACATGTCACTGACCATCACATCCACAAGAGAAGCAGGGAAACTTGGTGGACTTTTTGTTTTGGTTCATTTTCTTTTCAAGTTGGGCTCATTGCTCACCCCAATAATATCAGGTTCTTCCTACCAAAAGAGCATGAGATAGTGAGTAGTGGGTAGGCTGGTGGTTTCTGTCAATAATTGACCTCTTAAAGATTCTGTGAGATACAGGGACACATACTATAGTGTCACGAGGTTCCATTTGTTAAACTAGCCCTTGAGATCTAACTTATTTCCTGCTGCTCACTCTTACCTGATTAACTTATTCATCATCATTGGACTGACTCTAAAAAACTAGCCATCTCAACAGATAAAAGAATATTAATAGCTACAACTTATGAGCCTTACCAAGTTCCAAGCACTGTGATACACTTTTTTGGGGGGGAGGGGATGGTACTGGGGATTGAACTCGGAGGCACTCAACTACTGAGCCATATTCCCAGCCCTTGTTTATATTTTATTTAGAGACAGAGTCTCACTGAGTTGCTTAGTACCTCACTGTTGCTGAGACTAACTTTGAACTTGTGATCCTCCTGTCTCAACCTCCCAAGCCGCTGGGATCACAGACTGCACCACCATGCCCAGCCTGTGATACACTCTTAAAAGCATTACCTGAATGATCTGTGTTGAAATATTCCAAGAGGGAGGGGAGAAGATTAGGACAGAAGAAACTAGATTCTGCATTGAGTTGCTAACAGTTGAACCAGAAGATGGGGGCATGGGGTTTGTTATACTCTTCTAATTTTGTAATTATTGAAATTTTCCCAATAGAAAGTTTTAAAAATTGCTGGGCACAGTGGTGGCACATGCCTGGAATCCCAACTCTCAGCAGGCTGAGGCAGGAAGATTATAAATTTGAGGTCAGCCTCAGCAACTTAGCAAGATGCTATCTCAAAATAAAAGATAAAAAGGACTGGGACATAGCTCAATGGTAGAGCATCCTTGGGTTCAATCCCAAGTACCATTAAAAAAAAAGAAAAAGAAAGTTTAAAAACACCTTATCTGATCCTTGCATTACTTCATAAAAGGTCAGCACTACTACCCCCCATATACCCCCTGATAGCAATGCTCAGGGACATTTAGCAGCATCCTACAGCAAGCTAATGGCAGATTCAGGTTTCAAACTAAATTTTTCTGATTTTGAAGCCTGCACTTTAACCCTTTCTACTCAGATTAAGTAGCCTGGGAGTCACCTGGAAACTAGTTAGAAATGCAGCAATTGGGGTCCCATCCCAAGACATTTTACAAGACCCCAGGTAAAATTTGTCAGCACACAGATTTCATGAGTTCAGTCCATTATGCTTTATTGTCCCCATAACCATGACTTACCCAAATCAGTCGACCATCTGCGACTTTTCCTTTTAAAAAGGCAATCCTCTGTTGAAATAAGGTCAGTCGTGAGCCACTGCTTGGTGGCATAAGCATTTTCAATAGGCCTCTCATTCAGAGTAGTTCCAGCACTGAGTGTCTGCTGTTGTGCTGGAAACTAAGGATCTATTTATTAGTTAAACATCTTTCTGACTATAGTTCACCTGTTATTACTCACTGCTTGTTTGAAACTTAATTCTCCTGGTTCTACTTAAATAGAGCCCTTGCAGTTTCTCACTTAAGGTATTCTGAGTTTTAAAAGCCTTGGGACTTGGAGGAAACTCCAGGTGCCTATTCCAACCTCCTCGAGCATCAGCCCTCCTTACCTGCCATGTGTAACTTACCCGAAAAGACATGATTTTTCTTTCCCCTGTGCTCAGTCTCTTTTCTCATTTCAGTCCTCTGAAAGAAAGAGAGCTATTGAAATGAGGCAAGCTGAGCCCAGCATTGCCACTCATCTGGCCCATAGGCAAAGCAATTCGCTTTCTCAGTCTCCATGTCTTGGTCTCTGCAGTGGTTGTGACATATGGTCTCCAGAGTCCCTTCCAGTTCTATCCTTTGTAACCCATGTAACTTGATTTTTCCACCACTGAAAACATTTTGAAGACATTGGGCTTTATGTAAAACCCACCTGATGGTATTGTTTCAGTTAGTAAAGGATCCTGGCATTGATTTTTATTGGTTTCTCTTTCCAAGTGATGAATACCTTAATGCTTATACTTTATTTGCATCAGATACTTTTTAGAATTAAGTAAATGAATGAATCCAGTCTTCCACCTCAGCTATACGCTGCTCTCTAAAAGACACTGGGTCCTCTTTGCTTTTGAACACTTTAAAGTGTTTTCTAGCCACCAGATTAACTTGGTCATTTTATTTTTTTTACAATAAACGACAAACCATATTTGGCAACCTAGGCTGTTCATCAGCTAGAGAAGCTGGAGAAGCAGCAAGGAAAGAACCCACAAGAGAGCAGCACAGAAGCCATCCTGGGAGCTGTCACTGTCACAGGGCCCACACTGGTTTCTGCTAAAGGTGCAACCCGTGGGGTCAGTTTTTTCTTCTTCCCAGAACTCTTTTCCTCAACCAAATAATTTTAAGCCAGCACATGACCATTCTGTCACAAAGTTAAGCCTGGGAAACAGAGCATAAGGTCCAACAGTGACTATAACGGCGTGCCCTCAAAAGCCTTGCACATCTCTGCTTTTGCTGTGCTGCAGGTGAAACGTGTTCCTCATTTGTTTTCCAGAGCTGCCTTTGGCAAGGAGTCCGAAGTTCTCATTGGGAACCTGGGTGATAAATTAATCCCTCCACAAGACATTCTCCGTGACGTCAGTGACCTCAAAGCCTTGGCGAATATGCATGAAAGCCTGGAATGGTTGGCAGGCCGAACAAAGTCAGCTTTCTCCAATCTCTCTACCTCCCAGAGTAAGTCTCTAGCAGAACAGGGATTGTGGAATGAGCCTGTGGGCTGTTGTTTGAAATGTGTCTATACTGTTGCAGTATGGGGCAGGACATGTGCCACGTTTTCCAGGGATGGTAGAGCCCTTCCTGGGTTTGATTCCCTAGTGCTTCAAAAAATAAGACAAACAAGCAAACAAAAAGAAATAAGTTATCAAAACTTTTGTGTTAGAATTCTGAATTCCATGTGTGCTGTATCTGCGCTACTTTGTAATTCTGGAATCTAATCTCAATTTCCCTGTATTGGGTGTGGAGATCCAGGAAAGGCCCATGTTAACAGGACTTTCTATGAAGCCCTGGAAATATAAAGTCACGTAAGAATGAACCACTGTGTCTCAGAAACAGAAAGCAGTACCTGTGGTCCTTCTTACAGTACCTTCTCAAGGGCAGAAACTGTCTCAGAGCTCAGGACCGAGTGCATGGCTAACATGAAATAAAGCTAATAAAAAGTGTCTAAAAAGAGAATAATAGAAGCAATTAAGGTGCTAGAAAATAGAGGTAATTATGACAGCAATTATTCTGGAAAAGAGATAGATGAGAGATAACAATTATAGATTTCAAGGAAATTAAAGAATAGGGTGTGAAATAAGAATGGGAAAACTTTCTACCAAGGATCAATGACTCAGAAAAAAATAATTTGAAAACTTTAGGGCACATAAACTTTTAATGGCAATAAAATAAATACTTTTTCTAAAGCATTGCTTTAGGAGTACATATATAAGATGTAGTTAAAATAAAGAAACACTGATGTGAAGAAGGAATAAAGGAAAAGGCAGGTTTAGATGTATGAATGGAGAGACAGAAGCAAGATAGAAAAAAGAAAATCACAGCAGAGGAAGAAAGCAGCAGAATCAGCTCTGCACTTCACTTTAGGGCTA
The DNA here is from genome assembly GCA_020662805.1 of Glaucomys volans. Taxonomy (NCBI): domain Eukaryota; kingdom Metazoa; phylum Chordata; class Mammalia; order Rodentia; family Sciuridae; genus Glaucomys; species Glaucomys volans. The sequence continues at coordinate 438,173 of JAJEJO010000493.1, forward strand.
ATGGTCGAGTGACTATTAGAAAGAAAATGCTGATGTTGTTTGAACTGAACTTTTGAGCGAGTTAACATCACTCTCCTTGGAGAAGTTATTACCTGATTAACCATGATTCCAGCCTAGAATCATGAATTTCACAGGGTAAATTATTCCCTGAATACTGGACCCATAGCCAGAGCCTAAGACATCCTGTGAATGCTCACTGTGTGCAGTCTCATGCTGAGCATGTCCCTGTTCTGAGGGCCAGCACAGGGCAGGTAGAAGGCACAGAGGGAGTGGGCTTTGGAAGGAGATTTTGTCATCGACTTTAGAAATCTTCTTAAAATATTATTTTTTACTTATACTTTTATTTTGATAACATAATTTTTAGACCTTTATTTAAATATTACTTTTATCCAATGATAAAATTATACATTTATTCTCAGAAATCTGTAAAAATAGAGAATTTGTATGCCTAATAAGCATAGTATTGCATTTGAGCAGACCTGGTGTAAGGAGATATACTTAAAAGGCCACTCCAACTTTAGCATCCCATAATAGCAGGCAGTTCTATCACAAGCAGTAGTTGAAATTGTCCATTTTATCTCCCAAACCCTCCCACTCACCCTCCCCACCCCACCCCCAAAAACAAAAAGGCTAATTTTTTATTTACCATACCAAAATGAATAGCTCTGTAAAAGGGACCACATGCCTCTTTTCTCAATTTCCTGTGGCTCCTGCAAAATGCAGGACTGCTTAGGGAGGTTTCTTAGAGGGATTTATAAGGGTCCTTCTTGTTTGGTGGCCAGCAATGTCTAATAGTAACACAGTCTCATTTCAGTTGGCATAGGGTTCCAGATTTCTAGTCTCCAGTCTCAAAGAACTGCACCAGGCAAGATCCCTCATCATCTCTAAAGCAAAACACTGAGTGATTCAAACAGGCTAACTTGGCATCAACTGTTTCAAAAAGAGAAAGATGCTCTCTGAATTATGCTTAACTTTGTAATTGTGCAATTTAGCTGTTGTGTTCATGTCACTAAGAGTACCTGGTGGAGGTGATGTCTGATTCACATCTTTAATCATCTCTGTTACTCTGACAAAGATCTCTTCTGCCACACCCGTTAGCAGTCTGTCTCATGTGCTCAGTTCCATTTTATAATATAAGCTGTACCCTCTTAGTTCCTTTCAGGGTGATTATTCCACCCAGTGAGTGATTTAAGCGACTGTCAGCATTTTGATGATCAGTGCAAAACCCAAGTGAACTGTAATCACTACTTTCTGGTGTCTTTGCTAAAATACAGCATCAAGCAAACCTGGTTTATTCTGCTAACACCCAGCCTAGCCCACCCACACTTGCCTGCTTTGTGAGGTCCCAGGAGAGATGCCCGTTGATGTTTATAATTTGAACAAAGCAGGGGATTCTCTGATAATGGGTTACTTTGATTGCTCCATGTCAGTGTGACTCTACAGAGGGAATAAGGGGCAGCTCTTTGTTATTCTTTTGAAAAGTGAACCCAGTGATTACTCAGGCTAAAGCATTTCCAAGTCTGGGGAGGAGACTGCATGAAGAAAATGCCAGCCTTTTATCCTGCACTCATGGATGCTCAGGAGGATGGGAAAAAAATTAAGTCAAAAATATTTGAGATTTATTTCTTGTTTTACATCCAGTTAGCTAATTTGAGATAGTGAATGTCATATTTTATTAAACTTAAGATGCTATAAACACAATGGGCTAGAGGAAGTTTAAAGAACATCATTTTCATGGGGCCCTATCTCTGCAGATAGTACAGCAGGATTCTCACCCATCTGAAAGATTACATGTCATCCTGAAGAAAGTATTGCCTGTTAATAGCAGGTACTCTTTGTGAGTGTATTTGTCTTGTTTTCTGACTCTTTCTTCCCAACCTCAACTAAATGTCTGTCTGCCACTCCCATCCATAGAATACGTTTATGTTCAAGATCTGTTCTTAACAGTCATGATTTTGGTGCAAGGAAGTTGAGCAGGATCACATTCAGCATTGAGTATTCATGATCTAGGTTTATCCATATTTTCCCCCACTGATCACAATTTCAACCCTGTAGTAAAGGCACAAAATAGTATCTGCTCTTGTAAAAATTCTAAATAAGGACTCTGAAATTGTTCTGATTAAGGAAATTCTGAGGGAAGATATCAACCTACTTAAAAATTCCTAGATTATATTTCAATTTACTATTAATTAGTTTCTCTTATATTTTTACCCTTTGTTTTAAAAATGTGTTGCTTTTATTTTATTTATGGGGTACCATGGGATGTTCCAATACATGCAACATGCCAAGTTTAAATCATGTTACACATGCCTGTCTCCTCAAACATCCATCATTGGTGAAAATATTCAAAATCCTTTCTTCTAGCTTTATGAAATACATAGTATATTGTCATTTTGTATAGTCACCCTACCACGCAAGAGCATACCAGAACTTTCTTCTAACTTACTATAACTTAGTACTCACTGATCAATCTTTCCCCATCTCTCCCTCCTCCCTTTTCTCCCCAGCCTCTGATAACCACTGTTCAACTCTCAACTTCTGTGGGATCAACCTTTGTAGATTCCATGCAGAGTGAGATCAAGTGGTATTTTTCTTTCTGTACTTGGCTAATTTCACTTAACATAATAATCTATAGCTCCATCCACGTTGTTGCAAATGACAGAATTTCATTATTTTTTATGGCAGAATACTTCTCCACTGTATATATGTAGGACATTTTCTTCATCCACTCATCAGGTGATCAGTTTTTTTTTTCTTTTCTTGGCTATCATGAATAGTACTGCAGTGAACATGGGCGTGCAGATGTCCCTTCAACCTACTGATTCCATTTCCTTTGGATGTACACCCAGGAGTGGGATTGACTGCTAGGTCATGTGGTAGTTCTATTTTCTGATTTTTCCAATCAGGGTTTCCTTTTCTCTGCCTCCTAGCCAGTACTCGTTATCTTTTGTGTTTGTGATAATAGTCATTCTTACTAGGATGAGGTGATACCTTGTTTTGATTTACATTTCCCTGATTATAAATGACATTGAACATTTATCCATATATCTGTTGGTCATTTGTATTCTTTTTTTGAGAAATTTGTATTTAGGCCTATTGCCCATTTTTAATTGGGTTATTTGGCTTTCTGGCTCTGAGTTTTTTGAGTTCCTTATATATCGAGATATTAATTCTGTGTCAGATGTATAGTTTGCAGATATTTTCTCCCGTTTTGTAGATTGTCTTTTCACTCTGTTCATTGTCTCCTTTGCTAGTCGGAAGCTTTTTACTTTAACCCCAACTGTTATTTGTGCTTTGGTGGTCTTGTCCAATAAATCCTTGCCCATTCTAATGTCCTAAGCATTCCCTCTGTTTTCTCTAAGCAGTTTCAGAGCTTGTATTTAAGTCTTCAATTCATTCAAAGTTGATTTTTGCAACTGGTGAGAGATAAGGGTCTCTTTCCATTCTTCTGCATGTGGGTATCCAATTTTCCCAGCACCATTATTGAAAAGGCTGTCCTTTCTCCAACATTGTTAGCACCTTTGTTGAAAAGTAGTTGGCTGTAAATGCACGGGCTTATTTCTGGACTCTCCACAGGATGTATTGCTTTTAGAATTATGGTACATAAAACTGGGAGGAAGTTCTAGGGCTGGTTTTGCCTGCATTGCTTTCTCAGGTAGGCCCTCCTTTCTATCTTGGAGTTTGTTAAAATCTCTAGGATTACAGTTCACAGCTTTCTAGAGTCTATACTATATTTTGCTTTTAAAGAAACCTTACTGTTTAAGAGGTCACATTCTTTATTTTTTGTAATTAAAGCCTCTTTGCCTCAATCTAAACATTTTTCATATGTTATGATATTTTCAGAAATTAAATGTTGATTTTTTTTTCTTTACATGTTTTTTTTGGGGGGAGGGGAGAGTAGGGTACTGGGAACTGAACTCAGGGACACTTGGCCACTGAGCCACATCCCCAGCCCTATTTTGTGTTTTATTTAGAGACAGGATCTCACAGAGTTACTTGGTGCCTCACTTTTGCTGAGACTGGCTTTGATCCTCCTGCCTCAGCCACCCAAGCCACTGGGTTTACAGGCATGTGCCACTGTGCCCAGTATCTTTAAATGCTTTAATGTACGTGAGAACAATTTCCTCACCCCATACCTGCCCCCCTTAAAGACTTTTAACCTGGAGGTCCCATCCTGAGTCAAGGGTACCCAAATCTGGTGGGATTTGAAGTTCTTATCAGGCCCAAGTTCATTTACACTCTCTTGCTGTTGGGTTTTGTGAATGTGGGCTGTTTAGATTCCTTTGACACCAGAAATCCACTCACTCAGTTCCCATTGCCGAAGATCTTGCTGAGCACTTACATGTGGATAAGAAAAAATAATAAGAAGAAGTCATCCTCTAGTCTCTTTCAGTCTTGGCCATCACAATTCCCTCTAACCTCCAGGGCAGATAATCTCATAATATTGATTCCTGCCATTGTTTCGGGAATTGCAATATTAGTTATAGTTATTTATATACTTCTTTCTTAAAGTAGAATTATTGCTAAGGATTTAAAAAATTATCGGGTACCAGTCAGTTCTTTTAAATTTGAGGAAATTAAGGCTTCAGGATGGTCACGCTGCATGACTATGCTGACCTGGGACAAAAGCAAGTCTTCAGATTCTCAGTCTAATTTCCTCTCTGCCACTTCATTGTCTTAACAAATACCAGCATTAGAACCACTAGCTGGTGTTTGACACCATATTCCTACTAAACCATTCCAGCAGGGTGGTCATATTTTATTTAATTGAAGCACTCCAATGCCTACAGTTTACTCATGATGACTTCTGATCATCATTTTCTTGTCCCTTGTCAGAATTTCTATGCCATAAGTAGGTGGAATTATTGCATAAATCTCTTGTAAATTTCATCTGGCTTACAATAATACATTTCTCTAATTCCCCTCCCCCCGCCATTTTTGTGTTAAAAGTATTTTATGCTGAGTGCAGTGGCACATGCCTGTAATCCCAGCAGTTCAAGAGACTGAGACAGGAAGATCACAACTTCAGTGTCAGCCTCAGGAACTTAGTGAGCCCTAAGCAACTTAGTGAGACCTTGAATCACAATTTTAAAAAATCAAAAAAGCTGGGGATGTGGCTCAGTGGTTAAGCACCCTGGGTTCAATCCCCAATACCTAAAAAACAATTAAATATTAAAATATTTTGTAAGTTATTAACTCTGTCTTATTTTGCTATGCAATATATTCTAAGTATTTATGGTCCTACAAAGTAGCCACTAGCCTTGTGTCTATTTAAATTAAAATCTCAATTTCTCTGTCATACTAGCCACTTTTTAAATATTCAGTGGCTACTGTATTAGCATATAGAGACTTTCATTATCACAGAAAGCTCAGTTTCATATTGGTGTAGATTATCACCTAGGTCATTGGTAAAGGTTTAAAATAATACCAGTCCATATATTTAGTGTTTGAAACATACTCCAAGCATCCACCTAGTTATGTCAACACATGGATAACTATCTTACCTGTCCATCCTCCAAATCGTGCGTATCCCTGTACATAGATACATGTTTTAAGCCCAGCCTTAGCCAATTTTATTTCTATTGATGTTGATAGATGCTTAGGGGGAACAGATAGAGTGATCAAATAGACTTGAGAAACAGTAAGGAAAAGAATATTCAGTATAAGCCTATACCCTAAACCTATGATTTTTTAATATTTTAACCAGGAAAATATAGCAGTGCAGCATTTGTTCAGCTTTTCTTCCCCAGTGGAATTCTTTTGTTCCAGAGCATCTCATAGGACTTTTTTCCCCCATGCAACAACTTCTGAGCCACACAGTCCAGTGCTATATTTACATAATTTGTTCAGCGTCTTTTATTTCTCCCAATACTGTCAGGCACAGATGTTCCACTGTTACTGAAACTTAATGTCATATTACTGACAAATTTGCACAACATCAGATAACTTCCCTTGCAATCTGGTTATTTGATGATTTGATTTGTTTAATTATTTTTAGGAATGTTCAAGTCACCCAATACAAAATGACCGTGGTTTCCCTTTTTGTTTGTTTCCAGCTTGGCTCCTGTCCTAACCCTTTTCCAGACTGCATTTTTTTCACAGTTCTCAAAAATTCTAGCTGCAGTATCCTAATACCATGCCCTGTTAACAGAAGAATGCCATTATATTCATTGAGGGTTTCATAGGATTGACTTTTTATATCAAATTGATTTTGCAGTACATTTAGATTTAGAATAAAGTTGCAAAGACAGTGCAGAAAATTCCAGTTTTCTCTATCGTCAACATCTTACTTTAGTACAGTACATCTGTCATAACTAGTGAACCAGTATTTGTACATTATTATTAACCAAAGCTTACACTTATTCAAATTTTCTTGTTTTTGTCTGTCCCCTTTCAATCCTAGGAACTCAGCTGGGCTATCATAATACGTTCAGCTGTTGTGCGCCTGTGGGCTCATCAAGACGGTGGCAGTATCTTAGACTTTCCTTGTTTTTGATGACCTTGACAGTTTAGAGGAATGTTGCTGGTATGGGTTTGTCTGATATCTTTTCACGATTAGGTTGAGCTTATGAGTTTTGGAAAGGAAAACCTCAAGATAAGGTGCCGTTCTCATCATATCAAGGGAACCTGTTATCAATGTAAATTACCATTGATGAGGTTCTAAGAATGATTTTTCTGCCTCCAATTCACTTAGTCCTTTTTAGACAGGGCCTTCTGAATTCTAGATCAATTCCACTTTCCCACCATAAATTGCTTTTGTCTCTTTATCTTTCTAGTGGCTATTTTTTAACATAATGAATACCTCTATTATGAGCCCAATGTTTGGACAAGTTGAATACTTGCAAAACATGGTTATCCACCTTAAATGCAGTCAGTACAGCTTATAAACTTATGGGTCTGAAAGGCTCCCCGTGGGAGAAACAGTTTTTTCTAACCTGGGGCCACACTTTTAGGGCCTGCAGCCACTACTTCATTGCCACATGTGCTAAACAACCCTTAATAAATATACACAGCCTTATCATTTTAAAACTAAACCATATTGAGATTTCTTCACTAAAAATAGTCTCATTCTTACCTCATTTCATTAAATTCTAATGTGCAGAGTTGAGTTGAGGAAAACTTGCTTCCTGAGAAGCATCCCTTTACAGTAGCCATTCTTAAACTTGGCGGCACATCTGTTGTAATCAGTCGAGGAACTGGGCTCTACTCCCAGGGATGTGAATTTCATTGTTCCAAGCTTTGTCTGTGCCCCAAACCACAGTTCTAAAGGAATAGTAGTTCTCAACTTTGGCTCTCACCATTATCACCTATGATTTTTAACATCTCCCCAGGAGATTTCAACAAACAGCCAGGGTTAGGACCCCCTAAAAATTTCTTCTTCAATTTCTGTAGTTCTTTTTATTTTGGAAATGCTTTGCAGTTGTTTTACCAGTTCTTTTATTCTCAGATGCATGGGATTGATATGATTCTCCATTTTATGGACAAGAACAACAGGCACCAAGATATCGTATTTTGTGTCTTTGCCAGAGTCAGCACAATAACCCACTTCTGCTTACCAGGAGATATATAGCCCATCTGTCACCCAAATCCTACCAAAAATAGAAACATTTCTCTTATCCTTTCAAACTGACTAAACGAGAAGGACACAAGGAATCAGTGCTTCTCTCAACTCAAAAGACCACAGTTGCCACACCTAGTGATGAATATGGAAATGCTCACCAGTTGATTATATCATTGAAACTAAAGATGGAAAAGGTCCAGGTGGCTGTCCACCCCACCTGTCAGGTACCTGGCTACGTGGCATGCCAGGATGTTTTCATGCATTGCCAACTATGATTTTACATTTTCTGAAGATGAAATTTGAATTCTTTCATGCTAGAATTCACTATCTGGGACTTTTTGTGCCTTGATGATTAAAGAAAACTAAAATGCAAATCTCTGCCTTGTCAAAAATGAGAATTAAAAATTCCTCCAGCCAGGATCTCATGGGACACTGTCCTGTTTCAGCTTTGCTTTTGTCAAACTATTAAACCGGAGTTTTCCTTGTCATAATTTCATCTGATTGTTTTTAATTAGAACTCTCTGTGTGGTAATTCCTCTTCCGCTGCAGCGTTTACAAGTTTCAAATATTTGTAGACTGTTATCAGAGCGCTCCTCCACATTGCTCAGCTTTCCTCTGCATATTTGTTTCTCTAATCATCTTTCTGCACTTAAGCTTGCTAGTCTCTTCTTCACCCACTGTTACGTTTTAGACATTAGGTGTCCCCCAAAAGCTCTGTGTGACACAAGGCAAGGAAGTTTAGAAATGCAATGATTGTGTTAGGAGAGCCTTAACTAATCAGTGCATTAATCCCCTGATAGGGATTAACTGGGTGATGACCATAGGCAGGGAGGGTGTGGCTGGAGGAGGTGGGCCCCTGGGGACGTGCCTTTGGCTTAGGTTTTGTCCTCAGTGAGGGGAGCCCTCTCTGCTTCCTGGGTCCATGTTCCCAGGTGCTTTCCTCCTCCACTCCTTTCCGCCATGATACTCTGCCTCACCTTGAGCCCTGAGGGATGGAGCCATCCTTCTAAGCACTGAGATACCTGAAACCATGAGCGCCAAATTAAACTATTTTTAATCTAAAATTGCTCTTGTCAGGTCTTTTGACCATAGCAGTGGAAAGGCCGGCTGAAACCCGACCATCACTTTTGGTCCTAGTAGCCGTCATTTTCTTCAGCTGACTCATTCTTCTGGCATCATTTGTATCATTCTTCTTCTTTTACTGGTGATACTTGTCAAATTCATTGTCATTGGTTAATTTCACAGTCATGCTGTTCACTAAGGAAATTAAATTACCACTGGCATTATGTTTTGCTCGTGAGCTTCCCCCCCCGCTGTCCAACTCAGATTTGTTTTGGTGTTATCTAATTGAGACCTCATACTTTTGTATGAGCCTTTCTCTCTAGTTAAAATAATGTACAAATGTATCTCAATGTTATACCCAATTTCACAGTTAATCATGTTTTGTAGGAGTAGAAATACCAGCTATAATCTGAGGATGATTTCATTTTTGTTCATTTTCAGTCTTCCTGTCCTCTGTTGGTATTTATAAACCCACTGACATTTATCCTAATGAGGAATTGTGTGGAAGCTGCTGTGCTCAGGGTGTTCACCTGGTTGTTCTTAGGACTCGTCTGAAATTTGCGTTGTTACAAGAAATGGAGTCTCTCCTTTTTTCTTTTCATAAGAAATACCACCTGGACCCCCATCTCCTGTGCTGCACACTGTGAATGTGGACTATCCTCCAAGCTTCAGACTGACCCCGGTGGGGTTCCCCAGTTCATTTGCTTTGAGCATATTGTAAATACTGCGGCACAAGGGAAATTCCTTTTAAAGCACTCCTACCCTATTATTTTATATTTTCTATCACTGAGGGCCCTCCCATTGCTCCCCTAGCATGGTTGATTTTTGTCTCTCTTGGCACATCTATGTCCTTTTAATTTGTAGAATCTTTCCCATTCTTCTTTCTTGGTCTCGGAGGCATACAGGACGTACTTAACTCTGAAGTCAGTCACACTTGAGTACAGATAATCAGATTATTGTATTAACATAAGAAAATTATTTAGCCTTTCTAAAGCTACATAGGTTTCCTCACCTATTAAGTAGAAATAATGATGCTGCTGTAGCCAATAAATGAAGTGATGAACTTGGAGTTTTTAACAGTGTCTGACACACAGTGAGTGATCAACAACAGATTCCAGGGCTTCCTTATCACTGATGAAATCTTATCACTGATGTTCTCTCATTCATTGTACTGGGGTTTACCTTCCCCATCCCTTCAGGCTTCTCTTTTATCTCAAGTTGTATGGTGGTTTTTAAAACTGTTAATACCTGTGCTTATGAATCATTCTAGTAAATCACCAGTTTCCAAATATGTCTGAGGTCGTAGGACTATGTCTTGAGAGTGTCTCTGCATCTGAGAGGCTGCAAGTGGTTGAGAAGCCAGAGTACCTAGCTGTTTTTCAAAACTGACAAGAAGGCCCAACCATTATTCAAAAACATGCCACAGCCAAACCCAATTCCCTTCTTCTCTTCAGCTGGTTATATATAGAGTTCATTGTCCTCTGGCAAGTCCTGATCAGTACCTCCCCACTCTACAGGGCGATTATCAATTACAGAGGCTGAAGTGTTGGCTGAGGTTTCATGGAAGAAATCTCTTACCTGGTGGGATTGAATTTAGTGCTGTGAATGTTCCAATGTAATTATGGAGCTCTGAGTATCTGCCCATAAAGAATCATGTGACTGTTTCTTTGCAAGTGCCAACATCTGTATCCATAAGGGAAATATTCTGTTAAAATATGATGACATCATGCATGCTCTAGTGTGGTGACTGGGAGCTTCTAGCTGAATGACTGTATCTGCAAACAAAACTATAAAATGGAAACAGGAAGAGTAAATGTAAATGAAAATCTCAGGGAAGGAGGGGTGGCTGAAGAAAGTAGAGAGCAAAAGAGCTCTTCAGTGACACACTGAAATGGCAGAGCCGGACAGAGAATCTCATGGAAATGCAGAATTTCCCAGCCTGAGCTGACACCCTGCATAGCATTGAGGAGGAATAGCTACCGTGGCAGCGTGACTTGAACAAGAAATCTGAGGGGACTGATTTTGCTATGAAATAGAGGCATCTTAAAATGAGCAGCAGTGGAAGATTCTACCTGAAGGCACCAGCTGTGCTCTTAAATCCGCACTCCTATCTGGCAGGCCAGGATAAGCCCACGTATCAACATGAAACCATGACTTAATGAACTCCTCACGAGAGAAAGAGTGTGTCTTTTAATTTCATCACCCTTGAAATTAAGTCTAGGTGTGTTCCAAAAGGCAGTGGGTAAAGGGAGACAGATCCTGACAGAAACCAGAAAGAGGCTGAAGGGTTGCCTGAGGTTTCATGGAAGAAATCTCTAACTTGGTGGGACTGAATTTAGAAAAATGTTCTAAATGTAAACTGGGTATGTTTTTTCAGTGCTCATTCATCAATAGTGCATAAAGACTTTTTCTAGACTGCCAACCCTAAGGAAGTGTGGCAAAGGGGTATATGTGTGATTGTATATGCACAAAACTGTCCCAGAGGATACCATGAAGATGGTAATGGCACTCAATAGATTACATTTCATGCTTTCAGGGACCTTTATAATCATTAATTCTTAATCACTTCTCCCTGCCTCACGCTGCAGTTGCCTGCCTTTATTCTCCTAGATTTACAAAGCACGATCAGGAAACAGAAGATTGACCATTTGCCCAAGGTCAAACTGAGTCAGTGGCACAATCTAGATGAAATATAACTGCTCTCACAGTACAGACCACAGCATCTGGAAAAAAACGTACTTACCTATTACAAGGCTGCCTCAGAACATCAAACCATTGTGCCTGTGTCCCCACGGAAACAGACATGGCTGTTCTGTCATTGTCTCTCCAACATACAGTGGCAAGAGGAATGCCATCCCCCGTCAGTGGCAGAAACGACATTGGATTTGGATCAGAGTGAAGAGAGGTGATCTTGACATTATTTCACCCACTCTGAGAAGCTGAAGCATTGTAGCTCTACTCTCTGCCCCCAAAGGACCTATTTTGAAGCCAACTTTGGTATTCATATATCAGGGAAATATTCTTTATTTTATTATCTTAAATCCTAGACTGTAATTTATTTTAAATATCACAAATTATACAATAAAAATGTAAAAGACCATCTCTTCATATGAGGAACAGGTATATTAGATGTCAGTCTCCAAGGTACTGGGTTGCTTATTAACAGCAGTTAATTCTGTGTACTAACATCTTTGAGCTCTGGTATTGAATCCTAGGTGGTTTTGACTAGGCTCTTAACTAACAACTTAATCCAATTTTTATGAAAAGAAGAAGAATGGAGACTTTTCTGTAAGACTGATGAAAAACCCAAGTGTCTTTATAGAAACCAAGAATATCTGATCTGATTCTTAAGGAAGCAAAAATCCTGTAAATGTCAGAAAGATGTTACATGCTGGAAAACCCCTTTGGTCAAATTCATCTAAAGAAAGTACTATTTATAGGTGACTTTTTTAGCAAGTCTGTCAAAAGCTTCTTCTACAGATAAAAATTCAATAACCTTTCACTGCGGATGTGCCACAATTATCACTCATTTAAACCAGTCCCTCTAACCGAGTGCTTTATCAGGCTGGGCAGTCTCTGCATTGCTCATTATTTAGTGTTTGCTAAGCTGATGGCACTTCCACCCACTTTTCTTATCTCTACTCCTTCAGAATTGGATTTTATATTTCCAAACCAGTCAGATATGACAAGTCATTTTCTTCCCTCTTGTCTTTTAAGAAACGCAAACTTGATTTCTTTTTTTCAGCAATCACCACTTAAAGATTAAAGTTATTGGAAATGTCTGTGTTAACTAGCACTGGGACATGCAGTGGAGGACCATTGCATTTTAATTGCAGTTGGGCTTTTTCCCTCTTCTTTTTCTTTCTTTTTTTTTTTTCAATTTATGCATATTCTATGAGACTTTGGAACCCCTCCACCCCACGCCATTCTGCTAAAACACACAGTATATGGCAAAGATGAGATATTATGAAGCCTGATGTGGTTAGGAGACAAGGCAAGGAGGGTATTATCAGAATTATTATATTATAGAACCTCAGCAGGTGATGATAAGTGATGTAAGTGGATCTCTCTATAAACACATACTGTCTTTGTATGAGAAACTTCCTGAAAGGAAAATGATAAAGTCATTAGCCTGACATCTGGGAGAAAGGAGCCCCAATGCAAACAACGTCTCATTCTATCTATAGCTCATTATTGAGAATTTGAACTGTTTTGAAAAGTTCTACCTGTGATTCTGGAAGGACTCCTTTAAAAGATCTATACACCTTACCTAAGCTGTGGACCTGACCTAGTACACAAACAGGGGTTTACCTTTTATTCTGGGTTTTTCCTGGGCACTCTCATAGAACAAGGCTCTTTTCTAGTTAAGACCCAGTATCTTTCAAATGAGGATGGCTGGGAGATGTGGGTGGGACAGCCTGAGCAGAGGAACAGAATTGAACAGCCACATACTGATCTTCACCAGGATCAGCGCTCCTTTGGCCTTCTGAGGACCTGTCCATTCTGTCTAAAACAGTCTCTCACATTTTTTAGGGAAATAATACAACTTCATTCAAGAAGTTCGATGACAAGATCTTGGTCTCCTCTGGTACAGTTTTTCAGTAGTGATGTCAGAATACCGAGAAAAGATTGTGCTGGAGAGAAAATCCCACCAAAATATTAATTTTAAGATTTCTGTGTATCTATGAAAGCAACAGTGGAATCTCTCTTTATACATGAATAATAGGGGCTGCCCTTTAGGATTGGCTTTATGAAGAAAAATATTTGCTCAAACTTTTCCCAGAGAGAGATGATTAGAACTTCTGCTTCTAAAAGAGGGAGTACGACTAAAAATCTGCCATCATATTATTTGTTTAAAGGTACCACAAGCCCAATTAGCGCATTTGTTCAAGCCAGCAGCCTTTTAGCTTTTCACAGAAATCTTGGAAGTGTGCTAGAGAAACACCCCCACAAGAGCTTGCATATGCTGCAGTGTCTGCCTCTCTCTGAGAAGCAGAGCATGGGTCACGGACAGACAGATGGCTGCCATTAGCACCACCAGTGGCCAGAAACTCCACCCACCAGCTCCCATTCCCACAAAACAGGCAGGGAGAGGCGCTTTCCTTCACACTGTGCCCAGAGTTCACTCCCTTGACCCAGCCCTGCCCTTGGAGCACTGAGGCCAGTTCAACACTGCGCTCCTGCCTTCCTGCTGCTCCTCAGCACCAGCATACTCAGCAGAGGAGTTGGACAAACGTGCCTAACATCTCCGAGGTGTCCTGTGTGTTTTAAATCCCTCGTAGGATTGCTTGGCGCATCCAGCCATCTAACCTATGCACAGCACCTGGTACAGTGCCTGGCAGTGGGCTTGATACATGAGAGTTTCTTCTCCTGCTTCTTTTTAAAGTTATTTGCCTCATTTGTAGCCATCCTGGGACTATTTTATTTTGACTCTCCCATTTGCTGCCAGTAGTTGAGCATAGTGGCAAGACGTGAAATGCCTAGGTGTGCCTCCTGTTTATTTCCCTGTCCCCCATCCTTCCTGTTGATAGCTGGGCCATTCTATTTAATACTTTAATTTCACTGTTCAGGGATCTTTGATGTATTGCATTTGAAATTAGATTCTGAACTCTTAAATTTAACAGCCTTCCATAATCCATGTGGCCTTGGAACTTAGGTGCAAGGTAAGATTGTATTTATTCAGGACCAAAATGAGTGAAACTTAAGGTTAAACCTCCATCTCCAATGAAATGACTTTCTCTATAAACATGTACTTTATTGTGTTAGGAGATATGGAACTGAAGGAGCTGCGGTGTTGTGGCTTCAGTAAAGACTATCACAAAATGGTGGACTTCTGATTTTAGAGCCAATAGAAAGTCTGGTCTTCTTGGGTCTTCTAATGTCAAGGGATTCTGTCTGTATTGAACTGGGCTTATGAAACAGCTCCTGTTAAAATATACCCAAGCTTCAGTGGGGCCTACTCCACAGAAGTAGCAAATGATCTAGTTAGCTGCTTGCCCCTTGCCCTTCTCTGCTGCCTCTGGGATAAGAAAACACTCCAGGGAATTCTGAGGGGCCCAATTTTGCTCAGACTTTAGCCTAGAATGGAAATTAGCTTTTTTTTTTTTTTTTTTAACCATTTTAACCATCTTCAAATAGTTCAGTGGCATTAAGTAAATTCACATGATTATATAACCATCATCAATCTGCAGAATACTTGTCATCTTTCCAAACTGAAGTTCTATAATCATTAACAATAACTCCTCATTCCTCCTTCCCTCCAGCCTCTGCCAGCCACCATTCTACTTTCTGTCTCTATGAATTTGACTATTTTTGGTACTCCATATAAAGTGATATTATACAATATTTGTCATTTGGTACTCCTTTATTTCATTTATATGATGTCTTCAGGTTTCATCCATGTCCTAGCATGTGTAAAATATCTTTCCTTTTTTAAGGCTGCATAATATTCTATTGTATGGATATACCCCATTTTATTTTTTATTCATCTATCAATAAATGCATAGGTTGCTTCCATTTTTTTGCCTATTATAAATAATGCTGCTATGAGCATGCATGTAGAAGTATCTGTTTGAGCTCCTCCTTTCTGTTTTAATTCTTTTGGAAACATGTCCTGGAGTAGAATTCTGAATGTTAATATTTTGTGGCACGATATGCTTCATTTGTTTTTCTACTTACTACTTCCTAAGCCTCTCTGATTGTTTACATACAAGATGTCTTCTGAAGAAAAGTTCAGCATTTTTTGGATACAATAATAATAGTAATTATGATAACATATGCCAAGCTGTATATCTTATTCCATCTAGACCTCATGCCTGTGACCTATGAATTCATGGTTCTGGTGGTAAGTGGTAGAGTTAATGCACACTCATAATTGGAGTAACATCAGGGCTCATGTCTTAACCATCACACCCTGTTGCCTTCAAAGGAATCATTATTCCTTAGCACTCTTAAAATACAAAATAAAAAATAAATAAATATCTAAATGTAAAAATTTAGATATTGCCCTCTTTTCATTTCAAGGGAATTTGAAATTTACCACTGAAAATTAAGCTCACTGCTCCATTCTTTAGATAGATTGTTTTCAGTGTGGACTCTCTGCCCTCCCCAGGCATAGAGTATGTATATAGAACAATACATTGGAGCATAAGAAATCATTAGAATATCTATTTATATTTTTAAATCTAAAAATATCAAAAACAAGAGTAAAACAATGTACTGACATTTACTGTAAGAGATGACATGGAACCACTCATTTGGGCTGGATGTTGAATACTATGTAGGTGAAATCTGGAAGAGAACTGTGGAGATCACACAACAAAGAGGGCTAACTTTGACATCCTCTGCCATTTTTTCATTTTCAACATTTTGTACAAACTGACTGGTGAAATGGATTTATGGATTACACTTTCTAGTTTTTACTAAACTCACCTTCACAAAATGGATTAATGGCTTAAAAGGGAAGCCATGGATTAAAGATATAAGCAAGGGGGCTGGGGATTAGCTCAGTGGCAGAGTGCTTGCTAACATGCACCAGTGCACCAAGCCCTGTGTTCAATTCCAGTACTGCAAAACACAAAAACAAGCATTAAAAATGTAAGCAAGGGTGAGCAATTAGAAAATGGCAGAACTGACGTTGCTCTTGCTGCTGGAAGAGTCTTCGTCAGTTGCATTATAATATATCTGAGGAGTAATAACAGTCTAATCAGATAACTGGAAATTGACAAAAAGTTGAAAATGTCAATAATATCTTTTGGATAGGGATTGATATCCAAAATCATGAACACGAACCTCGCCCTAAGTGTGTACGTGCCTCAAGATATTCACTAATATCACTTTGAAGCTATCACAATAAGGAAGACATTTAAGAACATTATTTGTTCCATTTTAGCTTGTTATTGATTTCTTTACTGCTATGTTAAATATATATAAATTGTGGAATTTATAAATAACTAAACATAATTTATAAATAACTAAACATAAATGTGTATATACACACCCACACACACACACACACACACACACACAGACACTGATAGTCTGGGCTCAAAAATGTTTTGCTGTTGTAATCAAAGGAATTTGGAGATCATCACCCTTGACAGCATTGTCTCCAGATGGAGCTGTTACGGGGCCGCAGGGACAGCATTGCCATTGTTGTTTTGTGTTCTTTTGGTTTTTGTTTTTATTAGATGAGCACTGTGAATTTCTATGAAAATATGACAGAAAATTAGACTATTAGCAGCTTCCAGATTTTTTTCCACATAAAGTAAGTGGTAAAGGACAGAAGTGACTCAAATAGGAAAGGGTGTTTTGATGGAAAAGCAGAGATTAACAGCAGTTCTCCCTTATGGAAGCTCTTAGGTCTATTTCAGTCATTGCAAAGTGAAACTGCCACGATTAAAAAAAAAAGGGGGTTACTGGAGTGTACAGAAACTTAGTCTTTCAGTTATCTGTCACTATGAAACAAACACCCAAATACTTCTCACAATTCGGTGATGTGACGGTGCCTTTACTTGCCAGAGCTCCTTGAGCAGCTGTGCTGGGCTGGTACTCCTGCTGAGGGCTGCCTCCCCTGCCTTAGTGGGGCCTCTTCCCCTCATGAGGTCCTTTGTCCTGGGCTTTTCTCATACACAGAGGTCTTGGGAAGTTCCAAGAAGGCAAAGGTGGGCGCTGGAATACCCAAGCCCAGCTTCTGGAACCTATCCAACATAACCTCAGTCACATCCTATGAGCCAGTAGAGAATCAAGAGGTAGAGAAGACTCTACTTCCTAATGGGAAAAACTTCAGAGAAGTGTTACCCTATTCTATCACACCAGTAAATTATGAGTAAATAATACCACAAAAAGATATTACTTATTTATAATTAATCACTTGGGTCTATGCAGAAAACATCTTTTCTATGCATTTCCTTATTTTTAAAAAAATTATATTTCTGAACTCATAATACATTTGATTTTCTTTTCTCAGTGTAAAGACTATAAAGAGAGACTAAAATGCAATTAAAATGATACTTCTTTTTAGTATTCCTCAATGGCATACTCAAAATGGTCTTTATATTCATGGTTTAGAATGAACTGAATTAAGTTTTCAATACAATTGTATTTCCCTAAAGTCAAATCTTTTCTTCCTTTCTTCATTAGAAAGTAGTTTTTAACATGTCTCATTGGAAGGATTGCTCATAGAAATTTTTTTGCTTAGGCCTCTCATAAATAGTTTTATTTTAGAAAGGCAGAATAATTATATACTGTTCAGTGTATGAGTAACCCTAAAAAGACTTAGGAAGGTATACTGAGTACTGACAGGTGGTAATACCATATATATTGGAATTTTTAAAATAAATATGCACTGATTTTATACATAAAAAGTAAATGAATGAATATGCATTATTTTGAAAATCTACAGTAACTTTCAAGTATTTAATTTGAATAAGTAAAGTCTCTAGTCTTTAATAAATTCCTGATGGAAAAGCTTAAATTAAACAAAATTGGGACTTTTCTTATAAGGGTCAAGAAGTTCAAGCCACTGTAGTCTTTAGGAAATCAAAACTCTAAATGTTAATGAGGCATTTTCTGGGTCCTCTATTTAGATAATAGGTAATTCCATGATTTCCTATGTATACCAGCCCCTTACTAGGGATCATTCCTTAAGATTTTACATACATCATGAGACAGCACTATCAGGGGTTTTTATTATCTTCAGCAGAACTATTTGAAACATCTGAATAAGGGAGATGTACATTCTAGTAATATACTTGGAAGGCCTAGGAAATAAGAATAGTGAAATCACTATTTAGCTTGAATTCATTAGGGGTCAATTACCCATGTTGCAATTTACTTAATTTTCTGCTTTCCTCCTAGAAGTTGACATGTGAATTACTTGACAACCCCATTGCTGCTGTCAGATCAGTTAGCACTAAGATTCCTTTTCCTCACCAGTACTTCCTATTGACTCAGATCATGATCCTACAGTACTCACAACCTGAGCTTGCTGCATGGGGCCAGTGATACTTCCTGTTGATCTTGTTAACAGAGCAGTATGCTTGTCAGTATCAATAATAAAACCTGTCCATGGTTTAAGTAACCTGAACATAGCAGGTACTCAGTAAATGTTTTATTAAATTGAACTAACTTAACAAAAAGTGCTTCCAATGAGAGCCTGTTATCTACTACCTTGCTCACATTTGCAGAATTGGTTGCTAAATTACATGAACCAACCCTTTTTCTTATTTTCTTATTTTGTAAATACTACTCTTCCCTTTTTTCCCCCTCATATTTCAAGACTAACAGTAGCAATTATAGCACAGGATGACTTTTCTAGTCATCCATTTTTCTCTGTTACGAATTTCTCCTAGTTATAGTATGATTACCGTCCATAATATTTTAGTAATTGAACTTCCTTATTTGAAGTAATATATTCAATTGTATGCATATTTTATCCATTCCTAAATGTGATTGTATTTACTGAAAATGTTCTGACTTTCTTTGACTTGTCTTTCCTTTTTTTTTTTTTTTAATACAATCTGTCCTTCAGTAACTACTTCGGCACAAATATCCACTCACTGAATAATATATATATGTTTCAGAAGTTCTTTTTTTACCCAAAAGGTAGGGAATTGGCATAGCTAATTACCATTGAAAGAAGGAGTGCTAATGAGACTAAAAACAGGAAGACTTGTTGCAAGTCTGTTTAGAGGATCTGTAACATCAGAATTTCTCCCCCATTTTACCTAACCATGCCACTGCTCCTGTCAAAATCATAAAGAGTACTAGATGTTTAGCATCTAAAACTGGTCTATTAGATCAGAGACCCTGTGCCTGCTAGAAGAAAAAGTAGGCCCAATTCTTTATCATGTTAGCTCAGGAAGGGACTTCCTCAATAAAACTCCTAAAGCACAAGAAGTAAAATCAAGAATCAAACAATGGGATGGATTCAAACTATAAAGCTTCTTCACAGCAAAGGAAACAATCAAGAACATGAACAGAGAGCCTATGTATGTAATGGGAGAAAATCTTTACCACCTGCACCTCATATAGAGTGTTAATCTCCAGGATATACAAAAAACTTAACACCAAAAAACCAAATAACCCAATCAATAAATGGGCAAAGGAACTGAACAGGTACTTCACAGAAAAGAAATAGAAATGGTCAAGAAAATATGAAAAAAAATGTTCAACATCTTTAGCAATTAAAGAAATGCAAATTAAAACTACACTGTGATTCCATCTCATTCCAGTCAGAATAGCAATTATTAAGAATACAGGTAACAATAAATGTTGGTAAGTGAAATAAGCCTGCCCCAAAAAACCAAAAGCCATATATTCTCTCTGATACGTGGATGCTAACCCATGACAAGGGAGACTAGTGAGGGGAAAAATAGAAGTCCACTGGATTAGACAAAGGGGAATGAAGGGAAGGGAGGGGGGATGGGACTAGGAAAGACAGTAGAATGAAGCAGACATACTTTTCTATGCTCATATATGAGTACACAACCAGTGTAACTCCACATCATGTACAACCACAGGAATGGGATCAAAATTGGAATGGGTGGCACTCCATGTAGGTATAGTATGTCAAACACACCCTACTGCCGTATGTATCTAAAAACAACAAAATGTAAGAAAACTTCCTAAATGGAAAACATGAATTTTCAAATTGAAAGGATATTCAAAATATTTCAAATTGAGTGGATATTCTCACCAATGTAGGTATCACAAAATTGCATAACCCTTAGGATAAAGAGAAAATCCTACAAATTCCTTTTTTTAAAAAAAGGTAAGTTTTTCTAGAAAGGACCAAGAAGCAGAGAAGTTGTCTAGAAACCTAGAAAACAATAGGAAAATCCTTCTAGGATTGTAGTAATAATTGCTTCCAAACCTGAGTTGTATCTAAACATACTACTAACTTAGTGTGAAAGAAGAATACAGACATTTTCAGATACGCAAGATCTCAAAAAATTGACTCTCTATATATACAGTCTTCCACACAGTCTTCAACTGGAAAGTGGTTTTCTTTTTAAAAAAGAAAACTTATGAAATCTACTTGATTCCAATTTATATGAGTACCTAGATTTGAATAAAGTAAAGAGTGAACTAAAAGTGATTTCAGGGGCTGGAGATGTGGCTCAGTGGTAGAGCACTTATATGAGGCGTTGGATTTGATCCTTGGCACCACATAAAAATAAATAAAAGGAACATATCGTGTCCATCTACAACTAAAAATATTTTTTAAAAGTGATTTCAGTGTAACAGTCCTCTCTGAATCTTCACTTTTTAAGTTTTTAATCAATTCTTTTAATAATTTATACTGCTATATGCTGAAAACATACTAATATTTTGAAGGAAGAGCTTGTTGTCACAAAGCTCCAGTCAGTCCTCCTGAGATCCAAACACTGGAGAAAACCAGACCTTTCAAATAACTGTCGGAATTTGGACTTTCATAGTTTCTCCTGTGAAATTTAACTGGAGTGACTATATAATCAGACACCATTCCTAATACAAGCAAACCCAAATCTGACCAGAATAGTTTACTTGCTTGGGTTTGGGTGAGAGGGTGAAAGCTCTACTCTCTGATATTTTAGTAAAACTCCAGATGGCTTCTTCTGTATTCTCTTTGTCACGGACACACACTCTTGACCAAGGTGTTCTCTGGTTTCATAAAGACTGTTAGATAACTAAAACCAACAGGGCATTCCTCCACACTATGGGATGCCTACCAGAGTAGATGGACCTGGTTCTGCTTATCAGCAGCAAATACTTCCAGGAGGTATGGGAGGACCCTAAGATTTTGACTTTAAAAACCTATCTGTTATGCTAAGTGAGATCAGCCAATCCCAAAAATCCAAAGGCCGAATGGTCTCTCTGATAAATGAATGATGATGCATAATGCGGGGGGGAAGGGTGGCAAGAATGGAGGAAGGAGAGATAGCATAGAGGGAAGGGAGGGGTGGGTCGAGGTGGGGGGGTAAGAATAATAACAGAATGTGTGACAGACATCATTGCCCTGTGTACATGTATGAATGCACAGATGGTGTGACTCTACTTTGTGTACAACCAGTGAAACAATAGCTGTACTCCATTTGTGTTCAATGAATCAATAAGTAAATAAAAAATAATAATAAAAAAAAATTTAAAAAAACCTATCTGTGTACATGTACAAATACACATGTGTTAAAACTGATAAAAAGAACGCAAGTATGTTTACTATTTGGAGCTATGACATACTCTGCGTAAGTTAGTATATATAATTTGCTATTGTGTGGCTATTTTATATAAATTATTTGATAGTGTGATAGAGTTTTTTTAGACAATTTCCCCAGAGATACAATAATCCTGTTAGGAGATTTAACTTGCCTCAAATTGCTATCAGATCAACCAGATCAAACAGAGAGCCAAATTTAATTTTATTGTAATATTCTGCTTATTCATAGACAAATGATACAGTTACATGGTCAGGTCTTGGACTCTACTTCCTTTTGACCAAAACATAAAATTATGAGCAAATCATTTAGCTACATGATGATAACATCTTCCAAGTTTGACAAAACTTCCAAGTTTGATAGGTCTTAGCCCCTAGTCAGCTCCAATGGTAAGCACTGCCATTTATCTAGAATTTATTATACCAAAGACATTATGCAGAGGGTTTTAAAATATCATCTCTAATTTTCACAGCCCTGTGAGAGTAAGCATATCAGGCAGAATGATGGCTACCCCAAGATGCCCACACTCTCATACCCAGGACTGAAACCTAGAGCAGTAACTGGCATTTATTGAACACCAACAAAGCCGAAGGCAGGCTCTGGTCTATGCACTCTAGTGTGACATCTGGTGCAGTCCTTGCAGCAACCTGAGGCAGGAGGTAGGTGCCCTCATTTGTTAGAGGAGGAAATTGAGGCTGAAAGTGGCAAAGGCAAGATTTAAAACTGCTGTTTACCTCCAGTGCCCATGCTCTTAATATCAACGCTATCCTGCCATCTTCTTGTAGTTTATGAGTGAGAAAGTTGACAGCCAGAATGCCTGCCTCTCCTGAGGTCGCAGGTCAAGATGGTGCCTCTGCCAGGCATAGAGCCCAGCTTATGTCCTGCTCCTCAGAGGCTTTACAGCTTGAAGAGCATAGTTAATGTGGAAATGCCACATGGAGCAAAGATTCTAAATAACAGCCCAATACCAAATGATCCATTTGCTCTCTCCGTCTTGTTAGTGTGGTTCAGTTTCCTGAGGAATTTTGTACATACCCAAAACCTTTCCGTACAAAGGAATTATGCAACTTCCAAGTGACTGTCCTGTCTGCATTTGATTAGCTGGACCATTAACATACCTTTACCTCAAATGACAGTCTCATTGGGATACATTTGTTCAAAGGATTGCTGTCACTACTTGACTCTAGTCATGGCAGAGACTTGTTCCCTTGACCCTCCGGTTCCCCCCAACAGACTCTGTGGAGACATCAACCCAAGACGTTTAAAGGCTGTGTCCTGTTTTCTGTCACTCTTATACACAGTCTCGATCTTATCATACAAACAACACTTATCATGCAAGTTAAACAGATTTAAATTTAAGCAAAACTGAGTGTCACCACGTGTGCACATGCCAGGTCTGTATAATTCTTTTGAGGTTTTTGGAAACATGAACCAAGCCATTTACGCTTCATAGGAACAGATTATATCATTTGAAATCCTCAATAAAAATGCAGTCTCATATTCTACAGATGGGTGTCATTTAATTATAATATGTATTTAACATGCAAAGGGCTACATTAATTCCACACTGTGGCTGAGATTTTAATTGCACTCAAGTTAGGAAATTCTGAGTTAATGTTCCCTTGGCATCTCTCATTCAGCCTTTTAGAACAGATGTATTATGATCTGAAGAGGATTTCAATATGTTTTCACGTGCTGTACATGTAGAAGTGCCTTTGAGACATGAGGGTGGCAGGCATGGAAAGAGGGTGCATGGCAGCCTAGGGCTTCCTTTTGTGGCTCTTCATTTAGCCAGGTGGCCTCAGCTAAACCCTGCAGTGATGCCGCCCCTCTCTCCCCAAATCAGGTACCACAGAAAGGTGGTTGTGGGCCTCCTATTTTTGTTTTGGTTTGGGAGAAGGGAGATGCCCATATAAGGTGCTCATAAGATGCTCATAAGTTTGAGCCACTCATGCATTTTTTAAAAAATGTATGGTTGTGTGCATTTTAGAGTATACATATGTTTAATAAATGCCAATTAACTAGCAACAAAACCAGTAGCCTCACTTGTGTACCATTGTGGTATAAACTAGAAAATACATTCCCTGACAGAACACAGGAAGTCAGAACTCTTAGGACCTTCTCCAGAGACTGGAGACAGCACAAGGACAAAAGAAGCGCCAGCACACAAGGGTCTTTCTGACAGGTGAGGCCAGGACTGAGAGAAAAGTGACACATCACTAGATGTAGAGACCCCCGGGCCCATGGGACAGCTGCAGTGCTAAGCATTTGGGGAAAAGACTGATTTTATATTTAAATCAGTTCATTGTAATCCATGATATTAAAGTGTCAAAAAGGAGAGATGAGAGGTCCCATGACAGGAAGAGGAAAATTAAATTGGCACTGAGCAAAAAAGGATGTTATTCCTTCATTCATCCTGTTGGCCGGCTCTGTGCCCAGGACAGTGTTGGGCACCGGGACTCCAGGGTGAACCACAGATATGTGGCTCTGGCCGTTTTGGGGCTTGTAGCCCAAGGGGCCATTATCTACATAAGACATGAGTTAAACCGATGTAGAAATTTTTGTGTTATTTTTAACACAGTTACCTAGGAAATAATGAAGATTGTGGCAAGAAGAAGAAAGGGGTAGTTTATCTTGAGAGAATGAATATTAAGAATGTTAAGTGTAGAAATGGGAACTTGTCTTATATATTTTATGAGAATGTTTTTATTATGTATGTGTGCCCCTGTGAAATCTTTTTAATTAAAATCTGAAAGACTAATAAGAGGTAATATATGAGAAAGAACTTCAAGTTCTTAGGAAAATAGGCTGTATATAAATCTTTGGAGAGAAAAATAAATCCCAAACCCTCTTAGGAAAACTCAGGAAAGAACCAGTCATAGAATTCAGACCCCCTGGCTCCTCATCTGGTTCCTTATATCAGACCTTTTTACACTAAAAAAGAAAGCCAGCTAAGTTGAAGAGCTCTCCTATTTTTGTCTCAAGCTTTTAAACATTGTCTTATCTGTCTGGGCTTCCATGGTTCAAGGTCAGACATAGAGCCAACCGCTACCACCAGGAGGCTCCAATTTCTGAACCACCCTCTCCAGACCCACCGTCCTTTTCTTCTTATACTGACTTCTCCTTAGACCTTAAAATGATTGCCAAATTACTTCGGCATCTTTAAGAAATGTCTTTTAGATGAAGAACCCACAGAGAAGCTGAGAAGAGGCTGAGAAGAAAACCTCAATTTTAACTGTGCAGTCTTTTCTAAGACACAGAGGTCCTAACTCCAGAAAAATGAAGTATCTGAGGCCCAGTCACGACTGTCTTAGTCCTCCAGGAGTAGAGAAGGGTCAGGACCTTGCCAAATGGAGAAAAACCTAATTGTCAGTGTTAATGTGTAAGACTCAACTGGGAAGAGATTGATTTCTCTATATTGTTATGGAAAACTAATAGGACTTCAGAGTTGTTGGGCTTTTTAAAATGTTCTTAGCTCATATCTGAATCCTTATATCAAATGGATGTCTATCCATTTATATCTATCCATTTGATATAAGATTTTTATGAAGGTTTGTTTTGCCTGCTGTCTGTGATTTTTACCAAATAAGTTAGATACTTTATAAAGAGGCAGATTTTCTTAAGGCAGGATGTTTGCAAAGCTAATGGAAAACAAACCTCTTTTAAAGGACTGATTGCTTCCTTAAAAGTGCTAATTTCCCTGTGAAATTTATGCCTTCTTGCAGAGTCAGTGAGGAGTACCCCAGGCAGTTGGAAAGAGACAATTCATTAGTGGTTAGTGTACACACTCCATGAAGGACATTAATTCACAAAATGAAAAACTAATCGAGTGTTTAGCCAGCTCTTTATCACCAGTGGCGGTCTCACTGTCTCTGTCCTCAGTGTTTACTGAGCTGATGGGACTGTGGTCAGGTCTGCTTATCGCAGCCTCATCTCAAATGAGTTTGCATCACTTCCAGAGCTTCACGGGGCATGCCCGCTCTCCTCCTTGAAACCAGCAATCCAGGGATCCCAAGGAAAATTTGAGGTTACTGTGTCCATTTTTAAATTTTGTTCCCTTTCTCTTTGACTTCCTAAGGTGTCAAAGGCTGGGTACAGAAACCTTCCTAGCCTTCCATTTGTGCCTTACACTGTAGGCATCCATTGGCTCATCCCCCCAGCCACTTTCTGAGCTCATTGGAAAGCTAGCATTTTTATTCCCACTTTCCACATGAGAAAACTGAGACCTGAAAGGTCTATGCTTAACCACTGATAGAGTTGGGATATTGATCTGAGAGTCACTAATTTTTGTTACACTCTCATTTTAGAGAATTTACCCTACTTACCTTTCTCTTCCTCATATTCTGTACTTTCCATTCTCTCAGCATCCCTCACCATGTTCTGAAGTGACCATACTTTTACCAATCCTTTATCAGTAGTTCAAAGCAAGTTGCTTTTCTTCTAAAAGTCTGGGTTGGGGACTCTTGAACTCATCACAGGTAAGCCTTTGGTGCACTGTCAGGCTCACGAAAGCACTTCTGATCCCAAGCTTTTGGGATGAGGGATATGCAACTAGTGTTCATTCAGTATTTGCTTTTAAAAAAGTGAATGTTCTGCTGAATGAACCTGAGTACAAGAGCTAGTCTTCTCTTCCTTGATAAGTGATTCTTGATTAATTTCATGCCATTAACCTAGCTGCACAGGGGCGAGCCGTTTAAACTGTGGAGCTCGGAAGCTGTGACACATTGTGCTCATGAGCAAGGTGTCTGTTTGGAAGGTACAGTCAGTGTTAATCTGAGCTTGTATAGAATTATTGAAAGCAACTCAAAACTGAGTGACCTTGCTAAGAAATCTGTTTGGTCAGGTCTATGTCTCTAAAGAGACAATCAGCGTGACATTTCAGCAAATGTATACAAAGTATGTACTGATCAAATTCAGATAACTGGCATTTCCATTGCCATGTCATTTATTTATATTTGGAGCCCTCAAGCTCTTCTCTTCCAGCTTTTCATAAAATATATAATAGGTTATTGAGAACTATAGGCACCCCCACCATGTATAGAACACTAGAATTTATTCTTTCTAACTTTATTTTGGTACAGTTATCCAACCTCCTTCTATCCCCACATCTTAGTCTCTAGTAACCACTATTCTACATTCAGATGGACATTTTTAGCTTCCACTATGAGAAAGAATGCATGGTACCTGTCTTTCTATGTCTGGCTTATTTCACTTAATATAATGTCCTCCAGTTCTATCTATTTTGTCACCAAGTAACAAAATTTCCTTCCCTATGGCTGAATAATATTCTTGTGTGTGTGTGTGTGTGTGTGTGTGTGTGTCACATTTAAAAAAAATCTATTCAACCATTACAGAGGTTCCTCAGAAAACTAGCAATAGATCTTCCATGTGATCCAGCTATCCCACCTCTGGGTATATAGTCAAAGAAAATGAAATCAGCATTTATATGCCCATGTTTATTATATCACTATTCATAATACCAAGATATGGAATTGACCTAGATGCCAATAAGGTCTATGTCTTTAACCTGGGATTTATTTAGAAATTATCAAAGATAATAATGGCACAATTTTCTAAAAAGTTGAAAAGCAAAATTGTTCTGTGCAATATTTTCTGAAGGGAAAACTGAATCTACTTTGAAAGGGAATCTTGGAATGTGTTGCCAATAATAAGAGCAATTTGTAATCTCTTCTGTAGCAAACACTGGAGATCATATAACCAGACAGTAGAGAAAAAGGAGAAAACTGATCACTTAATAAATATTGCTTATCTAGATTTCCCTGTCACTCATCCTCAGCCTATAGTTGTGCCCTAATTTAAATTTTCAACTTTTCATCCTAGTTTGGCCGCCAACTGAAGAGTGGAGAGCAGTGGAAACTTGTTTGTAACCCAGATCCTTCCTTTTCAAAAACAATGGTTTGTAAATACCTTTAGAAAAAGAAAAAAACAGCAGCAAAACCCTTTCTTACAGAAGAATTCTTTGGCCAAATCTTCATTATGTAACAAATAAACATGGAGCATCCCTGAGTAAGGTGGGGAAGAGCAAGACTGAGACCAGGAGGGTTAGGGACTCTGAGTACCTTGTGCAAACCCTTGCCTCGGGTTTCCCACCTTCCATGAAAGAAAGGCGCAGGGGTTGTTGGTGAGTCTTCCTGCCACTCCCTCCTCTCCTAATGTTCTCTGAGCCTGGAGGTGCCAAGTTCAGACCTCTCTTGTGAGCAGAAGGTTGTATTCACTTATCAAGGCGCAGTCAAGAACATAGAAACCAGTTAAAATGTTTCAAGTAAGAGGAAACTGAATACAGGAAATTAGGTCTTTAAAAATTGCTGAAAAGGCTTAGAAAACAGTTGGAAGGAAGCAAAAAGCAAGGAAAGTTGCTGCTGGCTTTCAGGAAAATCAGGAAGTGCAACCCCAGGGCTTCGCCTACCTGCAGCGAGGAAGCAGCTGTTTGCAGGCACTCATGGAAGCTGCAGCAAGCCTCTCATCTGCCAGCTGCCTGCGCATCTTTCTGCCACTACAGGCGCAGATGATGCTTTCCCTTTCTTTTTGCCTTACACATCTTTGGGGAGCATCGACCAGTGGCAGGATCTAAACCCTAAACCCTGCTGGACAGAGATTAGAAAATGTTCTCATGCTTCCGGCAAAGCAGCTTGGGAGCATACCATGTTGATAGCAGATAAGGACACAAAGGTATTTCCCACTTCACTTTCTGCAGTAAATTTAGTCTAGGGTAACATGAAGGAAAGCATATTTCCACGAAAGCAACTAAAATAGCAAGACACCTATGTAGTAAATAAATAAGCACATTTCCCAAATAACCCTGATTCAGCTGTTTTAAACCTTAATAGAAGGTTTGATTTGTCAGTGTCTTTATGTGCATATTCAACTAATTCATAACCCAGTTTTAGTCTCTTCAGGTGAAAATAACCCAATTTCTGTCATTTCATATCAAAAGTACATAGGTGACCGTAATGGCTATTTAGGTGAATAATCATCACCCTCCCCCACTTATTGCACCATGAGGAATCACACCTGTGTGTATTCTTTTTCTTCTTTCCTCATCACACCTTTGGCAGAAGGCAAGTAAGCTGTGGTCATGATATAAATGCTGATTCAAAATATAAATATAAGCTTGGCCTTTCAGGTCCTATGTGAGTGAGGTGGACCTGATCTCTCAAGCACATGAAGAGTTTTTAAAGCTTTGTTGAATGTTCTTTTGAATTCCTAAATTGACTCCTAAGTTCAGTTTGCTAAACAAAGGAAATTAATACACATCCTTTCCTTGGCAAGTTTGGTCCCTTCCCTCAAAAATAATATAAAAAAACGCCCTTTTTATCTCCTCCAGAGCTGCTTCTGAGTGTCATTCCTTGCTGTCCCCATACTGCCACTTAACCTCATGCCTGAGCAAAATGCCATCTCTACTCCAGAGTTGGCATCTCTAAAGAAAATCGCTCTTCCCTTTCATGGATGAAAGGATAAATTTTAGGCCAACTTCCCTCAATTCCTATTGCATCCTGCACATCTGCTGGTTTCTACCTTGCTGGAATTCTATCAGGTTCTCATACTTCTGTAATTCCTTATTTTAAGTTCAAAACGTCAATGTAAATGTCTTAATTATGGCTCAGTATCATTTCATTTCTGACTGTCAACCAGGTGAACAACTAAGCTCTCAGGCTTTTCACAGGACTTTTGGTGAGCAAGGGGTAGGTCCAGGAACCTCAGTCTTCCGGTGTTCGCATCAGGACATTCACATGTTAGCTTAGATTCACTGAGCACTTACTATGTGCTTATATTGTATTTTTAATCTCCCTGAATCCTTACAGTCAATCCTGAGACTGAAAATATTGTCACTCTGATTCACAAGCTGAAAAATTTGCCTAAGGTTATTCAATTAGTAAGTGGTTGAAGCAAAATGTAATACCTGCCATTCCAAAAATAAGGGTAGTCAATCAAAAAAGAAAATTTTTTTTGGTAGATGAATTTTGTTCATAGTTAATATGAGAATATTTGTATCCTTTTACTTAGAAAAAGTTATTTAGATTTTGAGGCAATATCCTGAAATTATGTTATCAACTGACAGGTACAATGATTGCTTCTCTATGAAGGATGTAAACCCAGATTAGGAATATTTTTCTTTTTAGAAAATATTAAAGTGAAAATATTAAAGTTTAAAATGTCAAAGTTGATTCTGGAAGCATCTATATGAGCTGTTAATTATTCTAAGGATTAAATGGCAAAACTGGAATGAATGTGTCAATAGTATTCATGTGTTACTAATATATAAAGACCAAAATATAGCCAAATATTATCAGCCTTCACAGAGCATGAGTCAGTATGTGTATGGCACCAGCACATCAATTTAACCTACACAGGGAGTATCTGATACAAGAAATTAAAGGGGAAACATTGTATCTATTATCTTTCCCACATGTGGGAAAGTGGCCACATTTGTCCTCACTAAGAAGAAATTGTCTTAGCAAGATTTATACCTGTAGATTGTGTACTATGTGTAAGTTGATTTTTTCCATATTTTCTTTCTTCCAACCTGCTTCAAAGGAGCCCCTTCCTATTACATAGTCACGATGAGGGTCCATGTGCCTGGAGAAAGCAGCTCAATCTTCCATATAAACCAGTTGTCTGTACATTGTCTGTGTAGCAATAGGATCAGAGCAGCCAAGCCTCTAGGATTCTGTGTCATGTAGTAAGACCTTGTGTGGGAGACACTTTTTCAATTCTTTATATATTTTCATGTTTAGTCTTCAGAATCCTGTGAGGTAGATACAATAATCCTTTTTGGAAAATGAAGAATCTGTTGTGAAGAAGCTTATACATAAAAATAGTATATGAGAAAGTCAGAATTTGAACTTGGGTCTGTCTAAGTCCAAAGAGCATTTTCCCATTCACTGTACTTGGTACTTTCTGGTTCCAGAAACCACATTACACACTACATATCAAAGATAAAAATGAGGTTGTATCTGCTGTCAGTCAAGAAGGTAAAGATTATTTCTCAGTTCAGGCCCAAATTCATGAGTAATGCAGCTGCCTGAAAAGGAAACTCATGAAAAAAAAAGGCAACAGGAAAAAAAAAGTAAATTTTATCAATATCCCACCTAGGACTCTCAATTCACTCCTAATTCTGTCTCCTCTTCCCCATTTGTGACATTTTCTTGCCGGCCATACTGGAAACATGCTTTATTGCTATTTGACCTCATTATTGTTCAAATTTACCATTTGTAAATGGAACTAATGTTTCTAATTTGCCCTCTGAATAAGCCGCCATGAAAGGCTCTTCAGAAGATTTACAAACGCTAACACTGGAAGGATCCTGTTTGAACACATAGATAAATGTTTTCTGCCACTTAATATTTTTGCCTCAGAAATTCTCTTAAAACTTAAACCTATGTCACTTATTCACCTCAAGTCTGATTATGTATTGTTAATGGTTGAAGACGCTCTCTGATGCAGGGTTTTACAGAAGTATGAAGACCACCCAAAGCCCAGGACGTGGTCACAGGCCCATGGCAGTGCTCCTCAGCAGGACTGGAGCCCTTCACTAGCCCCCCACACACTCCTTTTCCACACCTGCCAGAGCTGCACGGGCCACACCACATGCCTTTTTAGTAGATGATGAGGTTTCTACCAAGCCTCCGGGAGGATTATTTGGAATAAAGGAAAAAAAATCAATCTTGATATTTCTCCCTGGGACGGCAAGAGGCTGAGGTCTGCACTATCAATCACAAGGTGTATAAAGCGCATGTCGGGGCTGGTTTGCGCTGTATGTAGACAGGACCCTGAAGCTAAGCGCTTGGAGGACCTGGGGCTTGCTCAGGCTGTTACCATCGAGCACTATTTCATGAGTGACTGGGTGAGGTGGTCTCTCTACAGAGCTGTGCAGAGTGCAGCGTGTTCTGTTGGCTCAGAATTGGCCTCTTATCCCACAGTAGCCTAAGGGAACAGCTATCCATTTTTAACTTGGCTCTTATTTCTGTTTTGCTTTTCAGAATGGGCCTTACATGAGTTGCCTTTGTTCTTTCTGTGTCTCTCATATTTGGAATAAGTGTTCAGTTTCAGATGCTCATACCCTTTTTGGAGCTTCAGTTTCTTACCCTGAAATGGAATCCTGTTCCAGGCTAATGAACTATTTGGAAGACCTTAGGTTAAAAGTATTGTGAGATATAATTTTTAAAATGGATAGAAAAACTCTGATTTGTCTTTGAACGTTAAATTCAGTGAGCATTATTGGCTGTCTGCTGAGTGTAAACAGGAGCTGTGTACTATGAAAGATGCCGGGAAGAACAAGTTACTGTGTTTGTTGCCACGAACCTCAGCCTGTGAGAGGTGCTGTAGGTGAAAAATAGTGCCAGGTGGAACCACCAAGTCCATGGGAGAGAAGCAGAGCATTGCTTGAGGCCTAAGGCAGCCAAGGCTCTGCAGCAGGCACAGCACCGAGTGCCACATTCCCCTTCATATGAGGAGAAGGAGGCCTAGAATCGTTAAGGACTTGGTTCTAGAGGTAATAAACACTGAAATAATCCAGTACATTCTCTGGGAAGCAGTAGGAAATTAGGATGACTTCCTAGAGATAGAAATTACTCCTAAGTGGGATCTTTAAAATCAAATGCAAGCTCTTTATAAGAGTCTGGTCTTTGGTCTCTTTGGAGGGGTGACGGAGATCATAGTGATAGATACTCAAATAAATTTTATTGAATATCTGAGACATGACGTTGGGCAGTGAATGGGACAGGCATATCCTTTCTTCCCCAAAGGGTAATATATGACATTCAGAGAAGGGGTGCTGTGGAACGCTTAGAAGCCATATTGCCCATAGTCTTATGACCAATAGTGATGGGAGATGTAATACATGATCATTTAAATAACAAACAATACCACAGGAAAGAAAGTTGGTTTTACCTCCTATACCCACATATGAAGTGTTCCCTTCATACCCAGGGAACACCTTTTTCTAACATAAATGTATTATCAGTTAAGCAACTACACTGTAGAAAACCAAATAGAAATAATACGTTTTCCCCTGATCTTCTACTTCACAAAATATATCTCCTTTTTTCATTCCCGGTAGTGAATTTTCCTACTTCTCCCCACCCTCCTTTTAAAACAAAGTACCTCCCATTTGCCCCTCTTCCCTGTCAGAGAGGGCAGGGGAGCACTCCCTCCCCGCAGTGCCAAGGCTTGGAGTTCTTGATGCATGGTTCTTTCAGTGCAGAAGAATTCACTGGGTGGGAGTTTGTCTCACAGTCAGCTGTCTTCGTAGAAATTGATATATATTTGTGTATGTGTGTATATAATGTAATCTGAATAATATGTAATGTGTCTTCATCCTTTGAAATCAGAATCCTTGTCAAGAATTTGCAAGTTGGCTTTCACAATCAATTAACGTTGCTAGTTCAGTGGTTATTCTTTGGGGACAGAAGAACCATTGCTTTTGAAATAGAAAGTAAAATGAAGAGAACTTCTCAAACATATTTCTTAGATCCCATCCTTATGTAGAAACAAAAAAAAACCCTTCAAAACTTTGCAGATGGTTTGGAAGGTAAGAAAGAGCAATTAAACAAATGAATTGATAATAGTAACAGAAGCTGAGATCTGTTGGGAGTGTTGGAAAATGTGTCTGGGGAAAGAGTAGTCAGAGTCGGGAAGAAAATTTAGCTTAGAGTAATTACAGAGGAAAGGACATCTCTATCCTAATTCAAATTAGATGTTAATAATCTCAAGATTCTTCAGTAAAGACCACCTGCCCTTTCCAGAAGCCAGTGGGCTTTATAAATAGGTAAACAGTTTATTTGAAAAGGATTTATTAAGTTCCTACAGTGTACAAAGTACCAGAGTGGGGGAAGATCGCCTTGTGTACCTTTGCAGATAATGCAAGGGAATGAATAAAAAGCAAAACTAGTACTCCAAAGAAATGAGGAAGACTAAGGCTAGGTGGCACTGAAGTTGCCCCTTGGAGCTGTGGTGTTGCAATATCTGACACACTCACACCCAACCTCAGCGCTCAGCTTGCCAGTCACATATTCCATAGGCATTTAGGGAGAGGAAAGAAGTTGGTGGAGGGACTGCTGTCACTGTCCCCAATGACTCTGTGAGTCCTGTGGATTCTTAATGTCACAGGCCTCATCAGTATTCCTGTTTTTACTATTTCAAACCAAGGTGCTCAGCCTGGTAACAACAGCAAAGGATCTCAGAACCATTTACAAGACCTAATACCACATTTCCATAGGAGCTAGGAAGATGCTGTTGCCACAGTTTTCTAAACAGGATTATGGAAGACTGGAAATTAAATAATTTCATCCCAGGTTAGAGCAAAGATCATTATTTTGTTGTCTGTGGCCTCTGTACAAATAGAGGATTCAGAAATAATTATTGCATCGAAATTTGATCTCCTAAAATGTTTCCAGCAAGAAAGTCTCATGAGATCATTCTTCAGTGTCTTTTTCTATCTTCTAAAAATTTTGAATTCACAGGGTTAACCTTTCTTTTCCTGCCATAATAACTATCTTTCCCTTTTCAATTTATCACTTTCATGACAGCTGATAGCAGCCTAAGCTAATATTGTAACAGTGTTAGAGAATATTGCAGATGCACAAGGACATCCTCATGAATCAATTAAAGAAGTCACAGTAAGTTGCCATTGAAAGTGTTGCAGCTGCATCCTTGAAAACAGATGCTCTTCTGGGTGTGAATGAGTCCAATTTTGACTAATTTTAAGGCCTAAACAGATTTCAGTCTGGTTAATATTAGGATATGGAACCACTTGAGACATCCTAATGTCCTCAACTGATTGCTTCTCCATGACAGTTAATATCTTGGTTTTCCTTGAGAGATGCTGGGTCTTTGACATGCTAAGGATTTTGTCAGTAGAGAAGAGAGACTCCAAGTCTTGATGCAGCAAGGTGGACTGACTACGCTGAAATTAAAGAGGCTTCAAAAGGCAACATAATCTATTGGAAAAGTGCTCAGGCTGTAGGGTTTAAGCAGAATTGCATTAAATAAGCCTCCTAAATAGCCCAGGAAATCAGCTGTAGAAAATCCTCCTCACTCACTCTAGACTGATCCCAGGAAACTAAGAAGAAAGTTATGGCAAACTGTTCCTTCTTTTTTCAGATCTTTATCAATGTTTATGTGAATTCTTCACCATGGCACACTGGTCAATTAAAATCATTAGTTTAGTTTAATTAAAAAGGAATGAATTAAGCCCCCATAGTGCCTCGGAGTTATTCTGCTGGCTTTGAAAATGGACCGTATATATTCCTTGCCTGAAGAAGTTAGTGATCAGGAAGGGAGACATGCTGATAAGCAGATAATGTTAATGGAATGTGACAACTTCTGTGCTAGAATTGTGTCAGCCAAAAACATCTGGAAGCGCCACTGACCTCATTCTGGAAAGAATGAGTAGTTTTACAAGAGGATTAAGAGCCAGCTAAAGTATAAAATTATGAAACAGCATGAAATAATTGGGAAATTTGTTTTAAAGGGTGATAGGTCAGAGAGCCAGTGTTGGGGAAGGGGTGAGTTGGAAAGGGGACAGTGTTGGAAAATGTCATACTGTGAGGTTGGGCAGAAATAGGCCAGGAGAGCCTTGCTGAGGAGCTTGGGCTTGATCAGATGAGCACTGGGAGACACTGACACAGTTTACACAAGAAATTAACTTAGTCAAATTTGTGCTTTGGATCAATAACTCTATCTTAAATATCTGTAATATTTAATTACATGCAAAGGGGTCAGGCAAGAGGCAAAGACACCAGCTGAGAGACTATTCCAGTTGTCCACGGAAGAGATAAGGTCTAAACCAACAAAGTGGCAGTAGTATAGAAAAGAGATAACAAATATTAAGAAAATGTTTAGATAACATTTAGCAAATAAAATTAGCCTTTGCTGGAAATGAGTCAAAGATCCTACTCACATTTACAGCTTAAATTCCTAAAGGGATATATCTCTGTTAGAAGGGGAATTCAGGATAAGGAACAGATGCCAAAGATAATGAGCTTAGCTTTGAACACGTTGCATTTGAGATGCCTCAGGGATGCACAGGTAGAGATATTTTGCAAACAGAGGTTTAGAAGTCATCCTATCATAGATAATAGTGTAAGTTATGAAAATTGATGAGCTCACCCAGAGCATAATGGAGTAAGGAGAACCTATATAGGGGAAAGTTCCCCAGAAACACCAGTACTTCTGAGCAAACTAAAGGAAGGACATTCAGTGAAAGAGACTATGAAAGTCATGTCAGAGAGGTCACAGAATAGCCAGAAGAATATGATGTCATATAAGTCAAAGAAGTAAGAGGCCATCAATGTCATATGTAGCAGAGAGCTTTTAAGAGACTAAGACTAGAAAACATGTAGTGGATTTGGCAATTAGTATATCTTTGATCATGGTGTTAGTTAACTTTTCATTAACATGACCAAAATACGTGACATAAACAACTTAAAGATGGAAACAATTTATTATTTTTTGTGTAAATTAAAGAAATTTTTTTTTTTTTTTTTTTTTGGTACCAGGGATTGAACCCAGGGTGCTGATCCACATCCCCAGCCCATTTGGTATTTATTTAGAGACAGTGTCTCACTGAGTTGCTTAGGGCCTCAATAAGTTACTGAAGGTGGCTCTGAACTCATGATCCTCCTGCCTCAACCTCCCAAGCCGCTGCAATTACAGGTGTGCACCACTACACCTGCTCTCTCTCTTGTTTTTTAACATTGTTTTATTTATTATGTGGCACCAAGGATCAAACTCAGTGCCTCACATGCGTCAGGCAAGCACTCTACCACTGAACCACAACCCCAGCCCTAGAACATTTTATTTTGGCTCACATTCTTCAAGGATTCAGTTCATGGTCAGCCAGCTCCATTTCTTTGTGCTTAAAATGAGGCCAGACGTCATGAAGGAAGGGAGCAGCAGAGGAAAGTTGCTCAGCTCATGCTACCCAGGAAGCAGAGACAGAAAGAGAAAGGAAAGGGCCAGGGAAAAGATATAGTCCCTGAAGGCATGCCCCTACTTCCTGTACTAAATTGATTGGTTTACATGAGGAGGCTGAGCAGACATTTCTTTTGGGGGGAAACAATAGGGCATTTCCAATTCCCTTCCCCTTGCTCACTCTACTCCAGCCTTTGGCAAGTGCACTGTTCACACTGCCATCCCTGTTTGTAGCTAGAGGTGACCACACATCACAGTCTAGCCAGTGACCTACTTCTTCCAACTATGCCCTACCTGCGTACAGTTTCTACCACCTCACGTTAAGCTAACTTAAAGGTGGAATCATTTTATTATTTGATGAAATCAGAGCCCCTGTGATCTAATATTTCCCCCAAACCCACCTCTAGACATTGGTGCATTTGGAAACCAAACCATATATGTCGGAGCCAAACCATAATACTATCAGTAGTTTGTTTTTTTTGTTTGTTTTTTAATAAAGAGGTGGAGATAAAAATCAGATATTACGGCACACTGAGCAGTTAATAGAAAGCAGGACTGTGGAGAAAGCAAGTGTTGGCAATTCTCTTGAAGTCTTAATAAGCATCTGAGGTCCTCATGAGAGAAGAAACAGGGGAGTCGGCTGGACACAGGGCCTGAGGAGAACAGCCTGAATATGGAAAGATAAATGAGAAAGGGAGGAGTAGCCAAGCAATGGTGCAAGGATTGGCAAGTGATATGGAGAGCCTTTTTCGAGATTGAAGCCCAGACAGTTGATAGGCAACACTGTGTACTTTTGTTTTCAAAAGTGAGTTGTAGACCGGACCTGGAGTGAGATGATGTTTTAGGTGGTTATGTGAAAGGAGAGGATTGGGGGAGTCACGATTTCTGGTGAAAGAGCAACATAGAGACCAGCCAAGCACTCCATGCCGAGGGCCCACAGAGGGACCTCATGCCCCAGAGGAAATGGAGGGATGCAGAGTTCAAGTTGAACAGCAGAGCTAATGGGAACGAGGATGTGAGAGAGCTGGTAAAGGAGAAGGTTTTGATCTCAGAATATGATCCTAGAACTTAAAATTTCAGAGGCTAAAAACAAGATTTCACTTGGCAACAAGTTACCATTTGTTTTTTGGTTTTTTTTTTTTTAACTTGCAGTAGTTTTAGGATGTGTTTGTTTTCCTAATAGAGCAAGAAATCTGAAGGCAAGCAGTTGGCTGATCTTGGCCAATGGTTCCACAATAACGTCTGCACCTCTCTGCACAATAAGACCTTTCTCTCAGTCAGAAAAATGGAAAGCAGGGAAGAAAGGAGTGGCACCAGCCTCAGTCCTCTCCTTTTGTCAAGAAAAACAAAAACCTTCCTAGCCAGGTGCCATGGGATAGCTTGTAATCCCAGTACTCAGGAGGCAGAGGCAGTAGAATCACAAGTTCAAGGCCAGTCTGGGCAACTTAGTGAGACCCTGTCTCAAAATTTAAAAAATTATTTTAAAAAGGCTGGAAATGTATCTCAGTGGTAGAGTGCCAAGGATGAGGAGCCTCTTTATAGAAGCTACAAAAGACTCCACTTAGGTCACTGGCTAGACTGTGACATGTGGTCACCTCCAGCTACAAACAGGGGTGTCAGTGTGAACAGTGCACTTGCCAGAGGCTGGAGTAGAGTGAGCAAGGGGAAGGGAATTGGAAATGCCTATTGTTTCCCCCCAAAGAGAAATGTCTGCTTCAGAGACCAAGGTTCAGCCTCCTCATGTAAACTACTCAATTTAGTACAGGAAGCCATAGTACCTTACCGTGACCAGCTAGCCAGGAGTCTTCAAGGTCCATGCTTGCATGCAGTGGTCATAAGAAGACTAATGATGTTATGAATGGTCTAATGTTATCCGTCCCCAATATTAGAAAAGTTATTCCAGGTGCATGTCTTTCAAAAAATCAAATACTAATATTTTTAAAACTTAATACATGTGGACTGTGCTGATGTGAAGACCAATGCCTTAGATAAATATGCAGTCATGTAGCTGCTAAAATGACATGTGCAGCCCAGCTCACTGGCACAGGCCTGTAATCTCAGTGGCTCTGGAGGCTCACGCAGGAGGATCTCAAGTTCAAAGACAGCCTCAGCAAAGTGAGGCACTGAACAACTCAGTGAGACCCTGTCTCTAAATAAAATACCAAAAAGGCCTGGGGATGTGGCTCAGTGGTTGAGTGCCACTGAGTTCAATCCCTGGTACCTAAAAAAAAACAAGGATATGTGCAATTGTGTATGTATCTGTGTGTGTGTGTGTGTATTTATCTGGTAATCTAATTTTTTCATTATAATCACACAGATTCTGTCAGCATTGCCTTTTTGTAACATTCCATTTGACATTTAAGAGCTGGTTAATTGTTTTGTGTTGTCTTTATTTGCCACGCTCAGCATTTCTTTGCTCACTAAATTCCTTCTTATTAAGAACACTTCGTAAATTTCAGTAAGCCCTCAGGAATTCATAAACCAGCTTTTCAGTAGAGCTCTGGGCATAATTTTTGTGTTGCTTTAATAAAATGTCTTATTTTTGCTATAGATTACAGTGAGTGAAATGTAGTGTGCCTCTATTCAAAACCACTCTTACCTTGCTCATTGCAAGTTGGTTAATTACCTTGGCAGCTAAACATGCTGTTGACTTACTTTACTTGGATTTTTCTTATATTTGTGGTTTGGCACTAGTCAATTGCCACATGATGAAATGACATCTTTCTGTTGCAGGAAAGGGAAATGTTTTAGTTTTTGCTGGGGTTTTGTTCAGGATGTCTTTGATGGAGTCTGGTCAATAATGGACCTCAGACCATGAGTGAGACTGCAGAGTCTGATTTCTGCCTCTTCTCACTGACACATAGATAACTGACTCTACCTGCCCCAGTTAATGTCACATGTTAGTGTCCCAGGACAAGAGGAATCCAGGGGCCAAAAGGCTCTAACATGCCTTGAAATTTTACAATGGTATTTACAGTTATTTTTGTCTTACCTGCCACATGAAGTACTGAGAAGGGGCAGATCCTGCCTTATGATCAAACATGAACAATGTTAACATAAGATGCAGTGTCTTGTCCTGTCCAGTCTCCAGCAGATCGAGTTAGTGAATATCTAGTATGAAACCAAGCCCAGTAAATAATTTAAAATCTACATTGCAACACTCCTTCCTCCCTACACATTAGTTCCCTTGGACAACATTTGCTTTTTTGTGTTTACCATATTATTTTGATTTGTTTAGAGTCTGTTTCCATGGAAGATAATTTAGCTTTATAAGTTATACCTCTGGATTATCTATCCAGGCCTTGTCTGGACTTGGCCCAGTCTAGGAATAGAGGCAGCACTGAAGGGCCGTAACAGTAGGCACCACGACAGCCAGATGGTGACTCCCTGCCCTGTAAGTTGAAGCTACCATTCAGTTAGTCAGCAACGGCTCACCAGGTCCCATGTGTCCTCGGTGCAGGGAGCCCTTCTTCCAAAGGACTCCATGTCCTCTGATAGAGAAGATTTTCAGAGAGAAAATAAAAAATACTGATAAATGGGAATTGGATTTCAAGACAGATGGAGTTATTTTGTAAAGAATTCGTAGCTATAATTTGTCTTAAGACAATCTGAAGAAATAACAGAATAAAGAATGATAATTGCTTATGTTTCTGCTTTATATTAATATTGAGTAAGATTTTTTATATGCTATTGTATATTTTACCTATTTAATCCATTTAATCCCATATTATCCCCATTTTACAAAAGAAACTAAGGTAGAGCAAACTTAAGTAATTCATTTTGCTTATACAAAGAAAATCATAGAGACACAGGATTCAAAACCAACCTTTGTGATTCCAAAGAACTGAGAGAAATTTTGAAAGGATAATTTGAATTATTGCTTAATTATTGTTGGTGATCTTTGAGAAACTGTGAAGAGCTAGAAATACCTCTGAACTTTGGAGATAAACAAATATAGTTCACACTTTTGGATTCAGGATGTTACTGAAGAAAATGTTCAAATGTAGTTAAATCTTTTCTTAATTTATTGTAGAACGATCTAGAAGGTAGCTCTACCAGTGTTTCCAAAAAGATCTTTTGAGTACATGGCCATAAGCTGTATACGAGTTAAAGTGCAATGCAGCACACTCCCACTTCCCCCAGATTTTATGCCTCAGTGCAGTGGCAAGGCATCTCAGAAAAGGGAATTGATAATTCTCTCTAGGCAGGTCATCCCCTCTGTGGAATTTATCGTGCCTGGTCCCGAGTCCCACATTTCAAGGGAGATATATGTCAACTGAAATGTTTTGGTCAGTAAATTTTGAGAATTATAACATGATTCAGTCATTTGAAGAATGAATGAGGAACTGGGGACATTTACCCTAGAATGGGGAAGACTTCTAGAAGTCAAGAAAGATCTTCAATACTTGAAGCACTGACATGAATTGTAAAGGTAGATGGAATCAGAGCCAGACATGAAAAGTTAATGAGGACAGATTTTGGTTTGTTTTTAGGTAATCAGATATTTCATAGGTGGAAAGGCTGCCTCAGAAGATATTGAGTTTTCTTTTGCAAACCTTTGTATGAGCTTGCAGCTGACCAGAAGCTGGTCAACCACTTGAAGATGTACAGAAGACATAGCACAGACCATGTGGTTCATCCACACAACCATTAAGGCCACTTCCAACTCTGAGTTTCTGTTTCTATGATTCTATGAGTTGATAGGAGACAATAGCTGAGTTTCCATGTTTAACCAAGTACAGAAATCGTCTAGCATATCTTGGGCATCTATTGCTGTCAATACCAGCATTTAGCCAATTGGTAAAAACAAGAAGATGAACAAAAAAATAATATGTATTCCAAAAACATCTTTAGCCACATAATGAGGTGATTGATGTCTTTTCCTCACCCCTTCTTCCAGTGCTTTCTCCTGCTCAAGAGAGCCATGTGAACATGGACCTTCCCCCAGTGTCCGAGCAGATCATGCAGACTCTGAGTGAACTTGCCAAGTCCTTCCAAGATATGGCCGACCGCTGCTTGCTAGTCTTGCATCTGGAAGTGAGGTATGACCAGCCAAACACAGGACTTTGCCATGTCAGTAAATTATGATTCATAAATCACCTGTGTGTTTCTAGTGGAGTATCACCATAATTTGTGCTTCTTATTGTTGATGTTGTCCCTTTTTTGCAGTGAGTATGATTTTTGGTGTTATTGAGTCACTGCGAAGGTATTTGCGCATGGCTGTATTATGAGTGTGATGCTCCAGAGTTGGAGTGGCCCATGTAATCAGAAAGACCAGACTGAATGTCAGTGCCAACTGGCTATGTGATATGAGGCCAGCTAGTTAACTTTATAAACCCTCAGTATTCTCTTTTTAATACTAGAAATGGTAATTCCTAATCTAGAGAGAGACCTTCTGAACAAAATAATAAATATTCAGCACAGTGTCTGCCACACAGGAAGTGCTCCAAATGTGGTAGCTTTGCATTTAGGGTGACTTTATCGTCATTAATATTTTTACTAGAGGGAGAGTCGAAGGAAGTTACAGATGCAGGAACCAGAATCCACTCCTTCAAGGAATTTAAAACCTAAATGAAGAGATTAAGTTAAATAATAATTCAAGAACATTATTGCCAAGATGCCATATTCTTGGCCTTGTTCCTTTCCGTGCAGTAAGGAGTACTCTGATTGCTTTGGTAACCTCTATTGTGATGCCGATGGAAATGGGAGGAAGGAGGACTAGGAAGTCTTCAGTTGTTCCTTCATGTATTCAGTATATATTTATTGAGTGCCTTCTTTGTGCCAAGCAGCATTCTAAAAATTTGTTACAGCAATGGATAAAACTCAAGGTCCCTTCTCATGGAACTACATTCTAATGGGGAAATAGTCAGGACTAGATAAAAAGACAGTTTCAAATAAGTGCAACTAAAGTTATAAAATAACATAATGGGATCAATCAGTGCTATTCAACAGAAGGATAATATGAACTGAGAGAGCTACATGGATAATTTAAAATTTTCTAATGAAGTTGAGCATCCCTAGTCCCAAAATACAAAACCCAAAATTCTCCTTCAAATCCTGGATTTTCAAATTAGCAATGCTCAACTGGTGAGGTCTATACAGATATTCCAAAATCCAAAAAACTTCTGGTCCCAAGCATTTCAGATAAGAAATATTCAACCTAAAATAGTCACATTTTAAATAATAGAGGAAAACAGGTAAAATGAATTATAATCATGTTTTTTATTTAACTCACTATATCCAATGTATTATCATTTAATATGTAAATAACATGAAATGATTAATTAGATATTTTGCATTTTTGTACTAAGCCTTTGGAATCTGCATATTTTGCATTTGTAGCACATTACAATTTTAACTAATCACATTTCAGGTGCTCAGTAGTCACATGTCACCAGAGCAGACTAGATATTGCAGAATGTATGGGGTTGACTAGGAAGGGAGTTTTTCCTTTAGATCAAGCAGTCAGAGGAAATGTGATGAAGTGACAAGAAAAAGCCATCTGAACAAAGACCTAGGAGAAGAAAATTTCAGAGAGTACAGAGTAACATTTACAAAGGTCCTGAGACAAAATCAAGCTTGGCCACAGAGAAGAGCTCAACATGTTTGTAGATTGATGAATGAGATCCTGGGGAGGACTGGAAGAATAAGGTACAAGTGACAGGCTGGAGCCTGACAGTGCGGGGTCATGGAACCTGACCCTCATCTTACAGGCTGAGTGAATCATGCAGATTTTATTCTGAGGGTACTAAGAAAGCATGGGAGAGTTTTAAACAGGAGAGCAATGTTAATTGATTAACAAGTTTAAAATAGCACTCTAGGGCTGGGGGTGTAGCTCAGTGGTAGAATGCTTGCCTAGCACGTGCAAGACCCAGGGTTCCATGCCCAGCACCAAAACAGACAATCATGCTTGCCATTGTAGGGAAAATGCATTAAAGGGAGAAATATGAATGCCAGTAGGGTGACCAGTTGGGATCCATTAAGATCACCAAAGTAAAAAAAGTTAAAAAAAAAAAAAAGAGCACCAAAGTGGCAGAGGTGGAGTTGTAAGAGGTGTTGGATTTGGAACATACACTAAAGATTTGTTGACAGATTGGGTTGAGTATAGGAACTGGGAGCAGAGGAAGAAAGGAAGGTCTCAAGGAAAACCACCAGTGTGGGGCCTGGACAGTAGTGTGGAGGCCAAAGCCATTAACTGATGAGAGAAAGACCAAAGGAGGAGAAAGGTTGCAGGGAGGGAAAATACCAAGAATTCTGTTCTCAAGGTATTCCATTTGAGATGCTCATTATACGTCTAGGTAGCCATGTCAAGTAGACAGAAACATACTTGTGAAACTTCAGGATCAGAAAGTACATGTGGAATACTTTTTCTTCAGTATTACTGTGGAGCATTATTAAAGTTAATAGATTATTTTCTTTTCATTTGAAGTCTTTACTAGATTGAGGCTTCAAAAATGTGAACAGGTCTTTGGTTCACAGTTACATTTTTGGAATAGGCATAGACTCAAGTTATTACTTGGATGTGTTTCAGACATGTTGCTATCACTTCTTTTTTGTGCCATTGCTTTCTTCATTCTTCATTATCTTGCGGATGACTTACTCCTTTATTGCTTGTAAGTATCTTGTGAGTGGAACAAAAAGATGTAGCATTGCAGATTTGGAATCATTTTACTCCGCATTATTTCTGATTTAATTTTTTACTTTAACCTCTCAAGAAGTAAAGATTCTTGTGATATGCTTTCTGATTTGTTTTACGACCATTTTTAGATTTGTTTTCTATTTATTTTCATGCTGATAGTAAAGTAATCAGGCATTTTCTATGAATAGATAAATGAAATTGTCA
Organism: Glaucomys volans; assembly: GCA_020662805.1. Classification (NCBI taxonomy): domain Eukaryota; kingdom Metazoa; phylum Chordata; class Mammalia; order Rodentia; family Sciuridae; genus Glaucomys; species Glaucomys volans. The sequence goes on from JAJEJO010000493.1 coordinate 482,769, forward strand.
GAGGGGGATAAAAACACCAGGAATGTTCTGATGCCTCTGTTACCTGAGTTACAAAGAAAAACAAGGGAACACCAAATTAATTACTCTCACGACTCCTGGAATTTATGCTATTGATTGTGTGGTGGCGGAACGTGTTCTCCATTCTGAATTACTTACTTGGAGTGCAGTTAAGTCCAAGTGGGACATTTTCAACACGTTTGAGTAAGATCTTTTAAATCCTTAACCTCTATTCTGTCCTTTCTGTTTTTGCACATCTTGGCAACACTTGTCCGATAATGTTGAACATGTTTTAGCCATTATTTATTAACTTCCCAAGAAACCATACAGCACTGTAACCCTGTATGGTGCCAGAAGATATGTGCCATATCTTCTTCACCTTTAGTTTAAAAACAGAAAAAAGCAATTTTAGGCCGAATAACAAAAAAGATTAAATTTTAGTCTTTTTTAGTCCTGGATGCAGAATTATCTTTCCTTGACTTTGAGAACACTACACGTTTATTTTTTTCTAAATTAAATTTCCACATTTCCTATAACATGAGTTCAACATTTAGACTGCCTTCGTATGAATGTGCTCTATTTTTCTTTGTTCCTTTTAAACTATGGTTTATTAAATTAGCATAAAATTCCATGTGTGGCTCAGACAGTAAATGTTAACACACTTTATTCTATCCTCGCATGTTAACAATGGGGGGTCGTACAATGGTGATACAAAATGAATAAGACAAATCCTATAGCACCACTATTGTGTAATTATACCACAACACAGGCATCTGCTAAGTGCTCTGGGGACCCAGAGTGCAAGGCTGTGGAAAAAACCATCAGCTCATCCACATTTGCTTTGTTCACCATTGTGAATGGCCCCACGACATGAACAGTCTTTTTGCATATTAGGTACTCAGTAAAAACATGATTGATTCTTAAGAATGATCTTTTCTTTTTTTTTTCTTACCAGGGATTGAACTCAGGGTTCCTTGACCACTGAACCACATCCCCAGCCCTATTTTGTATTTTATCTGTTGACAGGGTCTCACTGAGTTGCTTAGCACCTTACTTTTGGTGAGGCTGGCTTTGAACTTGCAATCCTCCTGCTTTAGCCTCCTGAGAGGCTGGGATTACAGGCATGTGCCACCGTGCCTGGCTAAGAATTAGCTGTTTTGAAACCACACTTAGATAAACTAGGAACAACTTCAGATGCCCCAAATCGGTCTTATTCCCCCCAAAATCTTTATATCCATAGCCCATATTTCTCTTTAACATTTTTAAAATTCAAACCAAAAAAAATGTTCTCAAATCCAGCAAGTGCTGTGTGAAAGAACCCATCCAGAGAGCATTCTATCTGTGTCACTATGGATCACATTTAACCACCAAACACCCCCTTTCCACAGTTTGAGGCATAAGGGAGATGACACCCCCAGAGATGAAGGATGGGGTGAGACCATTGAAAATTGTTGAAATTTTGTTTCCCATTTGAACTTTAGAAGAAGAAAATTAAGTTGTCATTTCAGCCCAAGATGCCAAGAATGTCACCTTTCCCAGCTGATTTCCCTCACTATCCAGAGGTCTCTGAATGGATTCAACAGCAACTGCCTGTCACTGCTGGCATCCTAAGTGTGCACTTTTTGAAAATCAACCATCCCGCTGTGTAATCAGCAGTGTTTGCAGAAAATTTTAATGCCAAAGTCATGTTAAGGTCATCAACAACATGCCAGAATTTAAAGGAAAAAAAGTTTTATTTGAATTTAACATTCACTGATGACTATTTTAATTTCTTTACCTCTAATCATTTGAGAAGAAGAAATATACCTTGAACAGTGGTTCCCTCTCCTCTCTGCCACTAATTTAGGATCTCATAAATTCTCATCTTCAATTCATAAGGCTTCCCTGACCACTGTCTCTGCTTTTGGCTGGTTCCATTCTCTCTCACCAACACACTCTCTCATACTGTGCCTGAGTGTCCTGCCAGAGCTCACACCTGATTATATCATTTTACTTCCTGAAATTCTCCTAAGGTTCCCAGTGGCTTCTAACAGATTCAGACTCTAACTGATCTCCAAACTCTGTGATGACCTGGCTCCTGCCCTTTTCCCCATGCTTACCTCATGCCTCTGTCATGTGATCTCAGTGCAGCAAGAAAGAACCACTCGCCACTGCTCAGAACCATCCTCTGCCTACAGCTTCTTGCCTTTTCACACGGTCTTCCTATTGACTGGGTTTATGCCATCTGTAATTTACTTTAAAAATACTTTAGCAGAGATGCTTTGATTTCAACTAAGTCCTACTTCCTTTAAGTTCCTACTGCAATAGTGATCCGTCACCCTCATCATGAATCCCACTCCAGGATTGGTCACTTTTCATTATGTCAGAAAGGTCACATGTGAGAGGGGGCTGTGACCAGTACCATTACTGGCATTTTGATCAAAACTGTACATTTTGCCAATTAGCACATGAATGTCAGAATGAGTTTTTACTGGTGAAATTACTCATTACTTGATTAGCGATTGTTACGATGAGCACCTATCAGGGAAAATGAACAGTAGTCAGGATATTTAGATTCCCTTGCTTGAGCAGGATATGAGAATGTCACACATCCTCCACAAAACTTATCTCAAAATGCATTCCAGAGACTGAGGGTGGAGCTCAGTAATAGAGCATGTGCCAATATGCACAATGCCCTGGACTTGATCCCCAGCACCACCAAAAAAAGTGGGAGGGGAGTCATAGAACTGAACGTAAAACCTAAAACTTCTAGAAGAAAACATAGGAGAAAAGTTTTGTGGCCCATGGTTGGGCAAAGATTTCTTAAATATGACACCAAAAAAGAAAAAAATGGTAAGTTAAGCTTTATCAAACTTAAAAACCATTCCTTGAAAGATGATTTTAAGATGAGAAGACAAGCCAAAGACTGGGAGAAAACATTTACAAAATGCAAATTTGCTAAAGGACTTGTCTCCAGAATATATGAAGAACCCTCAAAACTTAATGACAAACAGCCCAACTAAAAAAAACGGGGGGGAGGTGGTCAAGTGATATGAACATGTAATTCGCCAAAGATATATGGATGAAAAATAAGCACATAAAAAGTGCTCAACATCATCAGTCATTAGGATAATGCAAATGAGTGCCACAGTGCATCTATTAGAGTGACTGGAAAAAATGTTCAAAACCTGACCTACCGAGTGCTGGCGAGGATGCAGAGCAGCCAAAACTGCATTTTGGTGGTGGCTGTGCAACAAGAGAAATGACAATTCATATTTACACAAAAACCTGTGCATGGAGTAGCTTTTTTTAGAACCATCCCAAGCTGGAATAGTCTCGGTATTCCTTAGTGAATGGACATACCTCCTGCCATTCGGGAAGACTGCTCAGCAGTCGCAAGGACTGAACAGCAGCAAGGGGACTCTCCAGTGCTCTGTGCACAGTGAAAGAAGCCGAACCCACAGGCCACACATTATATGATTCCATTCTGAGAAAGACAAAACCTTTCCATAGGGACGGAGCATGGATCAGTGGTGTCTGAGTAGGAATTACCTGCAAAGGGACACAGGGGAATTTGTATGTTGGTGGTTATGCTACTAGATGCATTTGTCAAAACTCGTACAGTTGTACACTAACGGGGGAATTTACTGTAAATCATTTCTCAATAAACCTGACCTTTGAAAAAAGAAAGATGACAGGCAAAGCCTATGCTTCTTATATCTGATGCCAAATCCCTGGGTCATGGCACCCTAGCTCTGGATTAACCTCATGCCATTCCAGCCAACAAGATCATGAAAGATCAGAAAAAGCACCTAATGCAGTGGAGAGTTAGGACTCTCTGAACTTATAAAGCAGACTGTTTGAACTGTACCTGTCAATGTCTGGCATTGATTTGGGGATTTGGGGGTTTGGGGTTTTAGTTTATGCAAAAGAAATACCTGTGTGTGTGGCAGAATCCAATGGCAACTTGCTTTCATTACAACTGAAGTAGGCTAAGGAGGCAGATCCAGTCCTCACCCGCCTCAGATTTCTTCAACTGTTACCAACATCAGCCAAAAGACACTAAGGATTATTCATGTCCATACTGACTCAGACCACCTCAACATAGAAATGCCCTGCTTCCCCAGCTCACTCAGACACGTTCTGAGACTCAAGGATCTCCTCCTGTCGTGAACCTTTCCTGGAACCCTGTGGCTGATTGCCATGGCACCTCAGGTTGATGGGCTTTCAGTGACATGCTGCCCTCTTTGTGTCGTTTTTTTCTTCTTCTGCCCCAGTAGGTGAGTGTAAGGACACAGACTGCTTTATATTTCCTTTGTAATCTCTGACAACTCCATAGATGCGCAGTAAGTGTTGTATTTAAATAATGCAGTACCAGTAATAAACATGCCGCCAGTGACGATAGCCAAGACCTAACTGTGCGCTTCCGTTATGCCGCAATGTGCTGTATACTGTATATGTGATACCCCGTGAGGTAGGGGAGTCACCCCCATTTTGAAGATAAGAAAACTGAGGTATAGGGAGGTAAAGTAACTTGTCTAAAGTCACACAGCTAGTAGGAATCAAAACCAGTAGTTTCTCACAAAAGCCTATGCTTTGGAAATCTGTGACCTCTGACATTTCCATTTCAACCTCTACTGACAGAAATCATGCTTTCAACATTTTGCACTGAACAGACTTGTATAACTCCTCTATTCCTGTCAACACTGTATGGATCAGGAAAGAGCATAGAAGCCCACTTTGCTCCAGATCATTCAGCTAATCTACGGAAAAACTAAGATTGCTTTCTAGTTATTAAAAAGGTTGGCAGGGGAAGAACATAAAAATTTATGAAGCCACTGTTGCTTCAGATATTTTGGTAGTCCGTCACAAGATCATGGTTTTCACTGGAAAGATGTATTATTAGCTGCTCTCCTCATCTTTCTCTTTTCCAGAGTTCACTGTTTCCACTATCTCATCCCGCTAGCCAAGGAGGGGAACTACGCCATTGTTGCCAACGTGGAAAGTATGGATTATGACCCTCTGGTGGTCAAGCTCAACAAAGACATCAGTGCCATTGAAGAGGCCATGAGCGCCAGCCTTCAGCAGCACAAGTTCCAGTACATCTTTGAAGGTTGACCCTGTCTCTATCTCTGCAAGTTAGAGAGGAAGGAAGGGTGGCAGTTTTCCTGATATTCTTTATTATTGAAATGCAAAACAGTCGAAATAGGTTTTTTGCTAGTTAGTTTGGATAAGAGTTGCAGAACCAGGCCTCTCCATGTACCAGTAGGTAAATAGTAGGGCTGCCATCTGCTCCTGATTGACAGGGAGATTTAATCCAAGGTAATGCAGATGGCTGCCTGCTGTCCACCTTGACATACCACTCATGAGATTTGGATGGACTATGAATTAACTAGAGAGCAGCCCATTACAAAAAAAAAAAAAAAGGTAGAAGAAGAAAGAAAAGAAAACACATACCCAATGAGAAAAGAACCTTGAAACATCTTTCACTGGGTAAAATTATCACTGGAGGGAGTAGTTTTCTGTCACAGAATGCATCATCATGGGAAAAGAATGGAAGCCCGTGATTATAATTTAGCAAATTTGAGGAAAGCTGCATCCATACATGCATTTGAAAAAGCAGACAGAAGAAGAAGGGGTGAGAGTAGTACCATCTAAAGACGTTGACCTTTAAAAAATTTTTTAATTTTTAAAAACATGGTGCCAGTCAATAACTTTTTCAGGCTGAATACCACTCACAGAACCCTGTCACTATAATAAAATACCTGAGATAATTAACTTACAAAGATAAAAGGTTTATTTTGGCTCATGACTTTACAGGTTCTCACCCATGACTGGGTAGCCCCATTGCTCTTGGGCCTCTGGTAGCGGTGCTAGGTGGCAATGACAGAGAGTAAGTGGCAAAACAAATTGTTCGCCTCATGGCCAGGAAACGAGGGGGCGGGGTAGGTATTAGGAGCCTCCCCACTGACCCCTCCCACAAAGCCCCACCTCCTTGATTCCACACCTCCCAATAGTGCCAAGCTGGGAACCACCGAGCCTTTAGGAAAACCTTTGCAAAAATAAGAAAAAATGAAGGAAAGAAACATTTACTTAGTTCCAAGTAAATTTAGAATTAAATCTAACTTTTAAATATGGTAATCTGTATGTACCTCACATTATTCTGAACTTCAACTTAAGTTCATGGGAACATGAAGATTAGGCTTTCTATCTCCCTGAAGGAGACCCATTAGTTTCTTGATGTCCTGGGCTGCCCTCTACTGAATTTCATGAGCTGTAAGACAATACTTAAGAACAACCACTTATAGGCCCCCAGAAATGTTCATAGACATCGCATGGAAACTCAATAGCTATCTCATGATCTGCTTCCTCTGTACTGTTTCCCATCACATTCGCTCCTATTACTACTTCAGAAGTACACCCACTGCCAATGCTGAGGTGTATTAGCAAACCTCCCCCAACCCTTTTTGTGGTACTGGGGATTGAATCCAGAGCCTTGTACCTGCTGGGCAATTGCTACACCACTGAGCTGCATCCTCAACACTAACACATTTTTTTATTGATTGATTTTCCTACTTGTTGATGTTGAAATTTATTAGCAATATTGTCAATGCCCAATTTTGTATTGATATATTTTTACTTACATAGGTTCCCAATCAATTTTAAGCAAAAGTGTTTTATGGGAGAAAGGAGAAACCAAAACAGATCACTTGAGTTTTCTGCTTCCCAAGTATCTGTCCGTAAAGGCAGGAGTCCATATGCACATGAACAGCTTATCACAACCTGGCATATTCCTTAAGCCCTTGGCATGGTGGCTGGAAGTGAATGTGGCAGTGCAGGAACTGCAGATATACCAGGCTTTGTTGACACCGTAAAGTCCCCTCATTTCTAACTACTAGGACACTGTAGAATTATGCTGACAGTATTCTAAGACAAGCTAGAGCAGCCATCAGAGGTGTTTTCTTTGGTCATTACAATTTGTGGAGAATTAGAAGAGATGCCCTTAATCTGTCTTCTCTTTTCTCCCCACTGCCCTGCTGACCCCTCAGGCCTGGGGCACCTCATCTCCTGCATCCTCATTAATGGTGCCCAGTACTTCAGGCGCATCAGTGAGTCTGGCATCAAGAAAATGTGCAGGAACATTTTTGTTCTTCAGCAGAATCTGACCAATATCACCATGTCGCGGGAGGCAGACCTGGACTTCGCAAGGTAGGAGGGAAGCTTGGGCTCAATTTCTTGTGTCAAAGCCAAGACTCATTACCTATAAAGTAACTTTTTAAAATGGATTCTTGATACTTAAAATGCTTTTGAAAAAAAACGGATAGATGTTCTTAGCTGATTACGAAGGCAGTTATACAAAATTCTGCTTAATGTTTAACATCTCTTGGGCGAGTTGATTTTCCTGTCTAACCTAAGTTCTTACTAGAAACCTTTAGCAATTAATTTTTTTAAATAGAAGTAATACATGCTCATTGCATAAAATATGTAAGCTAATATGCAAAGAATATCAATATTGCTTTTGAACTTTTGATCAGGGACCACGATCCTTGGTGCACCCCCTCTTGGTTTTTGGTGCACAGGCTGTGTGTATATGCAATTTTTCACACACATGACTGCACATTATTTCTCTTTTTACAAAATCAGAGCTATGATAATGTAATTTTATAGTAATTTAATTGCACTTTTCCATAAAAACAATGTTCATTGATACTATAATCTTTCCAATGTTCATTAATACTTCTTGAAAATGTTACTTGTAATGCCTAAACAAATATTCCATGGTATAAAGAAATCATGATTTATTTTTAAATCATTGTGGGATTATTTGGTCATTTGAATTTTTTCCCTTCTTTCTCTCATAGTAAATAACAACTGTTGAATGTGTTTTTCCATGAACCTACTTTATTACCTCTTCTGTCTTGGTGTGCCTGAAACTCATCTCCTCTTGTTTCCATCAGAAGAATAGTATTTATTCACCACTGGCCTTTCACTTCCGGTTTGCTGATCTCAATTTTTGATGTTTTTCTTATAAGACACTTTTTAAAACTTGAGAGTTAACTTTCATTTCATTTGGTCTTAACACTGTACTTTAAATAATCAAACCTTTGGTACTTTAAGGAAGTGTAAGCAGTGTTGAAGAGGATGGATGATAATTATGGTCCCCCCCACGCTCTGGTGCTATTTATACCTAGATGGATCATTCCATAAACGCCTTCATTTTCCAAAAGCTGTTATGGTTAGAAGTAATTTATTTTTAATGGTTCAGAATTTTCCTGACTAATACTTTTGTTTCTTTTCATTTGATTTTTTGATTCCTTAAAAAGTTCAGGATAAACTGAAACAATTCTTGAGTTATTTAAGGGGATCATAAAACATTATGTTATTTGACAATTATGAAGACATATTTTCTAGGATCTTTGTTTTGAAAATGAACCACACTTGTTCACTTTTAACCTTTCTTCCCCTGTTACTCCATTTATTTCATGTATTGCATTTATTGGTATTCCATTCCTGTGCTTCTCTGTCCTCCTCCTCCTCTGTTTTTTTCCTCCTATTTGCAGGATAGTGTCGTGTGTGTGTGTGCGCGCGCGCGCGTATGTTTATTAAATTCCCTGTTTTAGGTAAATTTGGTGGAAAGCCTTCCTTGCTCAGATTAGGGAAACCAGGTGTGACTGAATGCCACGTTTATTTGGCCGCTCTTATGGGAAATGATCTCATTATTGAATTAGTCTATTCATAATAACATTGACAAGGGGAAGTTAAGAACATGGAGGCCTGAGGGATACAGAGAACCATTACTAATTCTCTGAGGAATATAATTCCTAAATTCAATCATCCTTTTTAAATGATTTTTTTTATTTAGCTGAAATAAGTAAATTAACACAGTTCTTGGCAGACAGTATGGGGCCCAAACACGTGCTGAAAAAACTGGTGTCTGAATCATGCAGTGCTGACTGGGAAGTATTAAGATTGGCATTAGTGGGCCGTGTTCCAACGAAGCGTCTGTTCAGGACATAATCGGAGGACACCCAACTCCTGTCTTTCACAATTGGATTTGTGAATTATGTCCAAGGAAGTAGGTACAGCTGAGTGACCACCTGGGAGAGGTTCTTCTACTCTTACTCCTATTCTTAACTGGATTAGGAAAGGAAGTAGGTTAGCATGAACACAGCACATGGGAGGATTACATCCTTCCAGTCCTGCTCAGGAGACCTCTCCTTACCAGGCAGTAAGCTCCAAGACGCCAAAACTCTTTCTTCAGTGCCTGGACCAGAGCAAGTGATCACTGTGTGTCTTGACTGAATGATTAGATAGCACATGGAGGTATGTTTTGCTATTGATGAAGGGCTTGGACAATGACAGCTTAGTTTTTTTTTTTTTTCTTTTTTTTTTTTTGGTACTGGGGATTGAACCCAGGGGCACTCCATCACTGAGCCACATCCCCAGCCCTATTTTGTATTTAATAAAATACAGGGTCTCACTGAGTTGCTTAGGGCCTTGCTAAGTTGCTGAGGCTGGCTTTGAACTCCTGATCCTCCTGCCTCAGCCTACTGAGTTGCTAGGATTACAGGCGTGCGCCACCGCACGCAGAAACTTAGTTTCTATCTTTAATGCCGTCCGTGAAGGTTTAAACCAGCTGACATGGTCAGTTTCCTTATAAGCTGATAAAAAACAAAGCATCCCCCTTTTTCATCTTTCTTTTAGAGCAGAAAGCATTACAAAAAGTTATAATGTAATAATTCATAGTCTTTTTTTCTCATTTTCTCTTACTCTCATACAGACACACTTTATAGCCTTATTTTTTTCCCCTCTTGCTTTTGGTAGGGACAGGTTTTGTGAAATGGGCCCCATCAATTCTACCAAATTTGAAGCTATGTAAAATAAATATAACAGCAGTACCAAAATAGCCAGAAATAATAGACTGCAACAGTGTGCCTCAGCATTCCTTAAGCAATGTCTAATCAAGCATGGACGGCATCTGTATTTCCAGCAAATCTCTATAGGAATGTTATCTTCTAGCACAGTAATTAATCACTGGTTGCCATGTGTCAGAAAACTTATTTAACAAGAAGTTGCACAGTGCTTGTAGTTTTTTACTTCCATAGCCTTTTCGGGCCAGTGGGAGATATAATACCTTTCTATACTCAAGAAATGAGGGATCTGGGGCTGGAGCTTGGGGCTACAGCTCAGTGGTAGAGCACTTGCCTAGCATGCACAAGGCCCTGGGCTCAATCCTCAGCCCTGGAGAAAAAAAAGAAGGAGGGGAGAAATGGAGGGACCTGGAGTGATTCGATTTGTGTTGATTCTTCTGATTGTGGCATTGTTGTCTGTCTTTCATACACAACTGTATCCTTATAGGAAGATCAATCTTTGGTGAGCAAAGGATCAAGATAGTGTGTAACATTACCAGAATTTCTGAACTTCAGTCCTTTATGGCAACGATTGCTCAAGCCCTGCCATATTTAACCTGTATGACCCTTCATTTTTGTACTCACAAAGATCCATTATCCAGGAAGATCACTATAAATTAACTAGAAAGAGGAAGGGCTTTATATGTAAGCGTGCCTTTTCAGTTCCTTCCATCACAGATTTTTTTTTTTTTTTTTTTTTTTTTGTACTGGGGATTGAACCCAGGGACACTTAACCACTGAGCCACATCCCCAGCCTGTTTTTATATTTTATTTAAAGGCAGGTTCTCACTAAATTGCTTGGGGCATTGCTAAATTGCTGAGTCTAACTTTGAACTTGTGATCCTCCTGCTTCAGCCTCTCAAGCCACTCACTGGGATTACAGGCGTGCGCTACCATGCCCAGCCTGATCACCTTAACTTGAGCTGCCAAGTGTGTTCCAAAATGTAAGAAACCGAAACCCCCCAGAGAGTCCCAATGATGAGTATAGAACAGGAGTCTGGATGGGTATTGAAGGTCCCAAGAAGTATCTGATGGTCTTTGTAATTGAAGCAAAGCTACTACTTATTAAAAAAAAAAAAACTCCCCAGAATTTTCTTCTCATCCTTCTGTCCCCCATTCTGCCTTTTGTATCTGTCTCTCCCATTTCATTTGCCAGTCATTCTTCCTTTATCCTGATGCTCTGCCTCCTGCTTTGCTGTTAAGGTTTCATTGCTCCTTGAATTTTCCCCCTCAGTGAGTTCGTCTTTGGACAGTTGTCTCTCATTCTTAAATCTGACAAAGATAAAGGAATGAAAGCCAAGTTTCAGGAAGTGGTAAGGAGACAAGTTCTAACACACAAGAAAGTTTCCTCATCCTTTTATTCCATTCCTTCAGCAAATAATTATTGGGGGTGTGTTCTCTCTCGATCCTGCCCTCGTGGAACTTGCATTGTTGTAGGACAAGATACAATCTGATAAATAAGTAAAATGTACAATATGTCAGATCATGATGTATGCAATGATGAAAAGCTAGGCATGGGAAGGAGATTAGAGAGTTCCGGGATCTAATGGAGTTAATCTGAAATTTTGGAGTGTTCATGGAAGTCCTTAATGAGATGGTGACATTTGAGAAAAAACTTAAGGAAGAGTAAGAGTGAGATGTGAGGATATTTAGGGAAGAGCATAGCAGGAAAGAGTCTCTAAGGGTGAAGACCCAGAGGGAGGAGAATGCTTGACATTTGAAAACAGTAGAAAGGCCAATATAGATGGAGTGAGCAAAGAAGAATAATAGATAAGGTCAGATGCTTAATCCAAGGAGCTGAGATCTTGAAGGCCATTGTACTGGCACTGACTTTTACTCTGTAGGAAGCTATTCAAGGGTTTGAGGCAGAAGAGTACCATAATCTGAATCACTCTGGCTGCTACTGGAAAAACAGACCCCTGGGGAGGAGGGGGTTGTAGTCAAGGACAGAAACAGAAGGATCCAATGGAAGACAATGGCAGTGGTCTTCCAGGCAAAAGACTGGTAATCAAACCAAGATGACAGCAGTGGAGAGAAGAGGTCAGTTTAGGATATGTTTTAGAAGTTGAGCTGACAGGTTTGCTTAGGGTTTAGAAATGAACCAATGACTCCAAGTTTTTTGATCTGAGCAGTTCAAAGCTTGGGGTTTTGTTTTGTTTTGTTTTTGTTTTTAATGTTTTTAGTTATAGATGGACATAATAACTTTTTTATTTATTTATTTTTTTAAATGGTGCTGAGGATCAAACCCAGCGCCTCACACATGCTAGGCAAGCACTCTACCACTAAGCCACAACCCCAGCCCCAAAGCTTGGGGTTTTGATGTACTAAAATGAATATAAACCAGACCATGGGTGAGGCCAGCCAAGTGTGTGGAGGGCAGAAGGATAGGTAGGGAGGAGAGTTTACATTAGGTTGGATAAGCTTTTTAGACATCTAGAGACTTTTAAAAAGGAGAGAACTGGATATAAAAATATAGAGGTCTGGCTAGAAATATAAGCTTGGGAACATCAGCATGTAGATAGGATTTAAAGCCATGACAAAGGAGGAACAGTGAGCTCTTGATGGGAGCACAAGTAGAGGAAGAAGCTGTGAGAACTGGGCCTTAGGTACCCCAGTGTGAGAGGCTGGAGGGCTAAGGAAGAGCCAGCAGAGGATTTGAGAGGACACAGCCAGTAAGCAGGAAGATTACTAGGGAGGCTCACATCCTGGAAGCCCACTGGAGAGTTTGAAGCACGGAAGGTAACAGGTGAGGCGGGGGTCTTCTCCTGTGGCAGATGCTGCTGCTGGGTTAAATTAGCTCAAGACAGAGAACTGGCCAGTATTGGGCTTGATGAGCCCTGAAATGCACTTGAAATGCATCCCTTTATCTTCCCTGCTCAACTTCTCTAAAATAGGAATAAGCTTCAAACGGTATATTTAGCAGCAGGACTCTCACTCCTCAATTAAGTAGTAGGGTCTAATGTGATTAGAGCAAACAGAAATGGGATTAGAGTGTTTGTCATGTAAAATATAAAAGACCATATTGGCAGCTTCTCTTTTTTCAAGGTCATTATCAGCATGCAAGGACCACATTAATAGTATGTTCCCTTGATATGTGATGAAAATGGCACTTTACCTCTACAACCAACTTTCCCAAAACCCAAAACCCAGAACCCAGTTTCATCATGAGAAAAACCTCAAAAAGATTCCAATAGAGGCATCCATAAAATGCCTGATCAGGACTCTTCCAAACTGTCAAAGTCAAGGAAAGTTTGAGAAACTGTCACAGCCAAGAGAAGCCAAGGAGATATGACAACCAAATGTAATGTGGTATCCAGGCTGGAGTCCTGAAACAGAAAAAGAGCATTAGGTAAAAATTAATGAAGCCAAATAAACTGTGGACCTTAGGTATTCATAATGTATTAATATTGGTTCATTAGTTATGAGCAATGTACCATACTAATGTAGAATGTTAATAACAGGGAAATGGGTGTGAATTATATAGAAACTCCATACTTTCTTCTCAATTTTTTGTGAACCTTAAACTCTGCTAAAAATTAAAGTCTATGAATAAAAATTAGGCAAGAGATCTGAATAGACATTATGCAATGAAGATATACAGGTTGGTAACTCACATGAGCCTGAAAAGATGCTCAATATCATTTGTTATTGGGGAAATGAAAATCAAAACCACAATAGATGTTGTTCTATACCCTTTAGGATTGCAGTAAAAAAAAAAAACTGGAATCTTCATTTGTTGCTGGTGGAAATGTAAATGGTACAGCTGCTTTGGAAAACAGTTTTATCAGTTTCTCAAAACACTAAACATAGAGTTATCATATGATCCAGCAGTCTCACTCCTAGACCCAAAAGAAATGAAAACATACATATGTAAGAAATGTGTATGCAAATACTTATAGCAGCAGTATTGACGATAGCCCCAAAATAGAAACAATCTAGATATCCTTCAACTGATGGATGAATAAAATGTGGAACACCATACAATGAATATTATTTGACCATAAAAAGAAACGAGGTACTGACACACAATACAATGTATTATTACATTATATTACATTTAAGAAGCTAATCACAAAAAACTATATATTGCATGCTTCTGTTTGTATGAAATACTCAAAATAGGTGAATTTATAGAGATAGACACTAGGATAATGGTTTCTTAGAGTCAGGGGTTGAACAGAAATGGAGAAGTGGATCCAGGATTTAATTTGGCAGTGATGAACATGTTGTAAAAAAGATTGTGCTGATGGCTGTGTGACCCTATAAATACACTACAGCCTTGAATTGTATACTCTAAATGTGTGAATTATAATGGCATATGAACTATATTGCACTAAGTTGTTCTAAGAAAACTAAGTTTAAAAATCCTAAATTGTATGTCAGCAAACAAGTAGCCCAAGGTTTATAATGACATTAATGGGGGGGGGGGGTAAGAAAAATATCTGGCTCAATACTAACACTAAATGGAATTATCAAGAGTGGGAAACCACAGTGCAGAGGGACTGGAACAGATGTTCAGGGAAGAGATTGGTGAAAGATGAGACCTGAGGGGAAGTCAGGGCTAGCTTAGGGTAGCTACAAATGCCACCTCTCCTACAATTCTAAAACACACCTTCCTCCCCCACCAGCACTCCTATTCTCCTTACTTTGATTTATTTTTTACTATCTCATATTTAATATACTTTATATATACTTACGTATTTATTCCTTTATCTGTCTAAACCCAAGTAGAGTGGGAGCTCCCCAGGCATAGGCTCTCGTTTTCTGTTCAGTGTGAGAACCCTGGGTGCTGACGCAGCACCCAACATGAGGTAGAATTCCGTGAACACTTGTGAGGTGATACAGTTATTCAGACTTTATCCTGTAGGTGACCAAAGGATTTTAAGCAGAGGAGTGAAATAGTCATGTTTGCATTCCCACTGAGTCATTTTCAGGAGCTACTGAGGACATGGATCTGAGGCCCAACTGGAAAGTCGTTCTTAAGAGAAAGATCTATAGGGCCTGAATCAAATCAGTGTTGGAAGAGAAGGACACGGATTGGAGAACTGTGAAGGAGCTAAATTGGAGGAGTAACCGAAGAGTGAGGGTGAAGGAAGAAGAATAAGGACAGATGACTCTCCAGTGTCTGTCCTGGACTGCAGTACGTCAAGGAAACAGGTCTACAGAAGGAAGGAACAGTAGGTTTGAGCATCATGGCTGTGTGAGCACAAGATGCCTGGGGAACTTCTGAGATGTGTAATAGGCAACTGGAAACGTAATCTAGAAACTTGGGGGAAGAGGCCAGGATACAAGATCTGGTCAATCGTTTGCATAGTCTTGTTTAAACCCATCAAGGAAAATAAACACAGGAACATGGAACACTCCTCTAGGAAAGGCCCAACCATGAAGGGAGGGCATGAGAAGGAAGAGGAATCTCGAAGAGGAAAGGCACCATAGAACAAGGGCCAGAAGGGGAAAGTGTCCAAAGACCAGCATGTGTGGCCCCTTACTGCCTGTGCCCAAATGCTATTTATCCCATAAATCGATGTAGCAACTTTCTTCCCAATAAATGAAAGCATTTTCTCATTTTCACTTCTCTAACTCCTTTTGGAGGTCAACTGTCCAAGTGCCTTCTTCTAGTTGACAGAGTGAATGGTGAAGCCAACCTAGAAACTTATCAGTTTCATTTGGACCCTGCTTTATCCTTGACCTTGTGCCTTCTCGAAAGCCAGGAGTGATCTCTGGCATGGCTGAGAGTGTCGAATTCCTCCCCGGGGAGCTGTTCATGTTCACTTATTTCCTACAAACCTATTGCACAGGAGCATGACTTTTGTTATCTGCAGGAAAGGTTATGAGTTTTCCTATTTGAAGTGACCAGGGCATAACTTGATAGAGTGGGAATAGCAATGACATGCTGCCACCTACTGGAAACACCCATTGACATCCAGACAGATGAATATCTGTGACCTGAATCCCATCTCTCTTCTGAATCAAAGATGGGTACTGCCCTGAAGTAGACTTCAAAGGTGACTTGGCAGAAAATATGCCCCCACCCATCAGATATAATTTTCTTTGACTGCCTTGCCAAAAGAGTGGTCTTATTTCAGAGAAAGAAATAAAAAGAGTTTCTACATCCTTTTCCGGGTTTATTTTTTCCCTGGCTGTATCCTGCCATTGGTCTTATCTGCCTTTCAATTCTAGGCTAACCTGTCCCTTTTCAAGCCTGACTTGTAATACTCCTGATTCCTGACTCAAATCAATTAACCATGTGGATTTGTGATTAATTTCACAGGACAGATTAATCTGATGCAAAAAAAAGGCCTTTAATGATGACACCCCTAAAAATTCTGATAAATGGTGATAAAAAGCTAGCCCTAATTTTCTTAGGGCCCAGAGTAAACTGACAAATATGATGAGTCACATAGCTTTTGCTGCTTGGTAGATGGAAATATGCCAGTTAATATAATTTAGTAATGAAACAAAAATGTGTGTGACTGGATCTCAGAGAATTTTCTTAAAGACCTTTTATAAACCCATTTCAATAATGTTACATGTGATTAAAACCCTCATTTGACTTTGCCACTGCATTTCCATATCCCTTTCTTGGTTTTACTATACTTAAAGTAGGTCCAATACATTGTAACAATTAATTGGTTTCTAATTAATTGTTTAATTAGGGCTCTTGGAATGCAGGTGAGTATGCCTTGCTAGTCCCCATGTTTTCCATCGAGCACCCTAGAACAATGAGTACTTACAAGCCTCTCAGAAAAATGCATGTCTGCAGTTGATGTTTGATTTCTCATAAACATATCTCATTAAGTAAGATTTCTTTTGATTATGCTCAATTAATGTCACCATACCTTGTACATATATAGCACCAATGTATAATTTAGGGTTCCTTGAGATCACTGGCCGACAGTGGCAGTCTCTCCTTTGTAGCTCATTTTCTGGAACTGGAATAATTTAGAGATTAGCATAGATGGCAGGTGCTATTATTATCCAATAAAGATTCCAAGGAACAGAAATCAGAAGTGACTTGTCCAAAATCTCTCGTCAAGTTGTGCTATTTATATATCCTGCAATACCTCTGCAGTCATCATAGTTAGGAAATTAAATTAACCTACCCAGTGAGGCCATTTTTCTGCCAAGGACAGATTGCATTATACTGAAAAGACATTAAACTTATACTGTGACTAAAGCCCAAGACTGATCATTTACTGACTCTATTAAAATTTGTACTGAAAAACTTGAGGCTAGAATCTGCCCTTTCTAGTTTTCCAAATAAAGATGTAGTGTTGAAATTTGGGTGTTTAAAAGTAGGAAATAGGCACAGCTGTGACAGTTGTAAAGGAGAGCTGCCAGCCCTTACCGACCAGACCTTCTCCCTGGCTCCTGCCTTGTCTTGCCCAGAGAATACAGAAAGCTCCTCCCTCCCACTTCACTTACAGCCTTTGCGACTCTACAGAGAACAAGGCCAGAATGCTGAAGGCGGGCCTGGACACACTGTGCGCAAGACTCAGCCCAAGCTCCCCAAATGTGTCTACCCACATCAGTTTCTCTCTTTATTTCACTTTTTTCCCTACTTTTCTATATTCTGAAATTAATACTTATTACATGCCAAATCATTCTTCATTTGTTCTCATCTTTTTATTGCTCTTACTTATATTAGCATGACCTTCCTCCCCACTTAATTACAAATCCTTATGACTATTTATGATTGTATTTTGGTTTCTGGGTGTTTTGTAGGGTTTTCTTTTTCGTATTAATAGGCTTATGACAATCTAAAGTACTTATGAGTGTAAAATGGCCTTCAAAGTATGTTGGTATGTAGAAATTTCCATGTGTTTCGGAGAACATCCTTAACTCAATACAAGTAGGTTACCAAGAAATCATTTGTGTACCTAGCCTTATAGACTTGGACTCTAAACTGCTTTCTTTAAAATAAGGACAATTCCTAGATGACAAGTAACTTAATGTTCATCATCCTAGAGGCCTAAAATGGTTATTTTCATTGATAATGATGATGATATATTACCATTATAATATAAAAGTGATTACTATTACTGTTATATAATTGAGCTCATTCATAATCTACATTGGTTCACTTCAGTCCTCCTTGAAAATCTATCATCTATGGCTGTAATTATCTCATTGTGTAGTTGAAAAAGCAACAGATGAAAAGGGTTGAGTGAATTCCCAATTTACATCACAGCAGAGGCAAGATTCAAACTTAGGTCACCCCAAGTCCAAAGTCATATATGCTTTTACCCATGTGAAGTAAGACTATTGTTTTGGTAAATATTTGGTCTGTATTTTGCTTTGTTTAATTAAAACACAATTTCACTTTTCAATTAGACTTTTGTTCTCAAATATTTTTCTTTTCCTTTTCTGTTGTTGCGTTGTTGTTGTTGTTGTCGTTGTCGTGTGTCTACCTCCTTGGTTTCCACTGAGCTCTGATGACTGGCAGTTTTTTTTTTTTTTGGTACTGGGGCTTGAACACAGGGGCACTCCACCACTGAGCCACATCCCCAGCCCTAGTTTATATTTTATTTAGAGACAGGGTCTCACTGAGTTGCTTAGGGCCTCGCTAAGTTGCTGAGGCTGGCTTTGAACTTGCGATCCTCCTGCCTCAGCCTCCCAAGTGCTGGGATTACAGGAGTGCACCACCGCGCCCGGCTTGACGACTGGAAATTTTAATTAACCTTGCTGTATATAGAGGGTTCTGCAGATTTCTGCTACCAGGGCCTATGTTATGGGGTTAGTTTTGCTCAGCCCTCAGGTGCTCTGTGCTGTTTGTCCATCTTTGCTGACCTTGCACACAACTGCTGTGGAGTAGTAGCGCTTACACCACCCAAGTCCACCCACAAGGAACCACAACTAGAGCTGGCACTTGCTCATCCCCATCACTGGCAGACTGTAGCATCAATTCCAAATTCACATACCTTTTAAGATAATAAGCAGCTTAACCAAGTGGTTCCCAAAGGCAACAGGGTGTGATCATCTTCTGGAAGAACTTTATTTGAATAGAAAGCATGACTCTATCCCCAAAAGTTCTGATTTAAAAGGTTGAAAGTGTGGCCTGGTCATCTGCAGTTTGACAGATGCCCAGGAGATCCTGATGCTGGTCAGTACTGGACACTCTCAGCGGAACCCCGGCCTGACTCAAGTCCTTTGGGATTACACAATATCCCGGCCATTATGCTTCCAGCACCATGTTCTCCTTCAGACACCTTACTCTTGCTTTTTCTCCTGCTACAGGCGGTGAAAGTAAGAATAATCTGAAAGAACTTTTCTGTATTAAATTGAGTCATCATTAAAACTACTGGACAGATCAGTCATCATTATTATGTTTAGTGTACATATGTAGAAATTTTGGCAGAATCGAGTTGTATTCTTGGCAGTCTGGAATAAACTACAAGTCCCCAGCTGGTAGCAGACTGGGATGCAGCTCAGTGGTAGAGCACTTGCCTAGTAGGTACCAGGCCCTGGGTTTGATCCCCAGCACTGCAAACAAAACACTGTAAAAGTCCTTGAGTTATAATGGTTTGACTTATATATTTCAGCTTCATGATGGTGAGGAAGGATACCCAACCAATAATTCTATCATTGGTTGGTGGTTGGTGTGGTTTGGCATTTTGGTGCTAGGGATTGAACCCAGGGCCTCATGCATTCAACAATTCTGATTTTCACTTTCAGTTAAGTATTCAATAAAGTATATGAGATATTTGACACTCTAGTATTAAATAGGCTTTGTGTGAGATGATTGTAGCTTCATATAAGCATTCTGAACTTGTTAATATAAGCTATGATGTTCCATAGATTGGGCATATTAAATACGTTCAACTTACACTAATTTTCAGTTTACTATGGGTTTATCAGGACATAGCATTATAAGTCAAGGAGCATCTGTATTCCATTCCCCTCGTGGTGACTGAGCAACAAACTCCACCCTCAGTCATTACACTTTAGCTCTCTTAGCTGACATTTCCACATGTATAGAATAAGTTTGAACAGATCGTCAGCCATAAGGTCTTTTGCAAATCTGACTTGCCCAGAGTCCCATGATGTTGCGCCAGAGGTGGGGTTGAGAGGGCTGGTGCTCTGCCCACCTCTAGCTTTTGAAAGAAGGAAAGGTTTTCAAAAGGAAGGAACTCAGCTACACTCTGTACTGTGAAGATTTCTGATATACACAATACATAAGAATGCGATTTTAATATTTGGTCACACAACTAAGGCATGTGTGTGTGAATGGATAAATGAAGAAGGAAGTAACACAGACTCATTTCTTTCATAGTCAAGATCATACTTACAGCATTTGCTCACCACACAAGCAAGAGAGTAAGACAGACAGACCTAGAAGCTGGCCACTGTTTGTGCCTGACCTATAAAGGTCATCTAAGGCTCTGAATAGTAATTCAAAAAATAAACATGTAGGTGCTCAAAAATATAAATGTCACATCTGCTGTAGCTCTTCATCTCCTTTGCTGTGCTGTGCTTTTCCAGTTGATGGAAAGGTTGTATTCAGATCAGCCGTTCTACTTTTTCCTGGAGGCACTCTTAATCTTTATGTTCTAACCTTTAAAGATACAGGCTTGGGTTGCTGCTATAATGATTTCCATTGCCCAGCATCTGCATGTTTAAATTTTTCCAAAGAATTGTGCACCTTCTATTTCCCTCAATTGCAGATGGAGTCAAACAAGAAAGAAAACCAAGTGGGGGTAGGGGAGTCTGGCTCTTGATTGACTTCTCTCTCTTGATATGCACTGTGGGGAAGGAGCGGATCAATGGCGCCAACCTTCCAGCAGGCCTTAGCACTGCATCTCATTCTCCTCCAGGCAATCTGCTTCAGAGAGACGCTGATTAAACATTTTGGTGGTGCTGGGGACCGAGGAGGGAGGGAGAGGTCGGGAATTTTTAGTGGCTAGAGCCTTTTATTGACAACATTAAAGGCTTCATGATATATTTGACCAGAAATTAATTACAGCCCGGTTCCCCGTTTCTCCCGCAGGTGACAGTCTTCTGTTGACGTGTGCTACTGTGAAAGTAATAATAGGTTTCAAATGTTTGTGAAAAACATAAAGTAATTACTTGCAGTGATAGATCAGTCATTTGAAGCGTCAGCTTCTCTGGGTTTCCCGTATGTAGCAGTCTGTCTGTTCTTTTGTTAACCTTAATTATAGAGCATAGGAGAATTTGTATTTTTTAGTTTTCAGAAATTTGGCTTTTTGCATTTCCTGGCTTGGTAGTTCTCCAGGGATATAAGTATTGAAATGATGATGACACATAACCAACATTTGAACAAGAGAAGCATGTCTGCCAGGGAGCTGATTGCCTTGGTTAAGTTTTGTAGCTATTGGCTATCAGTGATTTGCCAGTTCCTCTAATGAGCCTTAAATATTCACTGTGCATTGTACAGAGGGGAGACTTGGCTCTTGGGCATTCTGAGGCTCCTTCCACCGATGGCATATGTTTAAATCATGGGCCCTCAAGCCATAGTCTATAATAGCTCTTTTCCCCTTTTTAAAATTAAAAGAACAAAAACAAAAACAAATGTACCATTTTCCCACAACAGCTGCAGCTCCTTTCCTGGGGTCCCTTCCTTCCAATGGGACCTGTGCGGATTTGCTTGGGTCATACCCACCTCTGTGTTTGCTTACCTGAACAAAGATAGGGAAGTTTCCTATCTTGGCAGCTCTTAAGAGGGAGCCTCACCAGATGGCTACATAGTGAGGCATATGCAGTGGCCAGCTTGACATGTTATCACACACAAAGGTAACGCCACTTGCGCTGAGGTTGGCCCACCCCTAAAAATATGAACTTTACATATTCATATTTCTTTTCAATTCAACTAATTAATATTAATACTATGTTTTCCTATTCTGTCTAATCTGTCTTGTCCATTCCTGATCAGTGAGCGATTATAAATCCTAACTTCAAACGTTTGCTTAATCTCTAAGACCAAGCTGTTCTTCTCCTAAAGGAATAAGTTGTTTTTCCCTTCCCAAAACTAATCTTTTTCTTTGGACTATTATTTATATTTAGAACCAGGTATAAAAACAGTGGGAATTTTTTTATCAATAGTTCTTCTGTGAAAAATCATACTGACTACAACTTCTGTACTTTTTCATTGCAATGATAGTTGGGGTTCATGATATTTGCCCCCCAGTGTGGAACGTGCTGTCATCCAGAGGAATACTGCTACATTTGGGATGCTTGTAGCATTAAAAAATGTAAATTTTGCTGTGTTCTGTCTTTGAAAAAGGCAATTCACTATAATATCTCAGTATCAGCAAAATGTCTGGTTACCTCTGACCCCTCATTTTCCTTTCATACTGCATCATGGAGGTTTTCTATCTGTATAATTCTGTCATTTTTCATATAATCCTTTCATTTTTTTCTAGAGGACTAGGTAGTAACAAGAAATTGCTTAAAATAATTATTTAATATCTTATTGTTAATATTAATAACACTGTGTATTAAGCACATACTTTGTACAAAGAACTCTCCTTGTGTGATTTGCAAACATTCTTTGACTTAATCCTCACACTAATCTAGTGTGTGTAGGTGTTTGCATTTTTATTTTACAGATGGGAAAATGGAGTCTCTGAAAGATGAAGTAACCCGAGGTCTATGCAAGTAGTAAATGACAAAGCCAGGTCTATGTGCAGTTTAACCAGCCTGCTGTGTTGTTTACGACAATAGAATGCATTCATATTTCAAGAAGATATACCATAGCGTTTTTATTGACACTATCGAACAGTGGTGATAGGGTGTTGTAGGGCATAAAGGAAGGGGGTATGTGTGACAGTTTTTTATCATCCCTAAGAGAAACTGAAAGGCCATGTTGCTTAGTATGCCAGCAGGGAGAAACAAAAGAAAACCAAAAGATTATGAGAAAGGAGTTTGGCACACCAGCCAAGACCTGTTCATGGGTGACCGCCATCATTGACAGACCCAAAGGAGGCGTGAAGGGGTGTGAGTCATCACAGAGACTCAGTATGGCAGCAAAGATAGAGGGTGTGCAAGTCAGTGAATAAAACTGGAACAGAGTGGGGTCCACCAGGAGAAACCCCAGTTCCCAAAGTATGTAGAACTTCTGCAAATGGTGGTAATATGATGACCGATGAAGTAGTCTTTAAAAGCCAATGAGTTTTTTTATAAGTTGGTTGAAAATATTCAAAAAGGAGGAGAAAGCAAGAAGTTATGTCATTTTGTTCTATCAGTAGAAAAATCAATTCTTGATAGATATTTCAGTGTGTCATATAATTGACCAAGATAAAGAGATAGGATGTAGGTCAAAAGTTTAAGTCATGCACAATAACAAATGACTTAATTTTCTATCCATGTATATATGTATTTTACAGCAGTTCAGGTTCGAAGTTGCAGAGAAGGAATTATTGAAAAGATACTGGTTAACTCATGGTTCCAGGAGAATGAGATTTGGAAAGTGAGCAGAAATGAGCAAAGCTAGGCAGCAGCCGGGATCACAGCCAAAAGCACTCCAGAATCAGTCTGCAGTGATATTTTCATGAAGATAGCACCGCTGCTGCTGCTAAACACAGATCGCCATGTCTTGCTCTGCTGCCAGCAGTATGAATGTTGGCCATGCCATGGCCACTACTGCTGCGGCCGCCTTAGGTCAGTGGGAGGTGTCGCTGCCATGCCGCTTCCTCACATGCTTCTCCATTCTCTGTAGTCCAGGGCCTCCATTCCCAGCTGAGAGCTCACAGTGGCTGCATGTGACTGGCCCAGGCTGTCTTCCACACAGGAAGTGGGCCTGGACTCTGTGTCTTTGTGATGGAAGGTAAACGGTCTCCCTCCAAGTCCAGGTGGTGGGGACTCCCTACATACACATTTAGAAGCTAGGTAGCCAAAATATGTCATATGTCACTACTTTTTTTTCTTTTGAAAGGATTTGATTTCTATTGATGGAACAAAAAGCCATAACTTCTTGCTTTCTTCTCCTTTTTGAAAAATTTCGAATGATTCATTTTTAAAAATACTAGGGCTCAACTTCCAGGCTCTTCTCTGAACTGCTTGGAGTCTCTCACATGGCTGCGGGCTGCTGGCAGCTGGGACTGGAACATCCAACACAACTTACCTCACATGTTCGGTGACCTGGTAGAGAGAGCAGAAAGGGGGCTCCACTGGGAAGCAGAGGTGGCTCGAGCCCCTACCTCTCCATGAACTCTAAGAGTTTTCCCTTCTCCATGTAGCTTTTCCATGTGGCCTCGCCGTCAGGGTAGCCACACTTCTTCCATGGTGACGGAAGACTCCCAAAAGCATGAAAGTAGAAGCTACCACACCTCTAAGACTTAGATTCAGGACTGGTGCAGGATCACCTCTGTCATCTCCTTTAAGCAAGTCACACGACTAGTCGGATTTAACATAGGACAGGACTACGTGAAGGCCTGAATAATGGGAGTCATGGCTTCTTAGGGGCTGTCTTCTTTGTTCAGGCTCCAGGTTAGATACACTTAGTTCAGTGCCTGATAAAGTAGACAGCCAATATATTTTTCAAGACTTACAGTTTCAAGGAACAGAAACCTAATCCAAACCAGTTTAAGCCGAAAGAAGAAATTTTTTGAAAACATGAGACAGACTTTCAAGAGCGTGCTGGCTCTAGACTTGCTTTTATCCAAGGATTCAAACCCTATCAGTGGGACTTCTTTCCTTCCTCCAGCTCTTACAGTTTCTCCATCTACTCAGCTTTATTATTGCATAGCCTATCTCTGCATAGTCAAAAGAGAACCCAATCTTAAATCATACTCCCAGCTGGAAATCTTGGGGAAAGAGAGACCCTCGTCTTCCAGATGCACAGAACCAGGCTCATGGCAGGACTCTTGTTGGACTCTGTCAATTTCTGAGCCAACTGCTGTGGTCAAGAGGAATGGAGTGTTCTGACTAAACCCAAATCACCTGTTCCTACCTGTCGTGAAGGGTTGATTAGGACCTTATAGAACACTTTCCAGGGATAAGGAAAGCTTGGTTCCCAAAAGAAGAGAGACAGGTAAACAGAACACAAGAGATTACCACCACTCCTAATAGCAATTTGCTGCAGGAGCACAGTTTAAGTTGTATATGAGTGGTGCCGACAATGGCGTCCTGTTTATGATGTGTCGAAGAAGATAGACATGTTACAACAATTATTTTATGGAAAGACATTTTTATGGGAAGAGTTAGAGATGCAGCTGGGCCATTATTCAAAGTGGGATGACATAATTAGAGAACATGTTGAAGAAGTAGTTTTTGAGCTGTACTTTAAAAAATGTAAGATTTAAAAGAAAGGAGGACATCATCTGAAGAGGAAAAGTTACCTTCTCAAAAACCAAATGCTGTTTAAAAAACCTTTAAAAGGTTACAAAGTATAATTTGGAATGCTTCTTCTCTCCTGAAACTAGACCTCTAAGAGAAGCAAGACTTTATTGACTGTACATTTGGTGTACTTCATAGTTTCAAATTTGATTGGTGCTAAGACAAATTTTTATCCCTATGTGTGATTAGTAGGTGTCTTAGCATTTATGGGCTTATACAAAAAAATTTTCAAGGTGAGTGCTATCAAAGAAAAGAAAACACTTTTTTAAATGTGAGGACAAGAGAGGACAAGAGATTGTCCTCTCTTGTCCTCTGCCACTTTGGTTACCAACATATGCTGAAACTACCAGAAATAATAGTAACCTGTGTTTCTATTCCTACTGTGATGCTAAAGGTATTCATGAACGTGAACTAATTTAGCACCACTCTCATGAGTTAAGAAAAAAAGTGAACTGGTACCCTCTGCCCATATCTCTCTCAACCCCCAACCCACTCTGTCTGAGAAAAGTTGTAAAAGGGGACTGAGAATATGAAGAAAACAGGAACAAAAACTGAGCTGGCTAAGTAGACTTAACAGTTTCTATGGGGTTGGTGAGGAAAAAGCAGTGGGAGGCTGATAAAGCATAGAATTTGGTAAGCAAAGTTCTTGGTGCCTCGGATTACTTACATCATATTGTCCAAAACCTACAAGGACTTCATTAGAGAGGGCCTTTGAGATGGTGCCATCTGGCCCCTTCTTTTCATAGGCAGGAGCTGGCTCTGAGAGATGGAATAGCTGTCAGTAATGATCCTGATAGGTCTGGAACCCAGCTTTCCTGCCTCCTCATCTGGGGCTCTCTCCGGAGGATCCCAAAGCTTCCTGCAGACTGATGTCGGAAGCTCTCACCTGTTCACAGTCCCCTCAGAAACAGTGATACCCTGACCAGTGAGAGGCAGCTTGAGCAGGAGGTTGCTGACATCCTCTGGGAAGGGGTATCATAATGTGGCTGGACCCTCCGCTGCCTACCCATAATGCAGCCCTAAGGGTGTCATGGTAACCTCACCACCACGCTGCCTGCTGTCTGCTGCTACTGCAGTAGAATAACTGCAGATACTTCCTTATAAAAACTCCTACACGCCAATCATTATGACTTCCACTCACCGTGTGCACTTACATCCTTGTTACTAAGCAAATGCAGAGTATTAGCTTTATTAGCTTTTGCTATTGATAGTGCTGTGTTCTCTCTTAGCTATAAATATCTGCTCTGCCTCCATCAATTTGGATCTTTTTTCTTATGGAAATTAAAGTAGAAACTATAACACAATCAACTATCTAAATTCTGCTAAACTGTAAGTCAAAACAAAACATAAGAACTGTGATTATATGAGAATGAAAGATCATAGGATACCTTTCCTGCTACTAAAGAGCAGAAAGTCAAATCTTTATAGAGCACAGAGTTCTTAGGTCATCCCAGTGTGGAGGGTGGCTGGGCTCACGTGTTGCCACCAGTGGGCACGGTGCCACTGCCCCAGCTTGGGTGATGAGCATCTTTGCTTTCCTTGCCAAGCACTAACCTGGTGCTCGTCTCTTGCCTCCATTGAAGATTTTTCCCCAGGGTGCACAGGTTCTTTTCCTGAGCCCATAATCGGAGTGTAGAAATGTCCCCTTAAACTGCCAGATGAACTGGAGACTCTGTACCCCTGACCAGTTTGGAGAAGAGCAGAGATATAGTGTTGGGGCCACTTACACATGATCTTCAAATTCTTATTTTTCCCCTGGTCTAATCTAGATGTCTGCTGACTGCCTTGAATTTTTTCAGCTATGTTGTTTATCTAATGTATAGATGTGAGCGAGACCCAGTGGTCTTTCTGGGGAGTTAGGAGGGATCATGGGACATGCACCTAGTGGTTTACTCTCTCTATCTAGACCAAGATGTTCCCCCAGTAGGTTGTCCTCCTTATGTTGAGGGGTGATGCACCCTCTTTCTCCAACATGTGTTGTTTGGTTCTCCCTCGTTGATTGCACATTAAGCCTCGTCCTCACTGTGGGATGTTGGTGGTCCTTTTGAAGTATCTTTGGAACTAACTGTGAATGGAGACTTCATAGATTTGTTTAAGAAGTATAGCCATAAAGCATATATTTTAAACCATTTCAATATCTGAAGTATTTCTTAAAGAAGTTATTTGCTTGAGGTGGTTATGACAGATTAACAAAGGGTCAGTCATATGTTGAAGGTATGTGAGAGACAGTCAGCATAATTCCTGCAGCTAAAGACACAAATATGTGGTCCCTGCATGTATTCACTGTGACTCGGGAGCCTCTTGCAATAATATGAGCAATGCAGTGTGACAAGAATTAGGAGAAAGGATTGAGATAAGAAAGAGTATTAAAACCTCACAATATTCATCCTAGAGAAATGCAAGCATATGCTCACATGGAAATTTGTACACAATTGTTATAGCAGCATTATTGACAAGGGTCTAAAGGTGGAACAAGCCACCTATCAGTGGTGAATGAATGAAGAAAGCTTGGCATATCCATACAATGGAATATTATTTGACTATAATAAGATCAAAGTACTGCAACATGCTGGATACATATGGAGAAACTATGAAAACATTATGCTAACTAAAAGATGCCAGTCAGAAAGACTACATATTATATGAATTCATTCATATCAACTTAGAATTAGAAAAATCTAAACAAAATAGAATCAGACACAATAGTACATACCTGTAATCTCAGCTACCTGGGAGGCTGAGGCAGGAGGATCCCAAATTCAAGGCCAGCCTCAGCAATTTAGCAAAACCCTGTCTCAATAAATACTAATGAAAAGGCTGGGGGTGTAGCTTAGTGGTAAAGCACCCCCTGGGTTGAATTTCCAGAGGAAGCAAGGAAGGAAGGGAAGGAGGAAAATTATGTTTTCCTTAGGGCTGGGTAGGAAATAGAGGGGACAGGATAATTGTAGATAAGAACAAAAATGAAGAGTGGTAGGAAGCTCTCCCCCACCACTGGGCCCCCTTCAAAAGAGAGAAAAAAATCTTTTATGATTGATGAAAGATAAACACAAAGTTTGCAACTTGCCTCTGAAAGTAAGGGAATGCTTTTAGTAGTCCTGGTGATTTTATTATTTTGTAATTAAGAGTTGATTATGAAACTAATTGGGGCTAAGGAACCTGCTCGAAAAAGGGTAGATTGTACTTGGGTGGGAATAGACAGATTTTCTGGTCCAAAATCTGGCGCACAGCTCCCCCGAGTTGGAAGGCTTTCTTATCCTACAAAAGGACTTGTGCTGCAGCAAGCTACTGAAGATACAGCAATTCCAAAGTCAGGATGGGTACATCTCAAGCATAGAAGGAAACTTCTGTGCAAGTGAAGTTCAGAACAGCTAAAGAACTATGACAGAATTATTTTATTTGCATTATTTCATTGCAATTCTTGTATTTACAATGAAAAGTTTTGTACGTTTTATTGTTGAATCCCTTAGTTGTCATTATTTTAATAAGTGGACACTGAGTTTATAAAATCATGATGTAAAACACTAAATGTCTGATTCCCACAGTAACCCCACCCATCTGGGAATATAAATGATGACTCTTTATTGCCACCTGATGACCACAAAGAGTACAGCCCCTGGAAATACTCACCTTTCCAGAAACAAATTAACTTCTTGAAAGCTGAAATTCTGAATCATTGATATGGAGATGGTGACAAAGTTCCTTTATAAGGTCCTCTGACTTTGGCAAAAAGAGGCCCCTGTCACAGCATCTTTAAACATACTGAAGACTGCTTTTAACCACGTTGACTGGAGAGCGATATAGTATGTTCTGAAAGCAGTTAGATTACATTACAGTGTTCGATGTGGGTTGCCCTGCGTCTGTCAGCACCTTCTCCTGAAGTTGTAGCTGCTGTCACTGTCCAGTGGCTGCTCCTCTGGTGTCTGTGGCAGCTGCCAGCCTGATCTCACTATTGCTGCTGTCATCACCATCACATACAAGCTGTTGTCCCTGCCACCATCTTCCTGCTGCTAATGGGACTGACTGGCACCTCTCCATGCCACATCAAGGTGCAGATGCTGTCACCTTGCCTCAGAGCCATCTGACACCCTTGACTGCCACTGCTCATTATCACCTTCCCAGTGATACACCAGCTGGGACCTCCGGAGCCTGAGCAGGGAGGCCTCTCTGGTGAAGTGACTGCAGTGGTCGCCTTGCTCCTTAAGGAAGCAGGTAGGCTCCTAGTGAGATGGAACCTGGGAACGCAGAAGATTCTGTACTGCTAGGGATTAGCAAAGTAATCACCACCAGATCTCTTGTTTATTGGTTTCTGGAGATGAAAGCGATTGGGAACTGTTCTGTGTGGCTTGGGGTCAGCTTGAACAGCCTCCTCCTCACCTCGTGTCTGCTTAGGGACAGTAAGTAGGCAATGCTCTGTTCCTCCATGACCACAGCATGGAGGTTGATGCCATAATGTTGACAGTGTCCTGAATCATTGGTAATATTTTTAACATAGCCCAAGAGACTTAAATAATATGTAGGACACAATGTGGCAGACCCTACTACCAGACTTTCACAAGAAATTAAAACAAATGAATCCTCAGCCGACAACAAGTTGGAGATTACTTCCTAATGAACAAAAGATGTCAGCAGATTTCTGGAAGACAGGAAGAATAGGGGACAGGATACTGTCGATGGCAAACAGGGGGAGAAGCCCTTAGTTTAGAATGTGCAATGACAGCCTTCAACAAGTTCCGGACTCATAATCGACAGTCTGAACAGATGTGGGAGTGACCAGGAAGACCAATAAGAAAAGGACTCCTGGAAATACATCGTGTAGCACGCTTTTATTCTTCCCTCTAAAATGTCGGAGAATTTATTTTTAGAAGAGCCATCTTAGGAAATATTCAAGGTCAGTCAAGGATTGGTAGGAATGTTGGAGTGAAACCCGCCTAATTCTGAGATTGGAGGAAGAGGGTCCCTGTCTGACAGTTGGCGTCCCGTGTGCTCCCACAAAAGAGAAACCCACCTATTGGCACCTTCTGCACCACCCCACGTGACCCAGGCACAACACCCTCCTGCTGCAAGAGGCTTTTTAGGAACACGGTTCTGCCTGTGCATAGAAGTCTCATGTTCAGTTGGAGCCCCAGGAAAAGAGAACAGAAAATTAAGGGGAGGGCAGCTACTGAAGAAAAGTAGACATTCTTTGCTAAACCTGAGCAAGGACATAGGTCTTCATATCAAAAGCCTAATGGTGCCCAGGGCGGGGAAAGAACAGCAACCCCTCAACCATCTTCACAAATTCTCAGTAAAGTTACATAAAACTGCATGGGACATAGAAAGGTCAGCTGGCATCAGACATAAAAAGGTCAGCTGCATCAGACTTGTGATCAGAGGCACTAAGCGGCAGGAGATAATGAAACAATGTCCACACAGGAATGATTTCAGCCTAGAATTATATAACCAGTTTATTAGCCAATTCTGAGAGCAATATAGACCTTTCTAGATGTGTAAGGAATCAGACGGCTTACTTTTCCTGTCTTCTTCCTAGGGAACTAATTGAAGATGTATTCAAGCAAAGCAATGAAATAAACCAAAAAATTAGAAAACATAGTGTGTAAAAAACACACTTGATCCTACATGGAGGAACAGGGCAAGGGTAGCCATGAAGCAGGCTTAGAGAAGAATCCGTCCAAATTGGCGTAATAGGATAGAATTCCCTTGGGGAGAGGCGTCTCAGCAGGGGAAAAAACCAAAAAAGAAGAAAATGGGCAGTATGATTGACAGGTTGGAAAAATTTTACGATAGAATAAATACAAATAGGGCAGGAGGAAGTAAAGTCAATTCAAAATGTTCAGAAAAAAAGAAACTATATAAGAAATTCATACAAAGCAAACTTCTAGAAGCATCCCTTCTGAAGATCCTGACTGCCTAATAGGGAAAGAAAAGTAATCCTTCCATAGTACCTGGCTGAGCCAGTATCTACGGGCACACATGTGCACAGTGGCAGAGGAACCTTTCTGTTGGTTCTGGTGAATCATCATGCAGACAAAGCATGAAAGACTCCATGTGTTTGCAGAACAGTGTGTAAATGTTTGCCTTCGCCCAGCAAACACTGAGATGTAGCTGACAGGAAAGAGAAGGTCAGGGCCGGTGGAGGGTTGGGGCATGGGCTCCTGAGAGAGAAAGAAGAAAGTAAGTTTTGTTTTGTTTTGTTTTGTTTTGTTTTGTTTTGTTTTTTTAGTTGTAGATGGACACAATACCTTTATTGTATTTATTTTTATGCAGTGCTGAGAATCCAGACCAGTGCCTCACACTTGCTAGGCAAGCGCTCTACCACTGAGCTACAACCCAGCCCAGAATGAAAGATTTTTAAAAGTCATTCAAAGGAGCAGAAAGAGATTGATGAGATAAAAGTAATGACTTGGGTGGTTATTTTAAATCACAAAGAACAGCATTTTCATACAAAATACTAGAAGAAGGAGGGGGAGAAGGAAAGAGAAGAAGAAAAAAGAGGAGGAGGAGGAAGAAAGAGAAGAAGAAGAGGAGGAGAAAGAGGAGGTGGAGGAAGGAGGAGGAGGAGAAGAAGAGAGCAGAATGAGAGGTGAGCCACATCTTTCATTCTCACATCGGGAGATTTCTTTCTCTTTTAGGATATTTTCAACTGCATATAACAGAAAACCCAGACTGCACGAGGTCTGAGTTCAATCCCCAGCACCACAAAAAGAAAGAAGTAAGAAAGGAAGGAAGGGAGGGAGAGAGAAAAGGAAGGAAAGGAAAGGAGACTTTTTTTTTTTTTTTTTGAGATGGAATCCCTGTGTTGCCCAAGCTGGCCTTGAACTCCTGGATACAACTAATCCTCCTGCCTCAGCCTCCTGAGTAGCAGCTGAGACTACAGGTGCACACCAGTACATCCTACTAAAACATTTTTTTAAAAGATTTTTTTTCTCAAATAATTTGAAGCCTCAATATAAAATGGCTGATTCAGTGGCCTGTGGAAGTTACTAAGAACCTGGGCATTGCCATCTCTCTGCTCTTGCTTCCTCAAAGGGAATTGGCTTCATCCTCCATAGCTTCCTCTGTGGTGGAAGGCTGGCTGCTGGATTTCCAAGCATCACAAAAACATCCCATGGAGGAAGAGCATTTCCTTTTCCAGTGCTTTATTCTTGTCATCAAAGAAACATTTTGCAGTCTCAGGTGACTTCCTCTCATATCTTATTGGTCAAAATTTTATGACACAACACACATATACCCCAAAGCAGTCACTGGATACAAAAATGGAAAGCTGCTGCCTTGTGGCCACTCCCCAGCACACTGGATTTGGAGGAAGGTCCCTGGAAATGGGACCTTCATTTGTAACTCAGCATGAGCCTGAGCCAGAGGCAAGGCATTTATGAATCTCGTCCCTTAGTTAGTATGTGCTCATACCAACAGACCTATTAGAGGAAAGATAGCTGCATCAGCCCTGTATTCAGGTCCATTCAGACATCGTTCAAAAAAGCCTTGGTCCCTTGTTTAGAAATCCTCTCTTGTGATATAGAAATGGGATTTCCTGGGCTGGGGTTGTGGCTCAGCGGTAGAGCACTTGCCTGGCATGTGTGAGGCAGTGGGTTCAATCCTCAGCACCACATAGAAATAAATAAACAGGTAAATAAATAAATAAATAAAATTAAGGTATTATGTCCATCTACAACTTTAAAAAAAAAGAAATGGGGTTTCCTTCTTTCTGCCTAATGTGAAAGGTTAGGATCCTCAAAGCTGCTAAGTGAATTTTTTCTTTGACTAAATGACTTTATTGAATTCATAGATGCTAAAAGATCCTTCATGTCTTTATATAATCTGTTTTACATAATGTATAGACTGCATAGAGACAGAAGGATTCTGTCTCTTCTCAAAGCGTCCTTGTTCTTTTAATACTTTAGTTACCTTCTCTATAAAATGGAGATGGTGTACTCACACTTTTGAGGGCTGTAAGGTTTAAAATGAAACTGCAAATGGAAGTACCAGCTACAAATACAAGGGGGAGGTCAGTATTTGTTCAGTCTTTTTCTTCTGATTAGAATGTGTAAGAGGTTGCCCATCTGCATACAGTGTCATGCATCTGCAGTCCCAGTGGCTCTGGAGGCTGAGGCAGGAGGTTTGCAATCAAGGCAAGCCTTAGCAATTTAGCAAGACCCTGAACAACTTAGTGAGACCCTGTCTCAAAATAACAAATAAAAAGGGCTGGGGCTCAGTGGTTAAGCATCCCTGGGTTCAATCCCTGACCCCTTTCCCTCTTTCCCCTCCAGAAGAGGTTACCTTGCTGTTGGATGCCTGGTTCTCATAATTTTTTATAAGCCAGTTTTCATATATTTGCTAGTAGGTTGATATTATTGAAAAGTGAGTCAAATTAGGGGGCAAGGCAGAAGAATTTAACTCTCCTTTGAAACGTGAATATAACAACAACAAGAGAAGAGATGAAAAGCAGCAAGGATAAAGACCAAAGGGGGAAAACACCGTGGTTTCAACTACCTTTTCTCAAAGACCGCAAGCTGCCGTCACATAGCCCTGAGCTGGCTCCTACTGAGCTCCATTGAAGGTGTTTCGGTGGAACCGTTCCCTCACAGGGGGAGACCGGGGCAACTTTATTTCTTCACTGAAACACTTTGAATTATGAAAAGAAATCAGATGATCAGAAAACATGATTGATGAGTAAAATATGTTATAGGATTATAATTCAGTATCACTGAAATTCTCTAGCATTAGTCCCTGGTGGGGAGGCAGAAAGAAGTTCAAATGTATCATCTCAGTTAATCACAACATACATGTCAGTAGAGATGACAGCTTGGTGTTAGGCCCTCTGTTCTGTTCCCACCAAGGCCATGAGTCAGGAACACGTTTGCATCTGTGGCTTTATAAACTTTGCCACAAACATTTCAGGCATGATTCAGAAGTGAATTATTCCCATCCCTCCTCGAGGTTTTTCCAGTCGTGGGAATCATCTTTCAGTTTCTTCTGTGAATGCACTGTCGCTCTAGGATCAAACAGTTTATAGAATGGAGTGCAGCGACAAAACAAACTGAAGACTTCCTGCGACTTTTCGCAAGTTCTTATTCCCCAGTGACAACCCAGGAGTTCTCACAAAGCACATTCTCATTTCCAGTATTCCAATTATAAAATAGTAATCTTTGGCATCTCAGTACACACTAGCTCAGGTTTTCACTGCTTCTAAACCTCAGGAGTTCTTTTCAGAACGCCTAAGCTATGAATAAATAACAAGGAGAAACAGGTAGCTTTCTTTCCACTATCTAACTTTAGAAGGTCAAGACAGGAACAAAATCCATTGCAATTTAGGCCTTCTTTGCCTCCTGTGGCCCCGCACAATGGGACAGACGTCACATTTTCTGCAGCCGAACTGAGAAGCCCAGACTGAGAAGTTGCAGGATCTATTTGGGGAGGATTGGCATATCATTGGGTGAGGGGCCTCCGCACCAGGGAAATCCACACTGCTGAACTTTCATGTGGCAGATTCAGGATTTTAACCTGCAGCCCAAGATGTAGCAGCCTGACTCCTCCCGTGCAGATCTGGTGAACCTATAAAAAGATTTAAAGCTTCTATTCGTTTGGGATATGTAAAGCATCACAGAATAAAAATATTTTCCAAAAGTGTTATGTTGATACACCTTGCATCTATATTTACATTCATGCTCTTTGGGAACCACTCCATGGAGTCAGGAATTGGTGTTGTGGCCTCTCTAGTTTGTTTTCCATGTGCTTTAAATTGTCTTAGAGTGCTGAGCTTAATTATGTTGGTAAATTAATCTTCTTGGAGAAATCACTTGTAACACATAAATGTCATTCTCCGTTACTTCCTTCTGATCCACTTCTCCCTCCCATCTTCTGCCTTCTAACTCATTCTCATCTCTGTGCTACTTCTCCCCTGATTTCTTACCTTACTTTCTCTTGCTCTCCTCATGGCCCCCATTCCCGCTTCTTCCCAGAGAGCTGTGTGAGGCCCAGCTGAGTAGGCCAACCACAGGCTGCTCCCAGTCTGCATCTGTGTCCCTCCACAGCAACTCGGGGCTCTTGATGATCTCTGGGCCATTTGCTTAAAACAAGACTGCCCTAGGGTTTGACGGAGTCTAGGTGAGGGTGCTGTGAAACAAGGTAATTGCACATTTGCTTACCTAGTAGTCTCAGGGCACTGAAAATACATGTGTAAAGAGGCATATGTGTATCTACATGATAAATGCCATAACCTGTGGTCCTACTGCTGGAGACATGAGGATTCCGCCTTCATTTGCCTTGTCGTGACGTGGACAGATCCACCCACCTTTATATTGCTTCAGTATTCTGCTTCCTTTTGATTTGAACAAAAATACTGATTAATCAGAAATAACAATGAGTGAGAGAGTGCTATGTGAGGCCTTAAAACTAGATAGATGGGGCCTGGGGCTGGAGCTAAGTGGTAGAGTGCTTACCTTGCACGTGTGAGGCACTGAGTTTGATCCTCAGCACCACATAAAAGTAAACAAAAATAAAAATAAAGGTATTGTGTCCAACTGCAACTAAAAATATTTTCAAAAAATAGATCGGTAGGAAGATGGATAATAAGTATATATGCACTCACATAGCCGTGGTGTATGTCATAAAGAAGTGTCTCTAGATATGGGAATGTGTGTACACGTGTATATACGCAATGTAGAGTATAAACTATGTAATCCCAATTTAGAGTGCATAATGGAGCTTCAAGGTACAAAACACTTTAAAAATTTATCAAAAGTTTTGTTCGTGCAGATCCGAATTTTTTTCTGTCAAGGTGGTTCATGATTTTATCAACTTTCCAAAAGATGCCATGAGAGTCTAAATTCCTTCTCTTTGGCCCGCTGTATTTGCTTTTTTTCTTGGCATTCTGAACACAAAACTGGGGATCAGAACAGGCACTCCCACTTGGGCAAGAGGTAACCCTGCTGGGCCCAATAGTGTCGTCTCCCTGTCAGTGTCCCCCACAGTCCTCCATTCACAACTGATCACACTTTCCAGTTCTGCTCAGCTGCCCCAAGAGAGTGAATATCACAGAACAGAGTTGCAGAATACAAGGGTTTTCACTTCACTGAAGAGTTTACATCAAAAAGAGCTCAACATCACTCTCCAAACAAGTTCCCGTTTCTAACCTTGACAGCATTCTCATTCCAGAGGGAAGTCTCGGATAGTTGCTGCCTCCTGATGTTCTTTCTTTATACTTCTTTGGTCCTAGCAATGCTCCCTCTGAGTATCCAGGCATTAATAGCAGACAAACGGGTTCATTCACTTGGTTTTGTTTCTCTATAAAAGCAGTCTCACAATCTGCCAACCTGAACTTAG
Source organism: Glaucomys volans (assembly GCA_020662805.1). Taxonomy (NCBI): domain Eukaryota; kingdom Metazoa; phylum Chordata; class Mammalia; order Rodentia; family Sciuridae; genus Glaucomys; species Glaucomys volans. Next base: position 519,269 of record JAJEJO010000493.1, read on the forward strand.
CTCCACACCCATCCCTGTGCCTTAGATTTCACATTACAATTGCTGACACCTCTCTATGGATCATCTGTCTGTCCTGTCACCCTCTTACAATCCAGTTAAACACAAAGTCTCATTGACTCTTTTTCAGAAAGGTTCTCAGTTCCATTCCTGTTTCACTGCTCTCATCTTCGCTACCATATCACACCTGGAATAAATCAGCAGTCAGCTGATGTTCTTCATTCTCTTCTCTTCAGCCAGCCCTTGTGATGTAGTTGGCCTAATCATTCCCAAATTCTGCTTCTCTTAGATTAATTTTTTGCTAAGAGTGACATTTTTATAAATACTCCACCCAGCCCATACTATTTATGCTCAAATAAAAATTCACCTAACAATTGTCCTGTTTTAACTGGCTGGGTGGTTCTCTCATGACTTATACTGGAATTGCCTGTTCCCAATGGTCTCACAGTCCTCGTGACATGCCATTTGTGGTCCCAACCCCCATGCCTTTGCTCTGCCATTCTGCTGCCAGATTCTTAAACTTCCCACCCTCCAAAACACGTGGCATTTCTACCTCTTCCCTGAAATGACCGACTCCGTCAGTTGATCTGTTTTCTAAAGTCATTAGCATATTATTTAAATCCCCATAATGCAAGCAGAGAATGTATAATGGATATTAATAAATATTGGATCGTTTCAAGGATAATTTTTCAATAAACAGAATCCGAGGGTAATGGAAGTTTGTGTAGGGGAAAGCACAGGATAATAATGGCAGTGTAATCACTGCCAGATTTTTACCAATATGTAGCTAATTCTGAGGTCACTGAAACTCAAGAACATTTACATTATCTTCAGTATATCTCTATGTCAGCCAAGAAAAAGATAAGAAAATGTTTAAGGCTAATGATTCTGAAGGGCAGCCCATCACCTGTAGAAACTCAGCATGGTACCATTATTGATTAAATAGTATAGTATCAGTGGGTGGGCCTTTTTAAAAACTAATCTGGTGACTATTTTTTTTAATATTTCTAGTTGTAGATGGCTGCAATACCTTTTGTTATTTATTTTTTATGTGGTGCTGAATATCCAGCCCAGTGCCTCATACATGCAAGGCAAGTGCTCTACCACTGAGCTACAATCCCAGCCCCAGGTGACTATTTCACTTCCCAAACCTACTTGCTGGCTGACTCATGAAATGCAGTGAGCTGTTTACATTTAACCTCTGATAAAATATAACTGCATTTCTGCTTCCCTCCCCAAGCTGATGGTAAGCCAATGAATTTGCAGATGTCTAGCTCTCTGTGATTATGACATCAGATGTTTGTAGGTGCTTCCGTTCCACTTGGTCCTAAATAGGGCAAATTTTTCCATTGCAATTGCTGTTCCCAAAGAACAAACTGCTTTAGTCAGCAAATATACGTATCATATTTGTTTTGCTGTGTTTTGAATTGCTGACTCTTCTTTAGACCCAATAGTCATTTCTTTGCTTCCCTAATTTATGCATGAAGCCAAAAGAAAAATCACTTAGTATTCTTAATAAAACAGCATAAGGTTTAGATAATTTTTTGCTATATGCACTAAAAATGCAAATGTGTGTGGCTTATTTGCAAATGCAGACATTAATAACTGATATTTAAACAGCCTGGATTAGCAATTTTACTGATATATTTAAGAGATTTTTCCAATAATTTGCACACTCAAAATCAATTTGAATACAACATGTAAATTGAATTTAATTTTTTGATATAAAATTGTAGTTATCAGCTTGAACCATTAAATTTACTATTTAATATATGCTTTCCAGCTCACTTGGTTAGAATTTCATTGCGCCTTATCTATATAAATTTAATTAGGCTTGATATCATCAGTATATTATAGAACTAATTAAAGATTTAGATAAGTGCTGAGGGGTCTTATTGAAAACTCCATAAAGTTCCATTTGGAAAATGAGATATTCTTCCTTTGGTTCATTGTGAGAGAACGAAACAGCAAGAAGTATCTCTTGCAGTGTTTCTGAAAAATTATTTAACTGGATTTAATGGTCTTATTCTATTCTTTGAAGAGCTTTTTAATTACTCCGTGTCTTTGTGGAGTCCAACAACAGTTACGATCTTTATTTAAAGGCTTTAAACTCCTCATTTTCCTCTCCTCCCTTGAGCTAGCTGTCTTTTGTTGTGCTGTGCACACCTGAGTGTGCATGTGCACAGGAAGGAAGAACACCCCATGGAGATCACGTAATATGTAGTGGTGTTTGCTGGGAAGTCCTCAGTCCTTACAAGAAGAATAAACATTGAGAAAGATCAGAGAGCACCTGACATAAACAGAAAAGATAAGAAACCCTGACCCAGCCCTGAGCGAAGATAGGAAACCCTAGGAAAAACTGAGGCGCCCACTCAGAGATCCTCCTACTTTGAGTGAATCACTTTGTAGAAACCACTTTTGAATTCCCTGTATCTACATCTCTGCAATAGGGTATAAAGCAGATTAGCTTAAAAGACTGTGATTTCAACTAAGTGCTTTGTGTCTTCATTACAAAGCACAATAAAGCTTTTTATTACAATGAAGCTGCTATTACATTCAATTGAATATACACTGAAATAAAGCTGCATCAACCACATTTCCCAGTGCGCTCACTCTATGCTCTTGTGAAAACCATTTTTTTTTCAGTACAGATGGAGTGATACAATGCATACTAGAAAAATAATGAAAGTAAAAGGACTAATAACAAATGTGGACCATCTATGGGTACACTGTGGTTTAGCACAGAGGCCTGGAGGAAGCCTGGGAACCAGATAAATTCTCGAGCGCCTGTGTAGTATAATGGAAAGGTTACAGGCTTTGGGCTCAGGAGATGCAGATTTAAGTCAAAGCTCTGCTGCTGATTAGCTGTGTGACCTGGGGCCTAATCTCTCCATCTCTCCAAGTCTAAATTGCATTTGCTGGAAAATGGAAGTAATAATAATACTGCCCCTTCTCCTGACTCCAGACTCCCTTGTGGGGTGGGATGGCTTTTAGATGTCATCTGTTCTATCCTATTCCATTTAGTTTTCCATACATGGAAACTGAGGTGCAATAGGATTGAGAAGCATGACCATGGTCACTAGTTGGCTAGTGATGGGACAAGGACAGGAGTAGATGCATCAGCAGTGTCACATCATGCCTGCAGAGTCACATGCTATGTAACGGTTATCATATAGGAATGGAGTGAGTTCAAAAGCATTAAGGCATTCTCTTAATGACATTCTGGCTGCATTAGGTAGCGTTGGGATTTCCCTCCCACCCCAAGCAACTATTACTGAAACACATCACTGCAGTTTTCCTGCCCAAATGGTTTGTAAACATTTCCACCCCCAGCCTGAGAAAACATTTGCAGAAACATTTGGGTCACAAACCAGTATTTGTTTCACTACCACATTTGAAATGTTTCCCTTTGAAAACATTAGAAATGTTTGCCAGAAAACAGTTTCCCAGCAGAAGTGTAAGTGTGGAATGGGAGAGGCACCCCCAGCCACCAGGTTTGGGACATCCAGGGACCTCCAAGGCATAGCAGTTCTCCCTGACTCATAAGGAACTGTGGCATCTCCCAGCATCACCTTGGACTGCTTTGACGTTCTTTGACTTTAAACTATAATAGGTATACTGGGTGGTGCTGTGGTTTCAGGTGAGTTTTGCAGGTGTCAGGGGAGTCCTCCCTCAGGCTGTGAATCTGGAGTGTTTATGGAGTAGGAAGTGCAGAGAGAGGCAGGATGCAGTCTATTGTAGAGTGGTGCAAACTGAGGCCCACTGGCTTCATTCTTTTTCCCCTACTTCCCAACATGGCCTTTGCAGGTCCCACATAGTAAGTAGCATTAATTTGAAGCAGGGGATTCGGAAAACCTTGGATAGTATCATGGCCTGCGTGGCACGGAGCATGGTCTAGTGATGAGACGAGCAATTTGGAGTTCAGTTTGAATCCTGACCTTACCTTTGACCCATGAATAACCTCGAGTAATCTGGCCTGCCACAGGACGAGAGACCCACTGGCAAAGAAGCCCAAATGTGCCTGACCAAAGTTTGGTTGAGGTGTCCTTGTCACCACCTTCCTCCCACTTCGTTTTTCACCGCTGACACAAAGTCATGAGGGCAGCATTTCCTCTGGGTCCCAGGGAAATGATCAAAGTCACCTCCTGCTCATGCACATCTCCACTGGAACATGTGAAGCACCTGTGTGAATTCAGTGGGCTTTTGAAAGCACTGGAAATTATGGGAGTCTGATTCCAAAGGTAGCGAGAGTGAAGGAGGTGGATGGAATGAGCCCTTTGTGTTCCACCCTGCCTGCCGCTCTCTTCTGCAGGATTTGGAAATATTAGGTTTGGGCTTTCCGGATATTTTTGCTGCCTTTTGAATAACTTCTACTCTTCCTATTAGGAATCACCATATATTTTCTTTAAAATTTATATCTGCTGAGATCCCAGACCATGCTGTCCACACCTTCCTCTCAAATAGAGTCTCTCTAGTCAACTGTGAATGGTCATTCATAATCATGAGTAAAGATCTAAAGGTTAACTGTGCAGGAAAGTCAGCAATTGCAAGACATCCTCTTGTCCCCTGTAACTTAACAAGTGGGTGCCACACTCACACTTGGAGCTGTCAGCTGCACCGCAGCTTCTGATCTCCCCATCCAGTACCTGCTGCTCTACTCCTGCCTGACACATTCAGTTTCCCCAAGACTGCCGCAAAATGATCTCAGTGGGCCTCCTGATGAGTAAACCCAAGCTCCAGTCTGTTTTCTCATGGCCCAACTCAGCCATTTTCCTGGAATGATCTAGGGGAGATAAGGTAGGATAGTATATTATGTAGTCAGAATTCAGTTCTGAAAAGGAAAAGAATTCAGTCATGGCAGGTGACCTTAGGCAGGTATTTTGCCCTTGTGAGCCTTAGTTTACAAGGACTAAATCAGGTATACCTGTTAAATGTAATTGTTCCTCTTAATTATTGTCCTTCATAATAATAAACATTGATGCAGTCCTAGTGAATCTTTGGCTCAATTACTCTGTAATTGTACACATATAATTATTCTCAATTCTAACCTATTTTTCTAGTAAGGGTTAATCATTATTAGGTGCCATAAATTTTTCTTGAGTATAATCCATAGGGATAGAGTGAGTTCAAAGCATTTACAATGAAATGCTGAAGGTCACCTAATCTGCAAAAGAAAAGTATGGAGCCCTGAAAAATGGCTTTAGTAGCTTTAGTACATTTTCGGGGCACCTTGTGAAAATGTTCCCCTATCTGTCATCTTAGAAGATCTTTTCCACAATCATCACAGGGCAACATTGAACTGTAGCAAATGTCTTGATTAACGGATGCATCTTCACAACAGTGTGGCTGTGGATGGATGTCTTCTGTATACGTAAGCCAGAGTTCTAGCTTATAAAATTTGCATTTTTATAATAGCTTTATGGAGTTATAATTTGCATACCAAACACACTAACTCTTTCAAAGTGTGCAGTTCATTGGGTTTTAGTGTAGACTCAGAATTGTACAGCCATCATCACCAGCTAATTTTAGAACATTTTCATTGCCCCCCCCAAAGAAACCTGGTGTCCATTAACAGTCCCTCCCGGTTCCTCTACAGGCCCTCTCCCTGGCAGCCACTAATTACTCTCTCTTCTGGAGAGATCACCTAAATGGAATTCTGCAGCATGTGGTCTTTTGCAACTAGCTTCTTTCAGCTAGCATAAAAATTTCAGAATTCATGAAATTAACATTTATTGATGTTAAGATATGAGACTGAGTTAAAAAGGTGTATTCAGGGCACTATCCCAACACCTGGGCCACCACTTGCTCTCTTTCTTCTTTCTGTTTTTGAATAGAGGGATAAGGAGGAGAATAGTATAGTGTGTTTTATTGAAATGCACGTACCATAAACAACATTAATCTTAAGTGTACGGCATGATTACTTCTTAAAAAGCAAGTACATTCTCTTTAACCATCACCAAGATAAAAATTTTGAACCTTAAAGTCACCCGAAAGCCTCCTTTTGCTCCCTCCAAATCATCCGGCCCCCAGATGGTTTGTCGTGATTTCTTCCTCTTTTGTTCACTTTCCTGCATATCCATGTCCAGTGTGCCCCCGCCCCACCAGCCCTGGCCTCTGTATTCTGACCAGGCACAGCCCTTTCCAACCCTCCAGCCTCAGCCACCTGTACTTGTGGATGCTGCTTCCCTGGGGAAACAAAGCTGTGTGCTAACCAGGGAGCCCCTCCAAGTGCACTCGTCCCTCTTGCTGTTCCAAACCAAGTGGCTCTCTGGCCTGTGTGTTTCCTTCTTACTTTTGTTCCTGTTCTCCTCCCTGATGCTAGCACTCTCTGGGCATGGGGCACCACAGGAAAGTGTGGACACAGGAAGGACCCGAGCCTCCATACCCCATCAACTGCTGGTTGTGCCCAGTGCGTGGAGTGGAAAGCTGGCAGGGCCAGTCTCTGCCATCACCTCTGGCCTTGTCACAGGCTCATTTTGACTGATCAGAATTGTATTCCTCTTGGAAAATCCATGGACTAGTTTGATCTTCACAAATAAAAAAGCATTTCTTAAAGAAATTAAGGTTTCATTTTAAATTCACTTTACAGTCTTGGAAAAACTTCAGTTTTTCTGTGGTTCGGAGCCATAGGTTAGCATTAGCATTTAAATAGAGCAGTAAACTTACTCAAAGACCTTCCTCTCATAACTTTGCCCTTTCTGAGAGCTTTCCTCAAATCAGATATTTTTCTTTCTAAAAGCAGAATGCAAATGCCACATAAATTTTCCCCATCAAAGCCCTTTTCTTTAACGTAGACTTAGTGGTATTGTTGAGCAGTCTCAGTTTTAGTTTTTTTCATGGAAAGAGACTTTTTTAAAAAATTGCTGTTCTCTTCCTTAATGCCTGATTTTTTTCCTGCTGACTCTCACCGTATTTCCTATGGTTAATTTTATCCAACTGTATCTCATTTCCCTTGAGACACCCTCCCCAGACTCTAATCACGATTGTAAAGGAAGAATCTAGTGTACATGTGATGATGGTGCTTGGAGTTACCAGTGCGTCCGTAGCAGCCAGTGGAGGGAGTCCTGGAGCTTGAGCTTTGGGATCAGACCATCCAGTCACTGAATCCATCTCAGTCACATGAAGACTTTGTGAATCTCTCTGACGCTTTACTCATCTACCAAATTATGGTTATCAAACCTTTCTTGTATGGTTTGCAGTGATTAATAGCAAGTTCACTCCTAATGCATCTTAGGCGACCCTCCATACACTTCAGTCTGACCAATTGGAGACTAGGGGTAAGAGGTACTTTTGAGCAAAAGGCATCCCTTCTCTTACCTGTGTTCTTCCTGCCGGCCATCCCTCTCCTCAGTCCGGGTGTGTATATTGTGAAGGTCCCAGGCCAGTGCTGACCTGAACAAAAGATAAAAGATTAGAGACCTGGGGGGTTTTTTGTTGTTGGTGGTGTTGTTCTCTACTCAGATGATAACACTCTTCTGTTTCTTTGAGGTTGATTTTGTCAATTTCCCAACTTGGGAATAAGAATTGTAAGGAATCTCTCCAGTAGATTGCTATGATCTTGTTATCATCAGGTTATCCAGTTGGGGTCCAGGTCCTTGATGTCCTGAACAAAGAATGGAGCAAGACACACGCAAGTGACAGGCAAAGTACATATTTATTGAAGGAGAAGGTGGAAGTAGCACTCTGTTAAGCAGAGCAGGTGGGCAGAGCAACGCAAGGAGCTCAGGCCCCATCTCTGGAAATTAGTGTCTTTTATGCTGAGCTGTCAGGCAGTCTCTTCCCTATGTGGACCTGATTGAAGGCCTTCCCCCACTGGCCTCCACTGGTCATCTGATTAGAATATTGTTCAATTTTCCTCCATTGGTTACTTTAGAAAACCTAATTAGAATAATTCCCACTTTATCCCCATTGGTCATTTTAAAATAATACCAAACCTGTGGCGGGAGTTGTCATGGTGATTAATCCCCAGTGGCAGGGGTTGTCATGGAATGGGATTTATTGTAAACAGGGGCAGGACTTGTTTCCCCATTGTCCTCCAGCAGCTTCTTTCTAATATTCTGTCTCCGCCATCTTGGTGTCCCTGAACTCCTACCTAACAGTCAGATTGGAAAAAAGAAGTTAACCCAGGGCAGAGCTGGATTGCCCAATAGTCTGAACCCAATTCTCTTAACCTCAGACCCACTCTGTGCTGTAGCTGAAGAGAAACACAGTGGCCATTCTGTGTGACTTCTTCCCAAAATGGCCTGTCTTCAGTTTCCTTCCTCCCCAGCTACTAGAGCATTGGTTCCCAGATGCCAGAGGTTTGTAAACCAAAGTAGGATAGTCCTCACACATAGGAGAATTAGAAGAATCATGACCAGGTAGTGCATTTGTGAGTTTTTCAGAAAATAAAACATGGAGCCTTTTCATTCTGACATTATTTCCTTTCTATTTGAAGAGTGTTAAAATATCTTCTTTTATTAAATCCTGTTAATAATAGATGATTTTTTTTCTTTTAATAACCTGGGCAAGGTAAAAGATTAGCAACTCTTAAGTCAGCCTCCCCTTCCTCCCCTTCCACCATCCATGGAAGTCCACAGTCCTCAGCATGACCCAGGTCTGGCATGGTCTGGCCCAGTTTACCTTTGCTAGCATTTTCCCTGCTTTCCCTCCATTGCTCTCAGCGAGGAATAAACTACTCAGGGTTCCCACAAACATCACACTCCTCGTATGTTCCCACCCTGTTCACACATTCCGTTTCCTGTGCTCCTGGAGGACTTTCTCCTCTCACATTGCCTTGTCATTGAGGTCTCCTCCAATAAACCTTCCCAACTGCTCTGAGGTACATGTAGCCCCTCCTGTCTGCCATCTTAGAGAATCTCCTCTGTGCCTTTATTATAGCCACTGTCACACTGTTGTAAGTGTGTGGTGACCTCACACCACACTACAGCACCAGAGAGCAAGAACTTGATTCACTCACCTCTGCATCCACAGTACCTACTCTCCACCACCTGGTGCATAAGTGATGCTTAGATATATGTTAAGCAAGTTAACAAATTTTTAAAAAATGATTTTGAAAGGCACTCTATAAACACTGAGGATAATACAGAGATGTGGTCTGTGTCACCAAGGAGCCTAGAGTTGGGTGGCCAGAAACCAGGGATAGAAAAGAGACTTTTTACTATATACTTTTTAGTACCTTTTATTTTCCTTATTTAACAAAAATCTGTAACAAACTTAATATATGCCAGACCCCATTCTGAGCACTTTATAAATATTAACTCATTTAATCTACTTAATAACCCCATAACCTAGATCCTATCAATATTATCATTTTACAGAAGAGAAAACAGATCCACGGAGATTAAGTAACTTTTCCAAATTCATATGTTAGTAAGTAAATACCTTAGTAATCTTTTTATTGTATCATCAATTCAAAAAGAATCTTGATAATCTGAACCCAGGGTCTTGTGCTTGTAAGGCAGGCACTCTACCAACTGAGCTATATTCCCAGGCCTGATAATCTTTTTGAAAAAGAGATATGACTCTGAGTATAACATGTTAAATTAGCACCCATACAGTAAGTGATGGAGAAGGAATGAATTTGCTCAGTATATCTTCATAGAGGATTTGAACAGTCTGAAGAGGAGTTAGGCTTTGGATACTTTCAGCCAGAATGTACTAAGTCCTATCTGGGAACAGTCAGTAGCTCTGTTTGACTTGAATGGAAAAGTGAAGCAAGGGAGACATGGGAGAAAGGGAAAAATAGGAGCCAAATCTTTCAGAGATCTTGGTTGGTTATTGGACTTTATCCTACCACTAGTGAACACACAGTTTTTTAAACACAGAGTAGTGATGTTATACAATTAGAACTGGAGATTGGTCTAAGGTAGGGGTGAATAAGAGAGACTCCAGTTAGAAGACAATATATAATAATCCAGGAAGAAGTGCTTAGGATCTGTGATAATGAGATTGAAAGAAGAAATGAACATGGAAGATGTTGTATTGATAGACCTGGTGATAATCAGGCAGAACAAATCAAAGAGTGAAGAGTCAATAAAATTCAGAAGTTAGGGAGGTTACCTGATAAGGACTTCTGGTAGAAACGTCTGGAGACCAGTGAGAATTAAGCTTTGATCTATGGAAAGACCAAGCCAGGCAAAGTGGTGAACCCTGTAATCCCAGCAACATAAAGTCTGAGTCAGGAGGATTACAAGTTTGAGGCCAGCCTCAGCAACTTAGTGAGACCCTGTCTCAAAATATAAAGAGGCCTGGGGGTGTGGCTTAGTGGGAGACAACTCCTGGGTTCAATTCCCAATATCATACGAATACTAATACTAATAATTATTATTATAATGAGGGGCCAGATCTTGAGAAAAACCCAAGTATCAAAAGCACAGACAAGACTTTTGGAAGCAGAGAAAGAACCTGACTGGGAGGAACGCCTGCAGTTGGCCAACAGAGTCAGAGCCAATAAATCAGAGAAGGACCTGAGAGGGAGCTGAAGAGCAATACCTAAAAAACATGATTCAAAAAGAGTAGTGTTTAAGATGGAATGCTATCAAGGAAAAGAGGACTAAGCAAAGGCCATTGTGTCTTTTTACCAGAATGTCACTGGTGACCCTTTTCAAACACAAAGTGGGGGCTTTGGGAAGTGAATACAGACACCTGTTCAAGAAATTCAATGATGAAAGGGAGAAAAGACACAGGTTAGAGATGGAGAGGACACAGGGTCATGGATTTGTTTTTTGTTTTTTGTGTTGTTTTAACAAAATAAGAGAAACATAGGACTTGGGATATAGCTCAGTTGGTAGAGTGCCTGCCTCGCAAGCACAAGGCTCTGGGTTCAATCCCCAGCACCGCAAAAAATAAAAAATAAAAATAAAAATAAGAGAAACATAGGATGTCTGAAGGCAGACATGAAAGAACCAGTGAACTGGGGAAATATTAAACCCAAAAGAGTTTAACACAGAACAATGCCCAGCAGGTCCTGAAAGTATTGGGAGAGGCTGGACTGATCTTATACAAAGGAAGAAAAAAGTAGATCCTCCTCTTTTTCTGAATCAAGAGGGAGGGATTAAACACACACACAAACACACACACACTGACGTTTCAGTGTGGAAGGTACAAGCCCTTGTACATTGTGGTAAAGTGAGGATCCAAAGAAATAATCTATATGTGAACGGTGCAAGTGAAAAGCACATACTACAGATTGAGCATCCCTAGTTTGAAAATCCGAAATGCTCCAAAATCCAAAATTCTTTGACACCACATATGCATCCTAACAGTTCAGCATATATACTGTTTCATAAACTAGATTATTTGAAATTCTGTATAAAATTCTTCACAGACTGAGTATAAATGTATGAAACACAAATTTTGTGTTCAAACTTGGGTCCTATCTCTAAGATATGTCTTTATGTTTGCAAATAGTCCAAAACCCCAAATCAGAAACACTTCTGGTCCCAGCATTTCAGGTAGTAGATACTCACTCAACCTGTAATATTCAGTAAAAGTCAGTCATAATTTTTACATGTCATTTGATTTAATCTTCTAACCTAACCTATGATGTAATGTTATTTATCACATGTGTAAATGAAGAAACTGAAGTTCAGACAGGTTAAGAAATTTCCAAGGTCATACACCTTAGGTAAAAGACAGGGATTCACATCTAAGTGTGCCAGAGAATTAAAGAATTGAGATGATTACAGGTCATTAGCCAAGAACAGATCACTTCTGGCCATATCTTCCCCCTTGCCATTCACAACCAGCTGTCCCAACCATTTCTCTCTGAGTTACAGGAGAATGGCCCTTTGCATTTGACATAGTTCAACTAGTTTATTCTTAGATCTTCCCTCCCAGTGTCAAAGACTCATAGACTGCTTTTTACATTGTGCCCAATCGATCACCTAACGGATTGCACAGACTGCAGGCTCATATTCATCCATTCCTGTTCACTTATTTAACCCCCTGAGGTGCCCTCCCCACAGACCCCTGGGGGAGCAAGGAAAGAGACAGAAGCCAGCTCGGTTCTCATAGGGCCTACGTTCTAGGAGCAGGAAGCAGATATTTATTGATGCTTCCATAACTTTAATCTGTCCAATCTCTGCTCTTCTCATTTATGATTTGCAACAACCCCATAGTACTATTTCTCTTTCTAGGATGAAGAAAATAAGGTACAGAGAAATTAATAAATTGCCCAAAGTCATACAAATAATAAGCAACACAATCGAGACTTGAACCCAGGCCACTGCTGCCTGAGTCTGTGATCTTAACAATTGTCCTAAGCCGCATCTCTCCATATACCCATATTTAAATGTACATATTAAAATGTATTTTGGAAGTATATAGCTTTTCAGATGGAAGTGAAGCTGAAATGAAAAATGAAGCTCTATAAAAGGCCAGTTTGATGAGATGGGGGCAGACATCATTTTAATAAGGAAATAGGGGAAACCCCACTTGTTGACAACCTGCCATTTAAACAAAAATTGGATTGAATCTCTTTTAATCTTCTATTTTCTCCCAACCCTTTATCCTTTTAATCCCATCTGATGCTCTTCTGGGATGTCCTTTCAATTGTCTTCTGATATAAAGAAAAAGACTGCTGGGAGGAGCAGCAGAGGCAGGGATCCCTCGCCCTATCACCAGTCCTTTTGTTTACAGGAAGTAAGAAAATGCGTGGTTCCTCTACCCCTCCCCCATCACACACACACCGTGGTCCCTTTCACCCTTCCGAGGCTTCTCCCAGCCGTTTAATATTGGAAGTTAGAATTTCTTCCAGACATATTCACGTGGGTTTTTCTAAGATGAAACTATTTTGGTTATTTGCTTCCCACAGTTGTAGACTCCCTGGAATCCTTCATGTCCTTTCCTATGTCAGGGCACAACCCTGCTCACTTCCTGACATTTGCCCTCTCCACCACTCTGTGTCTTCCTGAGCGATAATTAAGGTATTAAGTGAGATCAGTGATAAAGCCAGTGTCCTTCGCATCCACTAGATGCTTTCTCCTTTGAAATTGCTGATTTGCTTTTATCATTTCCCTTTGTTTGCTTTTCAGCCTGTGCCCTATCATGGGTAGCCATTCAGGATAAATTCATTTTGCAGGTTATATTTTTTTAGAGGCACTGTATCAAATGGTTCACTGACATCTGAATGTGTGTCAGTGCAGTGGTCTTTTCATCCCCCAAATTCACACTGCTCCACGGCTATCCATCACATTTGGCAGAGTCTTTGGGTCTTTAATTAAACCCTGCTGGATACTGTACATATTTCCATTAGCTCCTTCCTATTTAGTCCATTATTTTTCTAATTGACGTCCATTCTGAGTCACCTGTCCTTGAATCTCAGGTGGCCCATTTTGTAGCTTTGGTTTATTTAGTTTTTCTCTCTTTCATAAATAACCTAAGGCTTTAGTTAATACACCCTCAAGTCCCTACTGTTGGGACCTGCTGATTTGCATATGCTCACACTTTTCAAATAATCCACTGATGTTTTTGGTTCCTCTGCCAAACCTTTTTTCCCTTCTGACTTTCTGTCCTAAAAGATGTGGTCTTTTCTCTCAGCAAAATGGAGAACTCCTGTAACAATTTTGAGAAGCATATCAGGCTCACTCAGTAGAACCACAAGGTCCCGAGTCAGTGTTTAAGGGACTCAGGCAAATGACAGCTGAATAGCAGCCTAACAGCCATGATGGGCTGTAGCAAAGAATCCATTTGACCTCATTTGTGTGTCCCTGTCTGGACACAATTGTGAGGCAACTGGCTAGGTGCACAGTCGGTGACCACAGGCTAGAACTGTGGACACCTATTAGAATCAATCCACCATCTTGTCCTCTTTGGCATGATGCTCTAGTGGCACTATTTTCCCATCAAAGCCATGCGATCCATGCCCATTCCCACTGATCTTTCTCCCCAGACACTTCTAGGCAGGCAGGATCCTTATATTTTAAATGTAGAAACTGGGCTGGGTATGTAGCTTAGTAGAGCATTCATCTAGCTTGTGTGAGGCCCAGGGTGCGATCAGGAGCACAGCAAATAAATAAATGGATAACTAAGTGGAGAAACCTAAAGCCATTACCTTTACTTCTCTGTCCCATCACTAAGTCCAGTTTTCACTTGGAGCCAAGTCTTGATTTCTTTCCCTTGTCTGGGGCCCTTCAACTCTTTTATTCTCTCTCATGTAACAAGAAACAGGGCACAGAATGGGCCACAGAGAGACTGGCAAGCCCTGGCCTTGTTTTACTTTAAATTAAAACATTTGCATCCTGCCTTGAGTACCTTTGATCTGGGCCTGGCCTGGGTTTTTTTTTTTTTAAGAGTAAATTAAAAAAGCCTCTTAAAGTTAAGGAGTATACATTTTTATGTTATGTTATCATTTAAAATGTTATTGGAGCTTCCTAAGCATTAATAATAATAATATTAGCTTTCCCTTTGAAGAAGTACTATGCATTATTTATTGAAAAGTTAATAATTCTATTTCATTACTTAAAACTGAAAAAGCCTTAGGGCCTCCAAATTGTTTTTAGTCAGCATACCTCAGCAATTGTTTCCCAGATTTCTAAGCGGAAATATAGATAATGCACAGTATAAAAGGCCCATGCAGATTGGTTTAAAAAATATATATATATATGTGTGTGTATGTGTATATATGTGTGTGTACATATACACACACATATATACACACACATATAAATGTTTTTTAACCAATACATATATATGCATAACTAATACATATTTTTTAACCATATACATATATATGTGTATTTATATATGTATATATATATGTATACACACACACACACACACACACACACACACACACATATATATGGAGAGAGAGAGAGAGAGAACACGCACACTTTGTGACCACCAAAGTGCCTAATATGTTCTGGGTCCTTTTTATCAACCTGTAATATTAGATAAATTATTTTTAAAAATTGAAAAGACTCCCCAAAGTGATATTCGATAAACAAGTTTTTTTTAATTGAAAAGACTCTGAAGTGATATTCAGCACAGCATAACTCTCCTTAACCCAGGCTCACCTTTTGATAATCAAAAGAGCATTTACAGAAGTATGAGACAAACACAATTATGAAAGTAAAATGAAGGACCTAAATAAAAAATCACAGAACAAGAGGGTAATTCTATTCACTCTTTCATATTTCATTATTTGATAACATCAGAAGATGAATCCATCAGAATTGCTTTGGCAAGTGCAAACAGAAGTGGGCCTGATCAATATTTATTAAAACCTTCAAAATGGGAGAAGGAGTGGAGCAGACTTCTTAATGGACTGAATAATTATTCATATAAATGGGCTTTGACCAAAGGCAGTGCCAGACCAAAGAGACACAGTTTTAATTGTACTGAATTTAAAATGCAGATCTTCCTCCAGCCCTGCTGTAGAAAACTTAATTTAAAAAATTATCTGATGTAGCGGAGAGTGACATATGAATCCTTAAGTTGTTGAAGAGGACATTTAACCACAGATACTTATAAATTTACAGTGTGTTCCAGAGGTGGAAAGAGAGCAGAGTTGCTAGCTAAGGGAACAAAAAGACATTTTCTCCCCATTCCAGTGACTGTAACCAAGCCTGGGAGTGCGTCATCTCAACAGTGATGGGGACATCTCGGGGGAATTCCTTTGTTTTGAGTAATTATATTTTCTGAAGAGAAATAAACCCAGGCTCTGGCTGTTGCTGACTATCAGAAGTGTCAGGATACGTTCCTGAGAGGAGTGAACACAACTGACTTTAACTTTTAAAGTGTCCCCAGGAGAGACACACCCAGTACTGCTAGAGCATGGCGTTTATTAGAACTGGGCCAAAAGGTAACTGTCATTTTTTTTTTTCCTTTGGTGGTGCTGGGAGTCAAACCCAGGACCTTGCACATGCTAGGTACATACCCTTCCACGTGGAGCTGCACTCTCAGCCTGGCAATGGCCATTTAAGTATAGTGTCATACTTAAATGGGGGTGTCACTTTATATAAAGACAATGTACATGGATGACCAAAGATGCTTAAGCATACTTTAAAACCACAAACCTTCAGGTTCTCTTCACCTCTGTTCATCTAAATCTCCCACTAACTGTCTGAAAATTACCCAGTGTTCTTATTCTTGAATTGGAAATAACTTCCAACTCATTTCAAATTAGAATGTTCAATCATGTCTGTAATAAACTTGAAGCTCTTTGAAGGGGAAGACAAATAAGAGCAATTATATTACATTTTAATAAATTAATTTATTCTTCTGACACGTAGGATTACCATCCATTTTATTGTTAGTCTGGAAAATACATCTGAGCTAGAACTACACTTGTTTGGAAGCATTTCCAAGTCAATTGCTAATGCATCTCACCTACCATCGCTTGTGAAAAGCAGCATCAGCTGATTGCAATGGAAGCCCCAGGATGTTATCGGACCCAGCAGGGGATGACATAAAGGTTACAAAATCCAAGAAGGCCCGCAGTATTTAAGTTGCACCTATAACCTCTTCAGTTTCCACATGGAAAACAGATGTCCAAAGAGCTGACATCGTTTACCCAAGGTCATGTAGCTAGTCGGGGAATGAACGGCACAACCAGAATATGAGTTTCGTTGATCTCTTGAGTATTTACCTCGTGAAGTCTTTCTGTTGTAACCACCTGTCAATTATTTATGGGATGATTATCCCTAGTTTATGGATTATTCAGCTCCTTTCCATTTCCATGCTTATTATCATATGTACCATTGGGTAGGTGGAGAAAACAGGAGTTGAATATTTCACCTGATGATGTAGTGACCCTTCACCCCTGAGGTTTTATTAAAGTGCTTGAAATATGCCAATTACAGTTTGAGCATCCCTAATCTGAAAATTAAAATCTGAAATGCTCCAAAATCCAAAAATTTTTGAGCACCAACATGACACTACAATATAAACTTCCTCACCTGCCCAGTTGCAGTCAAAATACAAGCTCACTAAAAATATTATATAAAATTACTTGCAGTTTATATGTATAAAATGTTAGTCAGCTTTTCATTGCCATAGCAAAGTACCTGAGGCAAGCTACTTATGAAGACAGGAGGTTTATTTAGCTCACAGTTGTGGAAATTCAAGGGCATGGTAGCTGAACCTGCTCAGCTTTGATGAGGAGCCCCTCAGCTGGATCATATCATAGCAGATGGCAGTGGAAGGAGGCTTGGAGGAGTGAGAAATCACATCTTAATTCAGGAAGCCAGAGAACAACTCAGGGGTCAGCTTCAGGCTTTTCTAATAACTGATTCTCAAAGGAATTCATTCCAGGAAACCAGTATTTCCCTCCTAGGGTAGGGGCAGCATCCCCAATGACCCAAGAACCTACCAACAGACCCCCTGACCCCTTCAGAGGTTCCTCCACCTCCTACTA
Source organism: Glaucomys volans (assembly GCA_020662805.1). Lineage (NCBI taxonomy): Eukaryota > Metazoa > Chordata > Mammalia > Rodentia > Sciuridae > Glaucomys > Glaucomys volans. The sequence continues at coordinate 536,628 of JAJEJO010000493.1, forward strand.
CCCCTTGGGGACCAAGCCTCCCAACCCATGTGCCTTTGCAGGGGCACTCGAAGTCTGAAATCCAAAGCAGTTCTAGCCCCAAGCATCTCAGATAAGGAATATTCAGCAGTGATTGGCAAAAAGTCCTTTAGGGAGCTATAGTCACTACTAAGTTATATTCAGGTCCCTCTTAAACTTGTATTTCAGAAGTCAGCACTTAATTCTCTTGTTGACATCAATACAGCTTTATCTCAGGAAGGGTTAAGTGAGAAAGTCTTTTTTATTGAGACATAATATTTGTATAGATTTCTGAGGTATGGTATGAAAATTCAATACCTATGTACAATATGTAATGATGAAATGAGGGTAATACGCACTTCCGTCTACTTCTGTCAATAGTCGTTACCCTAATGTGCTCTAGAAAACCAGAACTAAGTCCTCCTTTTCAGCTGTTTTGGGTGCCCTTCTCTGGCTTTTTTTGTGCCCTTCCCCTCCTTCCAGTGTCTAGTAACCACTATTCTACTCCATTTTTCTCTAAATCAACATTTTGCTTTCCATAAATGAGTGAGAACATGTGGCATTTGTCTTTCTGCACCTGTGGCTTATTTCACATAGCATAATGACCTTCATCCAGCTCCATCTATGTGGCTGCAAATAACAGGATTTCACTATTTTTATTACCAAATAATACTCCATTTTCCTTTTGCATGCATCTGTAGATGCTGCGGTTGATTCCTTATCTTGGCTATTGTGAATAGTTCTGCCACGAACATGACAGGACTAGTATCTCTTTCAATGATTTGATTTCCTGCAGATATATACACAGTGAGATTTTTGGGATCATACAGGAGTTCTCTTGAGGTTTTTAAGAGATCTTCATGTTGTTTTCCAAATGGCCATGCTGACATACATTCCCACCAACGGTGTAAAAGAGTTCCCTCTTCAGAAAAAGTCTTTACAATGAAACACTTGATTACTCAGAAGTAATGAATCAGAAGGGCAGTCAACTTTTAAAAAGGAAAAAAAAAAAAAAAAAGGTAATCATCCATGAATTTTCAGCTCGGAATTGCAAAGAAAGAAAGGTAATAAAATGAAATAGTCAAAACTCTTGCAATAACTCCTTAATTACACACTGTTTGTTTGTATCCCAGGTCAAATCCAGTGTTTTTAAATTTAACTACAAAGTTCATATGAATGAATTCTGACTTTCCATGTTACTGGTTCATTCCATTATGATAGAAGGGGAAGAATCAGTATGGGAATTTTATTTCACTTACATTTCCAGAATCAGGACTAACAGTGAGTGAGCTACATAAATATCCTTTAAAATTAGTACTTTTTCTTTTTACAGTTTCTGATATGGATATTATGTGGCTTTGGAATGAGTACAGGGCTCAAAGCCTTCACTTTGAGGCCTTAGACAAATCACTCATACTCTGTATCTCAGTTTGCTCAGTCTCTAAAATGTGGATAGTTGTATCTATTTTAAAGTTTCAACTTTGTTGATATATCTAAAAGTTAAACATTATTATTGACATTACTGTAATCAAGACAGATTCTGAAAGCCAGCATGAAACGTAGCTACGTTGCCAGCCAGCCTTGTTCATGGGCTCTCCGTCCGTGGATTCCACATCCGTGGATCCAAACACCCAAGGATCAAAAATATTAAGGACAAGCTGGGCATGGTGTCACATGCCTGTAATCCAAGCAACTTGGGAGGCTGAGTCAGGAGGATCACAAGTTCAAAGCCAGCCTCAGCAACTTAGCAAGGCCCTAAGCAACTCAGTGAGACCCTGTCTCTAAATAAAATACTAAATAGGGCTGGGGATCTGGCTCAGTGGCCGAGTGTCCCTGAGTCCAATCCCTGGTTCCAAAAAAAAATATTAAGGACAAAGATTAAACATACAGAATTTTCTCTTCTCATTATTCCCTAAACAATACAGTATAACAACTATTTGCATTGTATTTACATCATATTAGACAATACAAATAATTAGAAATTATTTAAATTATGGTAGGGTTCTATGCAAATAATATGCCATTTTATATAAGGGACTTGAGCCAGGGGATCCTGGAATCAGTCCCTCCCAGATACTGAAGGACAACTTGTATTTAAAAGCAGTTTTCATTCAGTGATCTAGGACTCTGAATTCCACTAGGCAGAGGAAGACAAATGGCAAAGCTTTATCCAGAGATTTTGGCTAGGTCCATAGTCAGGGCCTTCCTGTCACCCCTACACCCAAAGCCCACAGGAAGGAGAGTTGCCCTGGGTGGGAGTAGGTGTTTTGTGGGGCTTTCTTCCCTCTGTTTACAAAAAAGGAAACTAAAACTATTTGAAGTACTTCCAGAGATGCAGTGCTAACTTCTATGCAGAGTTTGCCAAAGTGGGAGGTAGGCCAGGGATGAGAGATGGAAATCTCCTGATGTCTTGTCTATGAAAACATGAGCAGCTCTTAAAGAAAGGTCAGAAAAGTGCTAATACTCAGAAGTAAAGCAGATAACAGTTTGTTTAAACACACGGAAAATCAAAAAGCAACCCAGCAGCACTGGAAAACTACATGGTAGGAGGTAGAGGGAGCTATCCAAAAATATGCTAAAATGTGGTATGTCTTTTTTTTCTTTCTAATTAGTTATACAGGACAGTAGAATGCATTTTGACATTGTACACAAATGGAACACAACTTCTCATTCCTCTGGGTGTACATGGTGCAGTGTCACACCTGTAGTGTAATCATACATGTATATAAGGGTAATAATGACCATCTCATTCCACCGTCCTTCCCATGCCCACCGCCTCCCTTCCCTCACTCCCCTCTGCTTAATCCAAAGTTCCTTCATTCTTCCCTACCTCCCCCCATTTATGGATCAGTATCCACTTATCAGAGAAAACATTCAGCCTTTGGATTTTTGGGATTGGCTTATTTTGCTTAGCATGACTTTCTCCAACTCCATCCATTTACTTGAAAATGCCATAATTTCATTCTTCTTTAAGGCTAAGTAATATTCCAGTGTGTATATATACCACATATTCTTTATCCATTCATTTGTTGAAATGCATCTAGTTTGGTTCCATAGTTTAGCTATTACAAATTGAGCTGCTATAAACATTGATGTGGCTGTATCACTGTAGTATGCTGATTTTAAATCCTTTGGGTATAGGTCAAGGAGTGGGATAACTGGGTCAAATGGTGGTTCCATTCCAAGTTTTCTGAGGAATCTCCATACTGCTTTCCATAGTGGTTGCACCAATTTGCAGTCCCACAAGCAGTGTACTCATACCTTTTTCCCCACTAAAATATGGTTCGTCTTTATGATGAAATTATATGAGTAATCTTTTTCCCTTGTCATCTTTCTGTATGCTCCATGTATTCAATATGGTATGTATGTTAGTTTTCCAATCAGAAAAATATAAATTTATTATAAAACTTGAAAAAGATATGCCCACCCTACCAAAATGACTTCATATCATTGTAAATGGTATGAATGTTTTCAGACAGTTACTGGGGGGAAGTGTTGCAGGGTACCTTTATTTTATTCATTTATGTTTATGAAGTGCTGAGGATTGAACCCAGGGCCTCACACATGCTAGGCAAGCACTCCACCACTGAGCCACAACCCCAGCCCCCTGCCATTAGGTAAAATAAGGAGCTTGGGGATGTGGCTCAGTGGTAGAGTGCTTGCCTGGAATGCATGAGTTCCATCCCCAACACACACACACACACACACACACACACACACACACACACTAAAGAAAAAAGAAAAAGCAGGGATGAATAGTCTATCACTAAAGCAAACATGAGAAAGATAAGAGAGAATGATCTGTTTGCACCCAAATGAAGTGTCAATGTTGTCTGTTATAGACTGTGACCACGAGGGCCAAACTGTGTGACATCAGGCACTGCCTCTCTCCCACTCCACCCCTTTGCCCTCTCTGCTCATGATACTTTGGGAACTGTGGCGCAGAGGCACACAGTAAAGGCTAAGAGAAGCCACGGGAGGCACACACTTCTTCACAGACTGTTCTGTCCACCAGGCTGATGAGAAACCTGATCTTTAGATTAGGGTATTGGTTCCACCTCTAGCCAGTGACCCCTGATTATCACGGGCTTTGCAGAGGCTTGTTCTACACGCCCTGAGCAAGAAAATGTCTAAATCCAATGCGTGTTCCTGATCCCATCCAGGCAGCTAAGGAATGTGCCATCGAGTATAAAACGTGGTTCTGGGAGGCCACGGCTGCTCCTTCAATGCTTGATGGTAAAGACCAAGTTTTCCTTTGCCTGGGCCTCAACGAGTATGATCAGTGACTCACCCCGTTGGGTGCCCTGATTCCACCTGGTCTGGCAGTGTTCATCATGGAGGCGCGCTCTGATTGCACAGTTGGGACGTTTTCCTAGTTTCTCTTTAGGGCACTGCACCTCACCCTTCCCACCTCCACATCCAACTGTGGCCCTGCCGATTCATTAGTCTCTGTTACTGGGTGCCTTTTGGAAAGATAAATGAATTTCATTCTGTCTTTAAATATTTATGTTTCTTTATGATCTAATATATCATCATGGTTAGAGGGAATTTTTTCCCTAACTATAGAAAAATACACCATCAGTTCCCTGTCAATTTTGTTTAATAACTCGGCTGTGCAGTTCTGCACACTGTTCATCTGGAGCTGCTGAGAACTCTCACGGTCTCTCAGGCCACTTCGAAGTGCCAATCTGGGATTTGTAAAGGTCTTCATTGCACAGAGGATATTGAAACATTAAGGACTTAAGTGGCATGCCCTTTATCATTGTCACACCGGAGATCCAGGACTGGCAATCCAGGCATCTTCATCTTGTTGTTTGCTCCCAGCAGGAAACAACAGTCTCTGTAGAAAACCAGCCAGTATCCCTAGAAACAATTCATCAGACTTTTCAAAAGAAATCCAATTTCATCTAGGCTGATGGGTTCAGTGTTATTTCTCAAGATAAATGAGAAAAATATTAACATTATAATGCAAAGAATTCCAATTCTTTTGGTTTAGTCTCAGTGAAAAGCATCACAACCCTTTACACCAGGCTTCTGTGGTCTTCCCTAAGGCATTTAGGGCCTGGCAGGAGAAGATGGGGATGGTTTTGTATTTATTCCCCTACCACGGAGACTCTGGCTCCAAGTCCTGGCTGGCTCAGAACCTTGGCAGTCGCAGTATGTATGTCAGGGCCTCTGCACTCTGCAGTTTCCAGAAACTCCCCAGGTAACTATGAGTGAGACCCTCTTCAGTTCAAGAACCACTAGTCTAGAAACTGCAGGTTCCAAGTCCCTTCTAGGTTTTGAAAGCATCATCAGCCCCACACTCTCATTCCATTTGGTAAGTCTCCATTTGTATGTGAGTTCTTCTCAAACAATTTTTACACGTATGATCTTAGGAAGTTTCCTAAACAAACAACTCTGTCCCTTACCTTTATACAGCCAGGGGAAACAGAATGAAATTATTTAGGCCCTCACTTCTTAAAACAAGAGCCAGTGTCAGGGAGGAAGCCACTGTGTGCCAGGGAACATTTGAAGACAGTACAAATACAAGGCATCATCCTACATTTTAAGATTTTCTCTAAAATATTATTTGTAAATATTATCATTAAATATTTTATATTATAAGAGGCATACTGAGGAGTGGGGTGAAAAGCTCACATGGGTATTATGTCAAACATGCAGCTTCAAAAATATCCTGATTGTAGCTAATATGGCTCCCAGACCCCTGGCCTGGAGGTAGTTCATCCTGCTCTTCTACCAGGAGTGCTTGTATCACGTTCAAGGTTACCCTTGACCTGTGGTTCCTGAATATCAGGTTCCAAGGGGTTAAAGTGAACACTCCTTAGAAACCACTACAGAAAATTAGTCTGAAGAGGACCCTCTACAAGGCAGTGCTGAACACTCTGCTCCCAGGAGACACTCATGGAGTCTCTCGTAAAATGAGCAGTTTTATTCCTGCCACTGTTTAGGGAATATTCACAAAAGAGTATTTCTTTGCAGGGCGCAGTGTGCACACTATAATCCCAGTGACTCAGAAAGTAGGAGGACTTCAAGTTCAAGGCCAGCCTGGGCAAGACCCTGTCTCAGGAAAAAAAAAAAAAAGTGTTACTTCTCTTCTCCTATTTTTAAAATAGTATGTTAGAAAAGTAGGGTGAGCAAGCAGGAAAAAAAAAGTCATAAAAAGTTACCAGAACTCTTCTTGATAACAGGCCCACCTGCGGGCCAGGTGATCAGCTGCGGAGTAAGTAGCAATTAGCACACAACCCCCCGCGCGTGCTCCCCAGCACCACTGCTGAGCCGGCTGTCTCCCCGCAGGCAGTACTACGAGATGCTCTACAACACGGCCGACGAGCTGCTGAATCTGGTGGTGGACCAGGGCGTCAAGTACACGGAGCTGGAGTACATCCACGCGCTCACCCTGCTGCACCGCAGTCAGACCGGGGTGGGCGACCAGACCACCCAGAACACACGGCTGCAGCGGCTCAAGGAGATCATCTGCGAGCAGGCTGCCATCAAGCAGGCCACCAAGGACAAGAAAATAACTACGGTGTAAGGGGCGCACCGCGCGGCCGGGGCACCGCTCTTCTGCAGCCAGACCCACGCCTGCCTTCCGTGTGTTGCCTGGTATGTTCTGAGCTTAGTTTTGTCTACACTGATTCTTAGTAGAAAGATGGGATTAGGATTTTTTCTTTCTTTAGTGTTGGCTTTTCATAGGAACTCTAAGAAAGTTTATAGTACCAAATGTTGTGATGTAGGAGCAATCTTAATGGAGTCTATTCCCAAGGAGCTGGGGTGGGACAGGGTGGAAGGGCACATCGAGTTGTCACATTCTAAAAAACAAATGAATAAATTTGTGACATTCAGTAATGTTTTACTGCCCAACATGTAAACTCCCACCTTGGAAAGTAGATTGCCACCTAAGTTTTAGTCCCTTTCTACAACCACTTAATAGGGTTCTGTTACACGAACATTAAGATTGTTATTCTCTTGACCTTGTCCCTTTAGAGCCTAATGGAATAAGTGTATGTTCATTGCTCTGTCTTCATTGCCAAAATCAAATAAGTGGCTTCTCAGCAGGTTGTGACTTTCAACAAACTTCCCCAACCAGAAGAGGAACTCATGATGGTTAGAAAAAATGCCTTTATCCACACCCCTGAGCAAATTCATATGCTGTAGTTAGTACACAGGGAATTGGCTTATTGCCTTTTTGTTTTATTTCTGTTCTATCAAAAGAAAAAAAAACATAAAATTAGTGACAAAAATGGAAGAATGAAAGGGATCCAACCTTCTGCCTGGTTCCCTTTACTTTCCAAGAGAAAATAGGGTTATAGAATGTTCCATCTCTCTCAAAACTTTATTTGGGGATAATGATTCTGAGGTCCTCACTTGTCCTCCTGCGAGCACCTTGGTCTTTCTCATCCCAGAAGGCAGCCCAGGTCTGCTCAGCTGAGTGCAAGGACAGTGATGGGATGGCTGTGATCTTTCTCCTCTGTGTGGCCACCTGAGCCTTTCTGAATTGCTTTCCTGTGGTGTGGGCACTCCCTGTGTTCCTGGCCCACTGGTCCTTACCATTGTCTCCAAGGCCCCAAAGTCCTCTACCTGCCCATGCCTTGTGTGTCACCAGAGACCACAGTCACTGGCTGGGAGCATATTGAACACACACAGGAAGGAGAGCCAGGAGGACTATGAATGTGCATGGTCTCACCTCGTGCCCTGGTGGTGGGGAGTGTTAAGCCTGTTTGTAACAACTCTGGTTTTTTTGGGAAGAACTGAAAATTAAAAGATGTTTTGAGAAGCTTAGATGTTGTGTGTTGCTTTTCTTGTGTTCTTCACTCAGCAAACATTCCCTGAAGGCCAGGTGTGCGTCAAGCTGCTGAGCCCCAGGCACACGTATAAAGAGAACGTCTTATTATGTCAGAGTGTAGGAGCTGGACTCAAATCCTGCTCAGGGTTGAGCAGGAAACCAGGTTGGCCAGTGCAGCAGCTGTGCAGGGACCCAGCAGAACTGCACAGTGGCCTCCACAGGCTTCTGGGGGGAAGGAATGTTTCAGAGCTCTGTGGTTCAGAGGCCTGGCTGGAAAGAAGTCGGATCTGTGTAGGAGAAAACTGTGGAAACCATGGTCCTCAACAAGGCCATTGGCATTAGTCTCCCCAGGAAGGTGGGATAGAAGGAGGGAGGCCAGGGAGGTTAGAGTGGACCACTTTTGAAAGCTTCTTTCTAGTGGCCATGGCCTCTCAGCTTAGACTCTTTGCCTTCTCTTTTCTTTCCTGTCCTCTCCAGGGGGAGAGCCCTGAGTGGTTCAGAAGAGCCAGGGTAGGACTGGGGAGTGCTCAGGACAGTTTCCCTGGATGTGGAGAGAGACAATGTATTGGGTTGATGGAGTAGAATGCCAGAAACACTGAGAGCCAGCAGAAAAATGGCCACTGAGCTGCTTCAGGGAGCATTTAGGAAAGTGGAATCCTCGCTGTGCTCGCAATAACAGTGCAATTGAGAAGTGTCAGTTCTGCACAGAAGAGGGAGTTTAGTGATCTTTGTAGACATTCAAGACACAAATTTCTTGAAGGTTCGTATATCAGTCTTTATTCTTCAAAAGGTTAAGAACACCCAGTGATGCATTCAGTGCCTGGTTGAATGGATGCAGCTGGAGTTGGGATGACTGTCTTAAAATCTGCCATCACTCGAAGATGTTTACATGTTATGGTCCTATTTGGGGGACATTTGTGTTCTGCCATGACTGTAAAGGGTTAGAGGGAGCAAGGACAAGGCCCAACAAACAAACACACTGACATGTAACCACAAGAGTCAAATCCACCCATAAAGACCACTCTCTAGATGGCAGTTCAGCTAAAAAGGTCAACAAATTAAGCCTCACCAAAGGGGCAACAAAAATAAAGCAAACCATATTCTCGTTCCTGGTTGGGTTTTTTTTCCTCTTCCCTTTTTCTTTTCATGTATGTATGTATGTATTGAGAAAGGGTCTCACTGTTGCCCAGGCAGGCCTCAAACTCCTGAATTCAAGTGTTCCTCCCACCTTAACCTACCTGGTGCTGAGATTACAGTCACACCACACCCAGCTCCATTTTCTCCCTGCACAGAAGGGACAAATGGGATGACATAGAGCTGGTCCAACCTGTGCACAGGTTCTAAATCTAGGGATTCAAACAACTGTGGACTGAAAATAGTTCCACAGGGGAAAAAACCACATGTACCAAACAGGTACAGACTTTGTCCTGTCATGATTCCCTAAACAAAACCATACAACTGTTCATATGTTGTTTACATCCTGTTAGGTGTCATAAGTCATCGGGAGATGACTTAAAGTTTATGGGAGGATGTGCGTAGGTTATAGGCTAATACAAGCCACTTGGTACCAAGTCACTTGAATGCCCTCAGGTTTGGGCATCCAGAGAGGAGCCCTGGAACCAGTCCCCTGCAGATATAAAGGGATTACTGCAAGTGGAACACTGTCCACGGCACTCGTCGCAGGTCATGGAGAAGGCCCACGTGACTGGGAGGGGTCCTGAGATGGCCAATAGGCATAACCATGGAGAAGGAAGGCTTTGGGGTTGTATCACCCACCTGGTGGTCAGAAAATAGCTCTGCAAGCAAAAGCAGTTCTGGGGAGAGCTTCCTTCTCAGTGGTTCTTCACAAGTTTTTCATTTTGTCCCTACAGTGAACCTGTGCCCTAAGTAATACTTTCCCTTTTACCACACCAAGGGATCAGAAACTGCTAGAAGCATCTCTCCCAACTTAGCTACCTTTAGAATAAATTCTTTAAAAATGAAAAACCGATTTAACAGATCGGATGCAGTTCTTAACATAAATTGGCAAATTGTGTTCTCAGAACTGCTGGTAATAGTTTCTGCTGCAGTTTCTTTGTTACTTTTAGCTGTCTTATTATCACCTGTCAGTACCCCTTTTAATTTATAAACAAACTTACACTTTGGATGCAATTGTGCCCTTTACCCCATGAGCACTTATTTTAAAAAACCTGTCCTGTGAACACAGTTACTTCCAGGGCTTTGATCCTGTGCAGTGTTTTGACAGCTACATCAAAATCTTATTTCTCAATTAGAACTTCCTCCCCTTCACAGCTAATCGCCCTGCTGATTGGGCAAGTGTACCTTCTGCATGTTGCCCTTGCCTAAAGAGGACAATCCCTGCTTCCAGGCCATGAAAGACAAGTTCATTTCTGAGTGGATGCAAGTAAGCTCAAATTAAGAACTAGGGCTGGGCCTGAGCTCCTACAGCGCATACTGTTGAGACAGGCATCCATAGAATGTGTGGTGGGACCCTCACCCTGGGTCACTGCCCTCATTCACAGAAGCCCCAGCCTCTCATCAGTACTGCCTTTTTGCTAAATGTTTTCAGAGCCTCACCGTCACTATTTTGTGCTTCAAACAGCTTGGGAGGAAGAGCAACAGTCAAACTGAATTGACAACCAAACCCTAATGACTCCTACTGTCAAGTCATATGCATGAATTTCTTAGCACTGATGCATTCATTCAGTAAGTCAGGAAGATATAATTGCCTGTTACAGCTCAGGTGATGTGGGATTCATGCAGTGGCAAGCAAATGAGACAGTCCTTGTGACATGGAGCTTATACTTCCATTTGCTTCTTCAAACTTCCACTGTGATCTTCCTCTTGTCAGAGTTCATATTCACAAGGAATTCCCTGTCATTTAGGAAGACATTTCATAGGATTGACTGAAATTTTCAGCCTATTCCCCTACAGCTCTCTTCTGAGCTCTGCTTTTCTGGAAGCTCGGGTCTGTCACTATTCATGTGCCCTTTCTGGCTAGCACAGTTTGGCATTTCACCCTTGACCATTTCTTGGTAAAACAAATGCATCCCCACCTCACAGGCTCTATGGCCAGACCAAGGCCACTGCCTCCAGGATTCTTGCACTGAGGCAAAACTGTTGCTGCCTCTCCAGGATCAGGACACAGAAATTTCCCAGGAGCCAATGAAGGAGACCAGAGTCCACCCCAGGGTTAGCAAGCTCAAACTGGATTCACTCCATTGAGGGAAAATGTGATCAAAAGACCGAAAGGTGGCTGTCCTAGGAGGATGTGAAAACAAGGAGAGTCCTGGTCAACAGAATCTTGCTTGGAAAGCAAAGCGTGTTGAAATATGCACACCTGAGAGCAATTGTCTTAATGTGGCAGGGATGTAAAACAAATTGGGCATAATTTGGAGGGAGGGTAATGAGGTACGAAGAACAAGAAAACATAAAGAATCACTAGGCTCGGCAAAGGTCTCAACTCTGTCCTAATTAGGCACAGTTGTTATAAGAAGTCCGTAATTAATAAGCATATGACCAGATGTGAAATACAGTGGATTTCTTTTTTTTCCTGAAATAGAAGTGGTAATGAACTGTACACAGCTGGAAGCAGTTGTCCTAATTTGGCTGCGGCAGAAGGCCTGCCTGGGATTTTGAAGAGGTGTAGGAAGATGCACGCCACAGGTTTACACCTGAACCAGCTGATCCTATTCCAACTGGGCTGGGGTGTAATGAGATAGAGCTAATTATCAAGAGTGCGATGAGATGCAAAAGGCACTGGAGCTGAGCTGGAAATTTCTTTAAAAGTGAACTAAGATGCAAACACCAGAAAAGACTTTCTGCTGAGGGAGGGAGGTGTGACCATGATGAAATGCGAGATTCAAGAGGTGGGGGGTGGGGGGTTGTAACATACCTGGGCCAACGATGCATCTGTGATTAAAAATATCACCAGGACATTCACACACCTGCAGCAGGAGCTCCTGGGATCCCAAGAATGTAATGACCTGTAAAAGCCACATCCCTGCTTTTTTAAATGAATATACAGTTTATGTGTGTACACACAACTGAAAAAAAATAAGTCAAGGTGCTTTCAGGTGAGTGGTGTTCCCATTACACAGGATCCCATTTAGAAATGTGGCCTCAGATTCCTGCTGACTTTGCAACACTCTGGGAGGAACCTGACTCCAAACAGAAACCCCAGGCTGAGTTCTCTTTCACGAGGATTTATTTACTGTGAGAGATCAGGAAACCATTAGCAGCCAGATTTGGTTCTTTATTTAATAATTGCCATCATTTTAGGTCCCGTTTCTTGAGCAATGAATGAGCTTTATGACATCATTTCATTTCCTCCCCACAAGGATCCTGTGATGAAGATCCAAGGAAACTAAGGCTCACATTAAGGACTTTGCCCCCCATCCAGTAAGGGGCCTGTTCTGGCCAATACCAGAGTTCAAGCTCAGAGACCCTCTCTGTTCTCTGTTCTGAGTCAAACTTGTGGGGCAATGGGAGTGGCTGTCTGTCCAAGCTCCAGGTGACATTCTTCTCTGGAAAGTTGACTCCCCATTTCCTCTGTCCTCTCCTATGGCCCCCTAGAAGGAGCTGCCCTTCCCCATTCTCCTTTGCCCCGACTGCCTGAGTCCACCTATGTGAATCCTGGGAACAAGCTGACGAAGCTCCTGGCTGAGTCCCAGAAGGCCTGCAGAAGCAATTCGACAGAGTTTGTAACAGTTGATGTGCTAAGAGTAGAATCATGAAGGAGAGAACGATGGGTATGAGTCAGCTGGGGAAACAGGCCTTGTGTGGGCCTCGTGTCTTGTACCTTCATCTTCAGAGATGAAGAAGTGCCTTTCTTCCAAGTCTAGAGAGGGCACCTCTCCCAGAGTCTCAAGGCCTGCTTCAGGGGAAGGTCACAAATGCCTGCCAAGGTTCTATGACCAACTCTAAAGAACAAGGTGGGGAAGGTCAGAGAGACCCTCCTGAATCCTTCAGCTTAGAGTAGGCAGTATGCCAGGGTGTGGATTTAGGAGCGGGAGTACTGAAGGCGACCACCTTTTCCAGATGCCTTGATGTTGTCCAAGTTATTAAATACACTGTCTCACTTTCCTTCTCTGTGACATGGGATAATAATAATCGCTTCTGCCCCACAGCATGCTCTCTCAAGTGGATGAAGTGTTCGCTGCCAGCCGTGTAATAAACGTACAGAATCAGTAATGAGTATTGTTTTGTCCATTTCTTTGAGAGATGTTGACCCAGTGGTGAGCCAACTTGATCTTTGCAAGTGGCTTGAGAGGGCAGCCATCCTGCCCCAGCCTGGGTTATGGCAGGAGGGTCCTGGGCAGCTGCCTGCCGTATTTGGATGCCTGAAGCCCCAGGGATCTGGAACAGAACCAGAACCAGGATGTCCCGATTTTGTTAGGCAGTTGTTTCAGCCCCTACCCCTTGTGGTGCCCCCTAGCCTGGCTCCTCCTCAGCTTCCTTTTTTTCTGTTAGAGATTCACATCTCCTTGCCTGCCATTGTACTTGTGCACATCTCATCAACCCCAGGGCCTCAGTGCCCTCCAGGAGCCAGGCCTTCACAGGCTTTCCTGGCCTCCTGCCTGGGCTTTGGGCTTGCAGTTTCTCTTCCCACCTGAGCTGAGGAATGTCAGAGCATGGATTTCTAATAGGTTCTCTCAAATTGCTGCATGAAATTGAGGTGAGAAAATGTCACATTCTTTTGTTTTTTTAATTTTCCTAAATCAAATCTAGCTGAGCTCCCACTTAACATTCTCAGCAGAGGTCCACGTTCAGTCATTTTTTTGTGGCTTCCTCCCCAAGAGGACACTTTTTCCTTCCTTCTGGTTGTGCCAACATTGCTGCTGAAGCAGGGCAGGAAGATGGGGGTGAAGACAATATTGCCATGACATCCTGACACTTTGTCACCCTTGCTCCTCCTGTGACACAGTGAGGATTCTGGATGTCTGCTGTCCCCAGGCTGTGCTGCTCCTCACACAAAGTGCTCTTCAGTGTCCCCAGGTTCACCCTGTGACCTCCACCCCTCAGTTTCCAGCCTCCTCAGGCATCTCTGTGAGCACTGTGAGCCTGGCACAGGTGGACCAACATGGCTCCCACGTCCCTGTCTCCTCTCAGCTTCAGGAGATCCAACACTCCATGTTGGACTATTTTTCCTTCTTTCTACTAAGAGCATACATTCCTTTCTGCCACTGGGAGATCAACACTACCTTCTGTTAACCTAAGCCTTTCAGCAGAAAAGGCTTCTACAGGGAGTTCCTCAAATAAAGGTAAGTATGTCCCTCTCCTCCTCCCCTTCCCTCTGCTTCTCTCCCTTCCCTCCTCTTCCTTCTACCTCCTTTTTTTTTTCTGCCCTGAAACATACTGTTTGTTTGTTTGTTTGTTTGCTTGTTTGTTTTTGGTACCAAAGATTAAACTCAGGCACTCGACCACTGAGCCACATCCCCAGCCTATTTCATATTTTATTTAAAGACAGGGTCTCCCTGAGTTACTTAGCACCTCAATTTTACTGGTACTGTCTTTGAACTCCCAAATCCTCCTGCCTCAGCCTCCCAAGCTGCTGGGATTACAGGCATGCACCACCACATCCAGCAAACAGAATGTTTGTTAACCACACCCTGGAGGTAAAGGGAGCTTAGACTCCAAGAGCAATCCCCAGATAACCTTCCCTATGAAGGGACAGGAGGTGGGGATATTCTTTTATTCTAATCTAGGGTAAGGGTTTTACATAAATTCATTTTCAGTAACTTTGTTAGTCATATTTCTGTTACTGTAACACGTACCTAAGATAAACCAGCTTACAGGAAGGAAACGTTTATTTTGGCTTGTGTTTTTTTTCAGTCTATGGTGACTTGGCCCTGCTGCCTTGGCCTGCAGTGGCACAGTAAATCATAGCAGAAGAGGCCTGTTTACCTCGTGAGACCTGGGAAGCAAAGAGAGGGCCAGAGACGAGAGGCCTAATGTCCCCTTCAGGGGGATGCCCCCAGTGGCCTAACTTCCTTCCACTCAGTCCTACTTCTTACAGGTTCCAACACTTTCCAGTGTGCCAGCTGAGGACCATGACTTTAACACACGGGCCTTTGGAGGACATTGCTGATCCAAACTGTAGCAGTAAATTACCCTGTGGGGACACATAGAGCTGGTGGGCCTTCAGAGAGCTTCGATCCTAACCGTCGAACTTTTCAGAGCAGCAAAATGAGGAAGTCCAAGAGACGACAGGAGAGACATCTAGTTAATGACTGAACCAGGACTAGCATCCAGGTCTCTAAACTAGCACACTCCAGGGACCCTCCACTTGAGAGGCCTGGCCTGTGTCTCATGTTTTAGGCTGCCAAGTGGAGGAGTAGAAGGCAAGGCCCTGAGTGCAAAAGCATGACCACCTTATGGAAAGAACAGGACAATGCGCATGAATTAAGTGTGCCAGTGGACGATCATGCCATGGTTCAGCCTAAATACTGAGGAATTCAGAAAAGGGAATAATAATTATAAACTATTGTTTACTTAATTGAGGAAGTGGTATTAGACCATGGTCTTAAAAATAATGTGGAACTAGGGTATTGGTGGGGAGACTTGAGATGAAAGGATGCATTTTAACAAACTCCATAATTAAAAAAATAAGTAAAGTATGAAAATGAAGCATAGAAAACTCAGAAGTATAAGAAGGATCAGCAGGTGCACTCATGAAAACTTGCCAAGAGGGAAAACTAGTGTCTTCATTTCTTTTGTGCCACTATAATGGAATACCTGAGGCTGGCAAATTTATAAAGAACAAATTTTTTCTCTCAGTTCTGGAGGCTGGAAAGTACAAGATCAAGGAGCTGGCATCAGGTTAGTGCCTTCATGCCATGTCATCACATGGTGGAAGGAAGAAGGGCAAGAGAGAAGAGAGAGAATACAGATTTTATTAAGGATCATATAAACTCTGTGTGTGTGTGTGTGCGCCCTAAAGTACAAAGGCCCGAGAACCAAGAGCTCCAATTTCAAAGGGCAGGAGAAGAGAGAGAACTCATCTTTCCTCAGACACTTTTTTCCCTGTGGGGACCCTCAACAGCTTGGCTGATGGGCCTCCCCATTGGTGAGGGCAGATCCTCCTTCCTTACTTAACTGGTACAAATGCTAGTCTCTACCAGAAACACCTTCACAGACAAGCCCAGAAATGATATTTTATTAGCTATCTGGGCATCCTTTAGCCCAGTCAAGTGGTCACATAAAATTAACCTTCACAAGGAGTGACCCTGGATCCCCTCAGCTCATTTATGTCTTTTGCTTTCTCTACCTCCTTCTATGTTAACTCAAATAGTGTTTGTGAGTCTATATACATAGGTTCAGTGTTTCGGACTATTCATAGGAAACTTTATATGGAAATCCAATATAAAAATAGAAAAAGTTGCTATCTATAATAATTAACTGTTATTAAAGCTTAAAAGCCCAATAAGAGGCCACATATATCTGTTCCAAAATTCTAAGGCCTATTCTAAGGTCCCAAAGGAAGTAAATGTTATAGGTTTTGAACAAGATCTGCCATTGCCATTTTAAAATAAGGAGACATACACTGGATTGTTAAGTTAGCTGGCTGTAAGAGACTAATAAAGTCTAAGGTACTAGGCCTTTTGCTACTTAAAGAGCTGCAAGTCACTCATCTACAATACAGTAAACACTCAAGTGTTTTCATCGGTTGTAGAAATTCTTATGTTTTGCATTTTTATTAATTGTCATCATTTTCTTGGATTTTCATTGCCATGTTTCCTGGGTAGAGTTCATTACACAGGAGGTCCTGCCAAGCAGCTCTGAGATGGTTACACACATCCCCAGACCCACTCAGAGTTCAGAAGGGACATAAGCGTATCTAAGTAATTTGCCCCACCTCCTGTCCCTCAGTGAAGGACTGATCTGTGGTGATCTGACATCTCTAGGTGGCAGATCCCTGGATAAACATCAGTAACCTTCCACCACCAGAGGAGGTGGGAGGGAGCAAGATGCCTCCTCCCCAAAAATTTGCTAGCAGGTAGTAAGCTACAAAGTAAGCAGTCCTCAGACAACATTTATTAGCAAGAAAGTACAGAAGCCACATTCCAAAACGCTCTGTAAGTTGGGCAAAGCCCCCACTCTCTGGCCAACACTTTATTGGAATGTTTACTCCAAGGCAAACCAAGACATTCTGTCAGCAGGATCAGATCCACCTTCTGGTCGGATCCAGAGACAGTTCATTATGGGTCTGGGAGTGGACTCAACAGCTGTCAAGTACAAATTTGACTTACTCTTATAGTCACAAAAAGTGGCAAAGCCCAGAAAATCCTACCAGCCAGCCACATATCTTGAACACATTTCACCACTCATTTCCAGCCCCTCTTATGCTAATTAACCAACCCTCTGGTACTGCTCCAAATAGACAGCAATCCTGGAGATGTCTGCTATGACCACCTCTGGAGAGCAGAGCACAAGGACACCGACAAGCTCTGCCAGACACAGGCTGTGCTTGGCCCCAGTGGCCCGGTGCTCCTCTGACCCACTAGGCTCTACAGTCACCTCCTGTAAGGGTTCATTTGAATTGCCAACTTGATTGGATTAAGAGATGCCGATGATTAAGAGGCTTTTGGGTGTGTCAGTGAGGGTGTGTCTAGGAATGACTGGCATGTGAGATAGCCAACTGCAGTGGAGAGACTCCCTCAGCGTGGACAGCACCATGCAATAGACTGGAGACTTGGCTGGAATAAAAGTTGGAAGAACAAGGAAACAGCAGCTGATGCAAGCTCGATTCTTCTTGAACAGGTTCTAGATTGCTGTTGCCACCGCCTGAGGACATCAGACTCTCACTCCTTCACTCTTCCAAAGTGGACTCTGCCAGTGATTCTCCAGTGAGTTTCCAGAAGCCTTCGGTCTAGGACTGGGGGTAGCGCCCTTGATCCCTCTTCTTCTGAGGCTTCAGCCTCTTGGACTGCACAGCTACTGGTCCCTCCAGCTCTCTAGCCTACGGGAGACTATCCAGTTTCTGGTAGCCGTAAGCCAATCTAACAAATCCCCTTCGTATAATCATACCTCCTGCTAGAGAACCCTGCCTAATACACCTTCAATCAGGAAGTCGGAGTCAGAGAGGTGCCTGTGCAAATGCCCCCACCAAACCTAACCCCCACTGCCATGCCAAGGGTACGCAGATTTGTACCCTTATCACATCAAGACGGAGTCCAGTCAGCTCGTGCTATTAATAGCCACGGCCGTGCCACCCGTCCTCCACTTATTAATAATGTATAGCGACAGCTCCTGACTTAGTTAAGCTGCCAGGCTCGCTCATCTGCATGATTAGCTCTTACCTCCCTGATTAGAAAGTCTCATCCTGTCATAAAACCTACCCTTTCTGAATGAATGGCTCTTTTAAAAGGAGCCAGCTTCTCTAAAATACAACTCAAAAAAACAAAGGGACAGCAAAAACAAAACTCCTTTGTTTCCTTTATGGAATAACAAGAAAGGAGCTTAGCAAGGTTTTTAGAATTCAGCTCTGTGCTTATAGCTGTGGCCCTAGGTGGGGACTCGGAGGAGATGAGGCTGGAGAAGGACTCAGAGGCTTGTGGGAGACATTATTTAATGAGTTTGCATTTTTTACCTTGAGTGTGGACCAAGGGGTTTTAAGCAAGACAGAGGCATCAGGTTTTGACCTTCAAAATATCCAAAAGATGACTGATGGAGGATTAATAGGTGGTGGATGAATCAAGTTGACAGGATGGGATCATAGGTTGGATGGGGGGGTTGGTTAAGAGGAAGTGGTAAATTATGGAGCAAGGGCAGGTCCCCAGATTTGTAGCTAGGTTAACTGGGTGTGGGGGTTACCATTCATGATATGGGGAAACACCAGGCAGGAAGGGGAGAGGTAGGGTGGAGTTGAAGCCGGGGAAGGTGGGCTGCGTGACAAGCTTGAGGCACCTGAGGGATATCTAGGACAAGACAGAGACAGGAGCGGGCAGTGGGCTGGAGGAACAAATTTTGCAAAGTTCATGGTCTTCATTCATTCAAAAATATTTATTGTGATTCAAAAAAATTTTTATTATTATGCTAGTTTGTTCCAGACACTATGTCAGGCATGGTGGATACAAAGATGAGTGGAGTGAGGTCATGCAAATACACAGCATTACTCCTAAGGTCATGGGTACTACCACACTTGATAGCAGCCAGTATTCCTGAGGGGACAGAAAGTATGTACTTTCACAGACTTTGGAAGGAAGTAGAAAATGGTAGCATTTTTCTGGAATACAATTTATAAGCTTAGAATTTATAAGCTTAGAAATGTACATATCCATGACTCAGCACTTTCCCTTCTAGATATTTACTTGCTGGTCACAAGCATAATATTTGCTATCCACCAGGAGGACAAAGGAGGTCCCTACTTGGGAGTGACTGGCTTGTTTGCCAAGCAGGCACCTGGGAGGCTCATCTAGTGAGCCTCACGCAGGCCCTTAGAGGGGACAGGTGTCTATATAGGCCCCATGTAGATCCAGCTGAAGAAAAATCAGCATCCACCTCCCGTCCCTTGCTCCTGACTGAAGCACACGCACAGAAGGGCCCTGGCTGTCTGTTCCAATTATTTATCTTTGTGTAACTCAAGACTTTGTAAAACAGTTATTATGTTCCATGATTCTGTAGGTCAGGAATTTGGACAAGGCACAGCAGGGTGATTATTCTTCTCCATGTAGCACCAACTAGTGTGTGGGGTGTAAAACTTTGTGACACTGAGTTGACACCTGGGCCCATCTGGAGCACCCAGGAAGGCTTTTCTCACAAGCCCCACACCTTGGTGGGAACAGTTCTCAGGCTGGGCTCGGCTGGGCTCAGCTGGGCCTTTCTCTCCATGTAGTCTCTCCAGCAGACTGGTTGAACTTCTCACATTATGGCTCAGAATTCCAAGAGACTAAAATTACATAGCATCACTTCAGCCATACTCTAAAGGTCAAAGAGTAATAGTCCGAAGATAGAGCCCACCTCTCAACAGGAATGAGGAATGTCAATGACTTTGCAGCCATCTTTAATCTGCCACACTCCCTGGTTCAAGATTTTCAGGAGGAAAGCTCTGGCATATACATTCAAGTTATTCCCTTTCTACTCCTGTGCAGTATGAGCCAATTTCTCTCTGAAAGTGTCTTGCAAAGTGAAATCTCTACTCTTTCTCTATAGAAAATGAGGCTTTTTCTAGAAAGCATAAAGGATCCCTTGCACTATCACTAATATGTATGTGGAACACAAACCAAGGCTGTCTGGCTTCTGCGAGCTGCTAGCCTGGCTGTCCTGAGAAGGCCCTTTACTGTGAACAAGATATATAATCAGCCTAGTCTCAGCCATCCACTTCTGGAAACATGTCTCAGCCAAGGGAGTGGAATTTCTACTAGTCAGTGATTACACTGGGCCAGGGACAACGACCATTTTGAAGGCAGATGCTTCTAACCCAAACATGCAGACCTCAGTTATATTTCCAACAGCTCTTGTAGAACCCGTGGATACTCCCTTATTTATCCAAGAGGAGAGAGACTTGCCTCTTGCAGTGTTCACATGGCATACAATCCCTTCTAGGGCACCATGAACTACACTGTTGGAGTGACCACCAGTGAGAATGTGGCCACCAATTGCTGGCACCATCCAAACAAGAAGAGCTGCCAGAAGCACTGGGCAACCTGGCTAGGAAAGCCAATCAGAAAAAAGGACTCAAAAAGCCAGCAGGTCCCCTTGTCTTGGCTGGACACCCGGCTCCCCTTGGATTATCTTGCTATCAGGAGGATCTGGGGCTGGTTTCTCTGAACGTAAATGCCTCCCCACCTCGCAAGACCAGCAGGTGGCTACAGAGGGCACAGACTTTCCAAGTGGTCAAGGAGGGGATGAGCTCTTCTGCAAGAGCTTCCAGATTGGCTTTAGAGAAAACATTCACCTAAGGGCTAATCTCCCCACCCCCTTAATTCCGCTGCTACATCCTGTTTACCTTTGGCCAGGTTGAGGTGAGACCTTGAATTTCAGTTCTCGGTATAGGTGCTGGGTAGTGGCTCTAAAATATGTCGACAAATTCTTTGGTGCTCCTCCCTTTAAAAAGTGGAGCTTGGAGACTTCTAGAATGGGGGAAGGAGTGCTAAAGATCTTTTGAAAATGTGCTTATTTATAAAAGCAATGAGAATACTGACCCAAAAAAGAAAAATCAACTTTCTCAATCTCTGAAAATTTGCTACAAGCATGCAACAACATACAGAACTGCAGAGGAATAGCACACTCTGTGGCATTTTAACTTACACCATTCCTCTTACCCCAGCTCTGAGGTAGCCTCAAAGCCAGCTGCTTTTCAGTCACGGTAACTGCAAATGAGCATGTTATGGTCACTGGAGGGACAGGCTGGGTCTAGAGCTTTTCATACTGTACCTCCCATATCATTGTCACTACTGTAACCTGTCTTGCAGCTCCCCGGAGAAGTCTCAGTCTCAGGATGTTGTCATGTGTCCACATTCAGAGCTTTCTGGGTTAGGGAAGGCAAAGGCAGGTCCCATCCCCAGGGCGTTTGTCAAAAACAATCAATAGAAATTGTTCAACATTGTGGCTGCCTAGGGCTACAACAGCAGCTGGGGCAAATGTGAGTCTGACCAAATATTTAAAAGAAAGAACTTGGAAACGTGATGTGTTTACAGGCTTTGAAAGGGTCCAACATGTCCCTGGGATCTAGAAGGCCATTCACATATGTGCGTGAATTACACATGCCACACAGGGCAGTGTGCCTGCTCAGGAAAGAGCCACATGGTAGCCTTTCACTGCGGGCTGATCTTCGTGCCCTGTGTAGGCAGGATGCTGTAAACTGTAGGAGCATTGAAAGTGCACCCCAGCATACAGCAAACAGTGTCCCCAGCAAAGGTTGGAGACCTAACTGGTTCAAGACATTTTTTTTTTTTTTTTTTTTTTTTTTTTTTTTTTGCAGTGCTGGGGATTGAACCCAGGGCCTTGTGCTTGCAAGGCAGGCACTCTACCCGCTGAGCTATATCCCCAGCCCTGGTTCAAGACATTTAAGGAAATCCTCTGCTTCATCTTTAGATGACCACTAAGTTAACTGAGCAGAGACTTTGGTCATAACAGGGAAAATATTACAAAATTTTCCCAGAAAAGTTACTAAACAAAGATCAATGACATCAACAAAACAGCAACAATAGACCCTGGATACAGGTAGGTATCTGATTTCCAGAGTAACAACATTATATTATTTTAAATTTCCACTGATCAAGTAGTAAGTATGAGGTTTCTTTTGCAAGAACCACATTGTAACCAATTGTGCCACTGGAGTTCCAAAGTTTCTTTTAGAGTGAGAAAACTATTCTAGAATAAGAGTGGTGATATTTGTACACCCTGTGAATATGCTAAAGTTCATTGAATTATATGTATACTTCAAAAGTGTGAATATTATAGTATGTGACATACTGCAAAAATGTTTAAGAAATAAATGTCCAGTTTTCTGCTGAGGTCCAGCCTTAGCAGGGGTCGTGGCACAGCTTGGTGAGGGGAAGGCATTGGCAACAAGAATAAAGTGACACAGACTTGGAGATCTGAGGCTTAGTTTTAAGTTTTCTGCTTCAAGGCTAAGTTCTGTTCAACTACTGTTTCACACATGATCTATACATATCTGTGCATTCAGCTTGAGTACATTCTTTTGAGGTTGCATGGAAGGGGAATGTGATGGACATTAGTATAATCAAAACAAATCAAGTTCTACTTTTCTAAACAAAACATCACTAAACCATTAACAGTTCTGGTTTTCGTCTTACTAGGAACGATAAGAGCCGAGGCTATCCTTATAGGTTTAACACGTCATGATTTAAAGTTATGTCAAGGATAACAGCTGTACTTTAGACATCTCTGGGAGGCTGATATGCAGCATAAATACCTTTTGACCTGTCTATAGTATATAAAGTGGAACCTCCTTTTGTTAATAGTTAAATGACACCCAAGATACAGCTTCCCATCAATCTTATATGCAATCCACTGTGGTCCCTGAACTGTGAAAACAGTTTCACTAAGAGGGAGGCCATCCTGGTTTGGGTTAAAGCAGCTAGGCAGTCTGGCTGCGTTAAGCTAACTGAGAACAGTGGACAATAACTCTTGCTGATCTGATCCACAACATTTTTTCTGTTTGTTTAAGGTAATATTAATATAAAATCAATTGAGGCTTGAGCAGTGTTATTTTTATGTTCCAAATCACTTAATGTCTGATTATCTACTGAAATCTTTATCAATAACAATAAGAAATAACACAAAAACAAGAAAGAGCATGCCATGTCCACATTTCCCAGAAGATTAGACCGTGCAAGAATCTTCATTATTCCCAGTGGAACCGTGTCAAGCACTGAGGGGAATAGTGGTGGGTGTGGCAGTTTTCAACAACAAAAAAATTGCCACATGCACAGTGGCACACACCAGTAATCCCAGTGATTTGGGAAGCTAAGGCAGGAAAATCACAAGTTCAAAGATAGCCTCAGCAACTTAATGAGGCCCTAAGCAACCTAATGAGACCCTGTCTCAAAAAATAAAAGGGCTAGGGATGTGGCTCAGTGTTTAAGCATCCCTGGGTTCAATCCCTAGTACAAAAAAAAAAAAAAAAAAGAAAAAAATTGAGATGCACAAAGAAACAGCAGAGTATGGCCCCCACACAAGGGGGGAAAATGTCAATGGAATGTCTCTGAGGAAGCCCAGATGTTGGGCTTATAATACAAAACTTCTAGTCAGTTAATATAAATATGTTCAAAGAACTAAAGGAAGCATGCATAAAGAATTAAAAGAGAGTATATGAATAATGTCTCACCAAATATGAATAATGTCTCACCAAGTAGAGCATATCAATAATGAGAGAAATTATTTCAAAAATAAGTAAAAACAATGGAGTTTGATTCCCTTCCTGCTTGAGCCTGACTGCAGTTAGCCACTGAGTTCTCCGGAGTGATGGTGTGTGACCAGACGAGTCATAACAAGCATGAGGCTTCTCCTTTCTCTCTCAGATCACTTCTCTGGGGGAAAACCAGCTGCTGGGCGCTCAAGCAGGCTTTGGAGAAGGCCACTTGGCAAGGAATAGAAGTCTCCTGCCAAGAGCCAGCAAAGAACTGAGGCCTTCTTCCAACAACCATGTGAGCGGGGCGTCTGAGAAGCAAATCCTCAGCTCATCCAAGCCCGCCAACCAGCATCTTACCCTCGAGAGAGACAGTGAGCTGGAGCCACCCAAGTCATTTCCTGACCCTCGGAATTTATGACATGTTTGTTGTTTAAGCAGCTAAGTTTTAGAATAATATGTTATGCGGCAATCATAACTAGTACAGGCTAAAAAGAAAAACCCTCCAAAATAATCAAGAGAGAATGAAAACAAACGGAAATGTTACCACGCTAACTTTGTTTTAATACAGGAACAACTTTACAAAGAGCAGCCCACGGGGAATAGGTCACATTTTATTTGTTTATTTGTTTATTTTTGGTATTGGGGATTGAATCCAGGGGTGTTCTGCCACTGAGCCACACCCCCAGTCCTTCTTACTTTTTCTTTCGAGGCATGATCTCACTAAGTTTCTGAGGCCTTGAACTTGCAATCCTCTTGCCTCAGCCTCCTGAGCTGCTGGGATTACAGGCATGCACCAACCACCGGCTGGAATAGGTCACATTTTAAAGTAGTGATACTTCAAGATTTCAACCAAAGATAGATAGCCACTTTTCACCAATGATGAATGTGGTTTTTTCCTTCTCTGGTGTCTAGAGAAGTTTTTCAGTAGAAGATGAGCTCTACTTTCAAATTTACTTGCAATAGGACACACCACCATCTTTTTCCAGAAAGAATTTGAAGTCTGGAATTATGAACTATATTCATAAATCTGAAAACAAGTTGGGCCTAGTGGCACAAACCTGTAGTCCCAGCATTTGGGAAGCAGAAGGAAAGAGATCACTGAGCCCAGAAGTTTGAGACCAGCCTGGGTAACAGAGTGAGACAGTGTCTCAGAAGAAAAAAAGAAGAAAAATAGAGATCAGAGACCACAGAGAGGAATTAGAGAGTTTCAACAATTAAAATTAAACTTCATGGAAATGTAAGGAAGAAAATCCAGCTCCCAACCACTGAAGATGTTAATTCAGTTAAGCCTGAAGCAGAACCAGGTAATGTATTTTCTTTTAAGCCCCCTAACGAATTCTACTGGCTCAGACTATTCCCTCCAAAGTTATCATCTCCTTTGTGCATTTGTGAGGATCTAAACATTATTCAACTTAAAGTAAGTTGAATATTCCTTGTTATGGATAGATAATAAGTCCATGGACAGAGAATCCCAGAAAGCAGGTGTGAGAAAGTCTAGCTCCCTCCTTAAGGGATGCTGTGTTCACAGGGGATGCTTGGCAGTGCCCTAAAGTAAGGTTATTTTGTTTTGTGTAATTTGGGTAGCAGGCTCTTTTGTTTACCCTAATGGAAGACAGACCACTTAATTTTGACTCGTAGACTGTCCTTACTAAGACCAGCATCTGGGTGACCGCAAAACAAGATTTCCTCTCCCTTGACCAGGGTTCTACCTCTATAACCTGATGTGGCATTGAAACACCCAAGCCACCAGAGGACCCTTTTGGGGGTCAGATAAATGGGTCATCTGAGCCTTCCTAGAGAGAGATGCTACTGTTACTGAATGCTCAGTCTTTGTCCCCTATGCCAATCCAAGGAAAAAGTTCATTGCTTTGCTAGCAAAGGAGAAGCACAGAGGACTCTTGTCCCAGAAGCTGTGATTCTGCCCATCAAGGGGAATTGGTTTTCAAAAAGTGATCAAAGGCTACATTCCACTTGTTCTCTGTCCAGAGTTGTAATTCACTTGTCAATTTGGCAGATAGTCATTGCCAAGATCTTGTGGTGCCATCCCCAAAGTCTGAATTACTCCTGCTCCTGTGGTGGGTGTGTTCAAGGACAGACAACTCTGTCTAAAATAGAAAAGAAAGATAATCCTGATTCCCCTGAGATTAGGGACAGGGAGAGAGTAGGGAGAAGCTGGGAGAGGGGAAGAAAAAGAAACATGTCCATTTTAAAAATCAGTTGCAGGGGCAGAGCAGCAGGGGGTCTTCAAAGCATAATGTGGACCACTGTTCCAGAACCTGGCGCACACATCTCAGGCAATACCCGGAATGAAGGGCTCCCACGTATCCACCAACATAAAATCTGAGACAAAAGGAGAGAAGCAGCACCTGATGTTCTTTTCAAGGAAGGTCCCTGCTTAATTCCAAACATATTCGAGGGGCTGGATGTCAGGCAGCTGAAGGAAGATCAGTCTTACGCTGGAATTAAAGCCTGCTGTGATGTTAATGAAGAACCACCAGTGGGTTTGCTGGAAGGTAATTTAGATCTACATAATTATGACTTAATCCCTCACCCTGTGACATCAAAAGGGTCTCCACCCAAGTGCAAGCTGCCTGATTTCATGCCACAAAGAGTACAGCTGCGCGACTCCTGGTCCCTTCTGTGTGTAGTGCTCACATCGGTCATGATAGCTTTATTAAATGGTGTGACCCGACCCAATTCCTGCACACAGGGCGCTATCTCCTAATCAAAACCACAAAATGTGGCTGCGCAGGCTACAGAAGAAATCAAGATCTGCATCTTAAATAGCAGATTAACTGCTCTGGATGAGAAAGTTGCTGACTGGGGTGGGGATGGTTCAGAACAGCCTGCTTTTCAGCCGTAGCCATTGGAAGTGCTTCCTCTAGTAGGTGCGGTGAGGAAATCCTTAGGGATGTCTCCAGAACTGCAGTACTAGTTCTGGGGACAACTGGTGCGGCAGAGAATTCCCCCTAGGTTCCAGGGATGAGCAACACTCTTACTGAAGCAGCTGTGCTTCCTGTCCTCTGTCCCCAAGGGAGATGAGACACTGGTGTGAGGCTTAGAGACCCTTCAGGTAGGGTCAACATTTTCTTTAGAAAGAATCTGGGAGCCAACCGGACTATCTGAATCAGGTACAAAGCCAGCATTCTGTGTCATAAAACTTGACAAAGTTGCAGGACTTACCCAGGCCCAAGGTGTTGGGAGGGGTAGAGATTATGTCAAGCTTGGGATAGGGAAATGAAGAAAGGGATGTTTCCAGAACTAGATAGCATTTGGGCTTGGCTTAAAGGATGGTGTTATGTATGGACTGAATTTTGTCCTCCCCAAATTTGTGTATTGAAGTCATAACCCCTGGTGACTCACAACATGACCTTATATGGAAAGAGGATCCTATGGATGTTATTAGGTAAGATGATGCTGTATTGGAGTAAGGTGGGTCTCTAATCCCATGAAAGTCCTGTCCTCATAAAAAAGATGATGGGACTCAGAACGTGCTACCCCCCATGTGGCACCCTGCCACTTGAGAAAATAGTGGAAGCAGGAAGGTCACTCTCACGTTCCCCTTATCCTTCATTCCCAAAGCAGATCATAAAACCTAGGAAGGTCACTCTGCCTTCTCTCCCTGTTCACCCTTAAAGACCCTTGAGACAGGTGTTCTGACCTGTACTGAGGGAAGGAATGTCACACAGGGGTGCTTAGAAGAATCCGAGCAAGCAAGCTTGCTAAGTCCCCCCACCCCTTTTTACCGTTAGATCACGCCCTTTTACCCCTCAATCATACCTCTGCACAATGTCCATACAAATGCACAGATGTCCCCTCTTTTTGTATCTTTATTTATGAAGGGTCTTGTGTTACATAAAGCTGATGTTGAATAAATATGCATACTTTTCTATTTATAATCACTTTGGTTATAGAAGTCTCAGCCGTGAACTACACCATGGGTGAGGAAGACATTACTTTTTCTCCCCTACAAGGGGACATGGGAGACAGACACACACAGTGAGATGCCATGTAAGGATTGGAGCAATGCTGCTACAATCCACAGAACTAGCAGATGCTAGGAGAGAGGCCTGAAATCAACCCTTCTCTGGCACCTCTGGAGGAGCCCAGCCGGCTGCCACTCTGATTTCAGACTCCTGGCCTCTGGACCTGTGAGGCAATAAATTTCTCTTGTTTTAAGCCACCAGTTTGTGGCTCCATAGCAAATGAATACACATTTATAATACTCTTTATTTATAAGAGAGTCTAAGTTGCAAGGATGAGTGTAAAGTGACCCGGTTGACAAAATGTTCCTACATATTGGCAGCGGGTTCCACTAGAATCACAAGTTGCAGAGAAATTCTGGGAAGGGGTGTTCGAACCAGGCCATAGAGGGCTTCGAGTACTGGGGAAACATTTCCCTTCTTATCTTAGGAATTTTGCTTGTTTGCCAAATAACAGTGAATATGATCACACAGGATGGCTTGTCACCAAAACCACTCACTGCTTCAGGGCTGTCCAATAAATTAGAATTAAAGCCACATGTAACACAAAATGTTCTAATAGCCCACATTAAAAGATAAAAAGGAATAGGTTAAATTAATTTTACCTATAATCTCATTTAACCAATAAGTCCAAAAATATTACCACTTCAATACACAATCAGTATGTCCTTTTTCTTTTTTCTTCTTCTTCTTTTTTTTTTTTTGGTATGAAGTCTTCAAAATCCAGAGTGGTCCTGTTTGGCCCCCAAAATGTTTCTGAGGTAGCTGGCCTTCACACATAAGCCACAGGGAGCCAGGTTGGGTGCTAGGAAGTGACTTGATCAGAGCCTCCACAAGAAGATGAACTCGAATGCCCCTCCTTATTGAAATGACAGACAAGCAGTCAAGATAAGAAGCTGTGGCATTCATCTAAAAAAGAAGCAAGGAAAATCTAAATTGGGAAAATGGCGGCAGATCAGAGATGAAGGAGTAAGGACTGGAGGTAAGATTATGCATTGATCTGGCAACACTTGGTGTGGGGAACATGCGAGAAAGGGGAACTGAACATATGTTGTCAACATCTTGAGCCTGGTGACTAGGGATGGTAGTGCCACGAGCAACTTTAGAGAGGAAAAGCAGGTCCTGGGTGTGTCCATGAGTTGGTTTTGCACACTGGCTCCGAGGTGTCCCTGGACCCTCCAAGTAGATGAGCATCATTCATCTCAAGAAGTGAACTTTTGAAGCCAACTG
Organism: Glaucomys volans; assembly: GCA_020662805.1. Classification (NCBI taxonomy): domain Eukaryota; kingdom Metazoa; phylum Chordata; class Mammalia; order Rodentia; family Sciuridae; genus Glaucomys; species Glaucomys volans. Next base: position 565,444 of record JAJEJO010000493.1, read on the forward strand.
AGAAACCTCTTCTACTCTACAGGAAATGAAACGAAATGGGGCAGGAAGACACTCTCATGATCCATTTAAAAGTGGTTCTGTCTATTCACATGTGTGCTGTTGTTGCTTAAGTACTGTTAGCAAAGAAAAGGTCTAGTCACTGCTTTTAGCAAAGTCGTCCCTCTCTGGAAGAATGACATCATGGGAAGAATGCTCTCACTTTTCAAGGAAAGTCTCTCCTGGCCTGAGATATAAAAGCATGAACTCAAGCTGATCTCTGAGCTCTAGAGTTCTGCTGTCTGGAAGTGCAGGAAGCAGAAGTGGGACCTCTGAGATGAGGACCCCCCCTCTTTCTTTGGAGAGTTAATTAGCGAGTGAGCACAGAGCTCCCTGTCAGAACAAGCTCAGGTTATCAAAGCATCCTTAATTGATGCGTCTGGAGAAAGGGACAAAAGAAGCAGCTTCAAGCAGACCTTGGATGCTTTTAGCACCACAATGAGAGAAACTCCTTTCTCTGCTTAGAGTAAAAAGAGCCTTGGGTAAGTTAAACAGTGAAGGGCTTACAATATACCTAATACCCAGCACAACTCCTTCTGTGCTTAAGTATTTATTAAGCCAGGTGCAAGTGAATAATATCTACGGTGGCCTCATGTCACCAAAGCCTGTTAAGCCAAATAATAGTGAATAAGATCACAGAATGGCTTGTCACCAAAACCACTCACTGCCTCAGTGCTGTCCAATAAACTAGAATGTGAGCCACATGTAACTTAAAACTTTCTAATAGCCACATTAAAAGGTAAAAAGGCACAGATAACAGGTAAAATTAATTTAATTTTAACTATAATCTCATTTAACCTAATAAGTTCAATACACAATTGTACTTATTGTGTATTTCACTTTGGGTGTTTTTTGTTTCTTGGTTTTTTTGGTATCGTTAGGGGACAGACAGATGAGGATGGTGGGCACAGAAGGTTAAGGGAATAATTCATCCATAATTCTATGACATGGGCCCATTGGCCTGACCCCCACATGCTTTCTTTGCCAAAACACAATTGACCTGCAGTCCCACCTGGCCTAAGTGGACAGGATATGTCACATTCCTCAGCAAACTTCCTGTAATCTGCAAGGAAATGCAGGCAGGAAATAACCTGATTGGAGGAACCCAAGTTACACTGAAGGGAGAGACTTTTGTCACCCTTTGCACAGATCAGATTCTGAAAGATAAGGATAATTTCTCCTAACCATAAAACCTATGAAAATGCATGGTTAAGATTCCAATCAGCGCAGGGCGCAGTGGTGCACACCTGTAATCCCAGTGGCTTGGGAGGCTGAGGCAGGACTACCACAAGTTCAAAGCCAGCCTCAGCAAAAGCGAGATGCTAAAAAACTCAGTGAGACGGTCTCTAAATAACATACAAAATAAGGCTGGGGATGTGGCTCAGTTCAATCCCTAGTACCAAAAAAAAAAAAAAAAAAGAAAAAAGAAAAGAAAAGAAAAGAAAAAGAATCCAATTAGCATCAATCGGCATAGGCCAAGGTGACATAGAGTTGTCACAGTAGTGGAGACTTGAAAGTCTGATTTCACCTGCTATCAGTCAAAAGTTAAGAGGTGGACTTTCTGGAAACCTTTTTGGGCTCCTCAATAAAACTGGAATACAAGAGAGACAGCTGTCCCTCTCCTCCTGAGAGGACCCACTCTCTCCTTTGAGAGTATCCCCTTTCCCTTATCCTAACCCTTCAATAAACTCATGCCTAATACTCTGAGTGACATGTCTAAAATCTTTCTGACTCGATCACAAGAATCAGTGTGTGAACGGCGGATCTTAGCGCTGCCTCAGTTTCTTGGAAGGCCCCAGCTCTGTAACACTATAAAATCTTCAAAATCCAGAGTGTTCTTTATACCTAAAGTACATCTATAGTATATCTCATGTGGCTGGTGGTCACCTTGCTGGAAAGCATAGCATTCTTTCCTCTCAACAGGCGATTTCTTTTCTTGCTGAGTTATTCTTTCGCATCAGTTCTCTAACTGGGGCTTTAACCTCATTTTCAAAATAGGTGATCATTTTTTACTTCTCATTTTTACTTTTATTTATTTATTAATTGATTGATTGATTGAACAGGGGATTGAACCCAGAAGTGCTTAACTATTGAGTCACATCCCCAGCCCTTTTTTGGAGACAGGGTCTCCCTAAGTTGCTTAGGGCCTCCTTAAGTTTCTGAGGCTGGGTTTGAATTTTTGGTCCTCCTGCCTCGGCCTCCAGAACCTCTGGGATTATAGGTGTGTGCCCATTACACCTGACTTGCTTTTTTCTTTTTTCTTTTTTTTTTTTTTAACTTTTATTCATTTATTTTTTTTCTTCTGTTAAGAGAAAAACTTTAAACAAAATAAATTTAACCAAGTTTATTTGAGCAAAGAACAGTTCATGAATCGGGCATCACTCAGAACCAGAGAGGTTCAGAGAGCCCCATTACTGCTGCAGCGTGAGCAGTGAGCTTTGATAAGCAGAAGTAGTCCAAGAGATTATCTGCTCAGTTAGAGTGAGAAGGTCCTGGTTAGAGGTTAGCTGGTCATTTCTGATTGGTTAAATCTCTAATTTTGTTTTACTGTTCACATTGGGCTTTGGTTTGCTTGTATAGAAATGTAAAGTACACGACACTCTAGCCTAATTACCACCCCACCAAAAAATACGGAACTTTGGCATGTTGACTATTTAGACTAAAGGAATTTGGAGAGAATCACAGAAGCAGAAAGGTGACTCACTGGCCGCCTCCTACCCTTGGGCCCTGAAGCAGGTCATAAAACTTCCGAAGGATTTTCTGACCTTCCTGGAAGAAGACCTTCATCGAAGTGCCTTCCCTACACTTGGAAGGAAGAAACATTCTCATCTTTGAAGACACAAGGACATGAGAGGAGCCTGAGCCAATAGGCCTCCCTAGGACCCATCCCCCTCTCCTAGTTTATTGTCATTAGACCATCCCCCTTTGTCCTTATATTCCTCTATGATTGTCTGTTCTTCATCAAACTTAGAATTAAAAATACAGTAATTTTCTTTCTTCTTTGGGTCTTCATTTCCCTATGAAGGCTCCCATGTCACTAAAACTTACATTAAACAAATTTGTATGCTTTTCCCTTTCATCTGTCTTTTGGGAGCCTAGCTATGGCTGAGGGAAAGACATCTTTCACCCACTACAGTGCAAAGGCAAACTGGAATCTCAAACAAATTTTTATGGGAAGGCACTAGGAAGAAAGAGCACTAACATTTATAATTGTACCTATGTAGCACATACTAAGCTGGCTTTTGCATTCTCACTATTTAATTCTCATGTTAAACCTAGACTATACATTTATAACCCCATTTTTCAGATGAGAAAACTTACGACAAAATTGGCTAAATATCTTGTCCAAGTACATGTTACAATAGCAGCTGGGAAGTGTTACCTTTAAAAGGTCCTAATGTTTAGTATTAATGGTCTGTTTAGCTCTAAGTAACAAAAGGACAAAGTCCACCTCTACCAACAGTGATACCTAGTAGTTTTCCTTGTCTCTGGCATTGAGTGAGCAGGTCATGTGGCCATCCAAGCCTGTCACACATTCTTATCAAGGCATGTGGGACATTGGACCCATCCCTTCCACCTCCCCTCACGTCAGCCCACATAGCACCATGCAGATCCTGCTCAGCACAGCCCAAAGCCACCGATATCTCCTGAGAGGGGAATGAAGGAGGAACTGAAGGAGGGCCCAGTCATTGACCTAACCAACTCCATTTTGTTCCTCTCTGACTTTATTTGCTTCTTCAAATTTTCCCCCTTCTGAGCTGCTTTCCTCTCTTAGATTCCAGGAACAACAGGTCTAATTGGTAAGCACCTTTAGGCCAAGAGACCAAAACTATCCCCAAGCAATAGTGAGCCTAATATAACCAACCACCCCACGATAAGAAGCTAAGGGGTGTGATTACCCCGTGACGGAACCACAGAACAAAGGTTGTCCCCATAAGCAGGAGCAACCATCTTATCATGGCAACCAGATCACCCCCTCAAGCAATGATGACTTTGCAGAACTGCACAGAACCAGTCCTGAAATAATGGTCAACCAGAATGCTGCCTGATCAAGATTACTAGCTCTGCCAGCCATGCAAACCCCATCCCCTAGCCATGCAAACCTCCAACCCCTGTTTTTGTTCTTCTTTTCTATAAAATCTAGTAAGTTCTTGTCAGGCCCTTGAAGACAGATCTGAGATCACTGAAATCTGTTCTTCCTGGCATGATCACGCTTATTAAAGTTCCTTTCCTGCCCTTCATTGCTCTTCTCTTTGCTTCATCTCTGTCACTGGTATGTTGGAATGGGTTGCCAAACTACACTTGGTGGGACCTCTGGATCTGGGACCTCTGTCTTAAAATTCCAGAAGGACAGATGGGGATGTTCTACAGAGACAGAGGCTAAGCTGGCTGCTCAACGGCTATCCTGAGAAATCCTAGTCCCTCCTCTAATATTAAATCCTTGTCTCCTGGGCTGAAGGATGAGATCTAAGTTGATCAGCCTCTTGGAGTGGAGGGAGAATGCCCTTTCTCATGCCCAGCCTTGGAAGATCCCAGAAAATTCACAGCTGAAGGGAGGAGAAGGAGGCAGCCAGCAAGGGCGATGATAACCATACGTTTATAAAAGTGATTAAAGAGAATCCTTGTTGGAGAGAGAAGGGTATGGTGTGAAAAATGGTGGGGGGCATGAGACCTGGGCCTGCAGCTAATCTGCAGACCAGTCAAGGGGATGGCAGGGACTGATTCACCCATTTTTGCCCCATCCCTCCCTCAGTCTCACCTGCCCTTTCTGGCCTCTGATGGTCAAAAATGGAACCCTGATTTTCACTTTCTGCTCCCCTTACTTTACCTTGTTTCCCTTACTAGGGTACAAGCTAACCAAGGGTGGGCATGTGACCTTTTTTCCTGGGATATTCTTTTTTGTAATATGTATTTTTATTTGCAGATGGACACAATATCTTTGTTTTATCTATTTACTTTTATGGGGTGCTAAGGATGCAACTCTGCCTCACACGTGCTAGGCAAGTGCTGTACCACTGAGTTACAGCCCCAGTCCCCTGGCGTATTCTTCTATACACTTATCAGTGTGCTTTGCACAGAGTAGACACTCCACTTGGTGAATTAAATGACAAAAATCTGGTGTGTCCTGGTGAACTCAAGGTTGTAAAGTAAAGGAGTTGAGGGTGCAAAGAACACAGACGATTGAGAAATTCATTGGAATTTGAGTGGGGGAGAATGCTGACAGGGAGGAACTGGGAGAAGAGGTGTAGGCAGGGTGCAGCCTGCAGACCCTTGCAGAGCCAGGGAGGAATCCAAGACCAGCATTATCTCATTATCACATTAAAGAGCGTGCGCACAGGAGGACTGCCCTTTGTTGACAGATACCCGTTTGATGTTACAAAGGAATACAGGGAGAGAAGTTTCCTATGGCTTCCTGTGAAATTGCTCTGCGTTTCACAGAGAGAACTCTCTAAATGACAAATGAGAAATGAATGTGAAGTGATTAACTGTCCCAGATTTTGCAAAAATGGAAAAAAAAAGCAAAAGAATTCAAGTAACCATTCAACCATTGGACACATCTAGGAAAACAAGGAAAATAATGAAAGACCCAAACTGGTTCTTGAGCCAGGCAGAAGGCAGCCATTTTCAGAACAACAGTTCCCCTCCCACAGACCCCAGTGACATCCTATTGACTAAGAAGGCTGGTGATTTTCAGGAGCTGAGAATCCACACTTTTGAACCAGAACATTCAGGCCTTTGAAAACCCCCTCCAGAAGAGGAGCCTTCTAATTCTGAAGCTGCACAGTAATTTCTCCTGAGTGTCCTTGGGAATCTCAAAGCCCTTTGACCCAAGGAGCACAAAAGGCTGGAGAACAGCCCCCTTTTTTAGGAAAAGAAAATAAAGAAGGGGGCCACAGCAAACAGATGGCAAGGCTTTACCAACGAAGGAGATGATTCATGTTTACAACGGGAAGTCCAGCAATGGCAGCCCCAGAGCTGGAATAGGGAGCTCATCAGTACATCCAAAGACATGGGTTTGGATATGGTGTATTTGGCTTCCAGGTCATCCCCACATGCAGCCTACCTGGGAACCTCAAAGAAGCTGACACAGCATCAAGAGCCCTATGCAGAAGTGTCACCAATCATTCAATCTATTCCTGGGGACCTTTTTAAAAAAAAAGAGAGAGAAAGGAAATCATTTCCAGAATAGTAGATTCATAGTATAGATTCATCTATCAGTGGTCAGACAAGTTCCCTGTGACCATCCTAAACCAATCACTAGCAAGGAACAACATTCTGATTGGCTGATATCAGTCAATGGTTGTGGCTGGGTGGGGTCACTGGGAGTCAGGTTCCTGAAGGGAGCTGAGCGTTGCTGGGAGAAGGTGGGGAGGCAGAAGTTAGGGGGTCAAATATTGGCCTGTGCTCCAGCTTGGGTTTCTCATAACTTAAATATTTAAATCCATTTGTTAAACTAATGATATCTCAGTTTGTTTAAGAAATTTCAGTGTATTTGATTGTTTTTCAGTGTTTTTTGGGATGCCCTGAATCTGGTAGAAAGAATATGGACTTTGGGATGGAAAGACCTGGATGCATATTTTTTACTGTACCAAGTAGCATAAGTGCTAATAGGAAAGCTGTCTAACCTCCTATGTTCTTTAACCTTCTTGACTGCAAAATGGGGATAATAATTCCCACCCCTGTGGGCATTAAGAAGAAAATATATTAAGAACTCAGCACTGTGCCTGGAATACAGCGGGTGTCCTTACTGGGAAGTCCTTTCATTCCATCTATATTTGAAACAGTGGCAGTACCCTATGGGCTAGTTGCTTATTAATTTGCTAGCAGGTTGACATCTCAGATTTGTTTTCAGGGGAACACATTAAATAATTTACAGTTCTATAAAGTCCACAGGGAAAACTGGTGTAGAATGAAATATTTCACATCAACTCTGAGGGAGGGAGGCATGTGGAACTAGTCTAGCAAATAGGGGATTTAAACAAAGGAACCCTGGCCTGCTCATCCTGTCTTCTCCGGGACTTAGAACTCCACTTGTCCACTGGGCCCTAATGGCAGGGTTGTTGGGTCCAGAAGAGCTCGGCTAGCTAGCCCCACCCCCTTGCTTTCCCTAGCAATTCTTCCATAGGCTAATTTTTAGCGTCCATCACATATTACAGCACCCACCATTCCTTGTGAATCATCTGGATGTAGTGCAGCTTCTCCTACTACATCACGAGTTGGCCTAAGTACCTATTCTTATTTATTTTGTGTTCCTAAGGGAAATGCCAGGAATCAAGAAGCTTCTGTTTAGTTTGTAAATTACCAAGAGAGACTCCATTTTCCAACTAAATGTGACCCCTTTTAGTGCTGTGAGAGGTCACAGGTTCCCATCTCCTCATGTCTTTAAGGGATGGCCACAAAGTTAACAGAGTTACCCCCGGAGGAGCCATTAGGGAGTGGAGGGAGGGCCGGGGCTCTGAACCACATTTCATTTTTAAGGGGGCCACCATCTTGCTGAGTCATCGCTTTTTACTCTCAGCCTCTCTTGGCAGATCTCTTTTCATCTTGCTCTTTGAGAGGGAGTTCTTGCTCCTCTATTCTGGTAGAGTGGCTCAAAATTTATAGACTCAGCTTTCTTGATTTGCTGCTTTCTCCAGGAGCTGTGTTTGCCAGACAGGTTTTAAGAACTAGTTTTCTCATAATGGCCTTGAGTTTTAGCCCCAGTGGCCTGGCCTTATTTTAGATTTCCACACTTTCCTCATGCTGTGATATTTCCTCACTTTTGACGCTTCGCCTTTTGAATGGCTGAGCTCAGAATTGTAGCTTTGATGGTCCACAGCTCGGATTCCGGATTGTCATGCAATCAAAACGCTCATGTTCTTTTGGTCTAATTAGTACATCCATGGGTCTGCTTAACAATAGAGGTTTTCAGTTCTGTCTGTGTTATCTGTAATCAGAAATGAAGTGGGTGGCTAACCCTGGTGACACCAACAGATGCCCAGCATTCTTTTGGGGGAGGGGAGGGAAGGGAAGGCCAGGTGGTAAAGCATAACTGTGTTGCAAACCCAAGACCCAGTGCCTCATAAGAGAGGGAAGGTATCTTTTCCTTTGACCTGTAGGCTCATTGGCCAGGGCTCCCAAAAGACAGATTAAGAAGAGAAAACACGCACATGGATTTAATGTTTATGTGACACAAGAGTCTTCATAGGGGAATGAAGACCCAAAGAAGTGAATCAATTTTAGTTTTGTTTTTTTTTTAAATACTTGACCTAAGACCAGAAAGTCATTGAGAAGTGTGATAGGTGGACAGGGTCTGCCCTGGGGAACAGCATAGCTGGTCAGCTCCCTCTTGGCCTCTCTGATGTTCATTTCCTCCACGGCGAGGGAGGGCACCTCTCTAATGAGGGTCTTATAACCTGCTTCGGGGAAGACCAGAGAATCCTCTGTAGGTCCGGGAGAGTTAGGGAGAGATCATCTGATCACCTTCCTGCTTCAATAGTTTCTCAAATCTCTTCAACTTAAAATATTCAGTACACCAAGTTGTCATATTTGGGATATTATTTCCTAAAACCCATCATCCCCAAGTAAAGTTGTCAGTGCAAACCAGTAATTCAGTGACAGTTTAAAGCCATGGCCACACTATCATTTGGTGTTGAGGAGACTTTTCTTTGGCCTTGCAAGCTGCAACCTTCCCTTTCAAAACATCCTATCCTTTTCTTGATAATATCTGGCCTTGGCCCACATGGGGTCCAGGCCTCTGCTCTTTCTTATTAATCCCCCTATTCTATTTTCCTACCACTGGAAACAGCATTGCTGAGTTTGCTGCTGCATTCCAGATTCTAACCCACCTTACAGCCTGTTCTTGTCTCTCCCTATCTTCCCCCTTCCATTCATCTGTTCCTGTCGAGCCAATTCAGATGATAACCTCCACTCCAGCGGCAGCCTTTTCTTGCTGGGTACTGTTGTGAAACAATGTAGATCTCTTTCCTCTTTACTCAGAAAAACGAATGTCTTTTGTGGTCAAAAGAAAATTAGTAGCAGCTGAAAGTAGAATTTTAATGACACTAAAACCTAATTGTTATTCAGCTTTAACTTTAAATCCTACCTCCTCTTCCACGAATTCCTATTAATTCATCAGCTAAATAATGTGGCTGCTACTAAAGATTCTGACATCTAATTCTCTGGCTGTGCAGGTTTATTGCCAGGGTGAGAAATACTTTCTCTTTTTACTTTCATTTTTAAAAACAAGGATAATGAAAATATAAAATATTGTTTAGGATGTATCTAAGAAGATGTGGCAGCTTCTTTGTGACATGGTTGAATGGAGAGATATGAATCAAATTTGGAAACCTGCTGTCTTATTCACATTAGTAGAAGCTGATTGGTCAGGGAAAGGATCCATCCATCTATCTATCTATCTATCTATCTATCTATCATCTATCTATCTATCTATCTCTGTACTTTTTGGTACTAGGGATTGAACCCACGAGTGCTTAACCATTGAGCAACATCCCCAGCCCTTTTCATTTTTTATTTTGAGACAGGGTTTCTCTAAGTTGCTTAGGGCCTTGCTAAGTCGCTGAAGTTAGCTTTGAATCTGTCATCCTCCTGCCTCAGCCTCCCGAGTCACTGGGATTATAGGAAGCGCCAACATGTTCAGTTCCACTATCTAAATTTTAAATTATAATTTATATCCATTTAAAACAAAATTAGCATGATGAGTAGTTCTTCAGATGTCAAAGGTTAGGAATTACTGGTGTGTTCTAATCAGCTTTCTGTTACTACAACAAAATACCTGAGATAAACAAAAGGATGAAAGGTTTATTTTGGTTCACAGATTCAGAAGTTTCAGTCCATGGTCACTTGGCTCCTTTGCTTCTGGGTCTGTGGTGAGGCCCAACACCATGGCAAGGAGGTTATGGTGGAGCACAGCTGCTCCCCTCATAGTGATCAGGAGGCTCAGGGAGGAAGGGGCTAGGAATAAAATATACCTTTCAAAAACACACCCCCAGTGACCTAATTCCTGCAACTCGGCCACATCTCTAAAGTTTCCACCACCTACCAATATCCCATTAATCCATGAATTCATCAAGGGATTGATCCATGATGCCTTTGGGGGATATTTTAGATCCAAACCCTAACACCATGTAAATTTGCAAGTCATGATGGTCGTCGTCCCTGACCAAGTTGGGTTTACAAAATCCCCCACATAGAGTATATTCATTGTTTCCATCTGAGGCTTGAGTCCACTCCTGCCATCCTGAGGATCGCTGCTGTTGGGTGGTGGTGGACGTGTTTATAAGGGTGGAAGCGGCATCTATGAGTGAATCAGCAGGGGGGTTGCTCCCAGGTCTAGGGAAGCGCTGTGCTCCTGACCTAATGTGTGCTCAGGATCCACCTCTATGGGATAAGATTGGGAGTGTTATTAACAATTATTTAATGCAAGTTTTGTTAGATGGCAGAGGGCCCTCTAGACTCAGATTGGTCAATCACTGAAGCAGGCCTGAGTGTGAATCGGGTTTTCCCAATGAATAAATTCAAATACACGCAAGAGAAATTAGCCAGGAGAAGATATAATCCCTTTGAGAGAGGACTAAAGGAACAAGATTAAAAGAAATAGAATACAGCCAGGCGTGGTGGCGCACGCCTGTAATCCCAGTGACTCAGGAGGCTGAGGCAGGAGAATCACGAGTTCAAAGCCAGCCTCAGCAATTTACAAGACCCTAAGCAACTCAGTGAGACCCTGTCTCTAAATAAAATACAAAATAGGGCTAGGGATGTGGCTTAGTGGCCAAGAGCCCCTGAGTTCAATCCCTGGTTCCAAAAAAAAAAAGAAAAGAAAAGAAATAGAATACTTTGGCAGTCCCAAGTTGATACCATTAACTTCCAGAGTGATACATTTTTGCTTAATGTAAACCAGCCCTGGGTTTCTCTCTTATGCCCAAATTATAAACATATTTTTTTTTGATGGCTGAGTAGTATGTAAACAATGCTTGATTTATTTTTATTTTTTTCCACGCTGGGGGTTACACCCAGGGCCTTGCACTCCACCACTGAGCTACACTCCCAAGCCAACGCTTAACTTCTTGACTAAGTTTTGGGAGACTTTAAAACCCCTTTGGGTACTTTAAAGGTGCTGACAATGTAAAATCCTTTTACTAGTCTACTTACAATAACTATCTTAGTGCTCAGCAAGGGACGTTGGTCTTTCACATCAAGTTTTCCTTTGAAATATTAGCCTTTAATAAGAAAATAACTCCCCACGCTCCTCCCTCCCCTATACCAAGAAAAAAAATCTAAAAGAAAGAAGGCAATAGAGGTGACTCCTGGGTGTCTCCCTCAACTTCAGCTCCCACACAGGAAGTTTAGTACAAAGGTAAGTATCTCTCTGGACTAATTAGTTTCATGGGCTCCTTTCAAATGGTTGTGTTTACATCCATTTACCCTTGCTATCAGTCAGGGGCCCTGCAGGAAACAGGAGGCCCAGTCAGAATTCTATAGAGAATTTAACTAAGGGACAATTTACAGAGGTATGGTCAGGGTTAAAGAAACTAACAAAGGATGTTGAGGTATCCAGGGTCTAGCCACTGTGGGAAGAAGAAGGATCAAGGGGAGCAGGCAATATTTTTGAAAAGCAGTGGTGTCTTTTCAGCAGATAACATTGGCAACATTGGATATCTATATGAAGAACAATGAAATTGGACCCTGATCCCACACCATGTATAAAAATCAACACAAAATGGATTGAGACTTAAACATAAGACTAAACACTGTAAAACGACTAGAAGAAAGCCTAGGAGATAATGTTTGTTTTTTGGAGAGGTACTCAGGGATTGAACTCAGGGGCACTCGGCCACTGAGCCACATCCCCAGTCCATTTTGTATTTTATTTAGAGACAGGGTCTCACTGAGTTGCTTAGCACCTTGCTTTTGCTAAGACTGGCTTTGAACTTAAGATCCCCCTGCCTCAGCCTCCTGAGTCACTGGGATTACAGGTGTGCTCCATTGTGCCCAGCAAGATATTGACATTGGTCTTGGCATAACTTTTCAGATTGACACAAAAGACGAGGCAACAAAGCAAAGACAGGTGGCATTGTATCAAACTGAAATGTTTCTACACAGCAAGGGAAACAATCAACAGAGCGAATGGAAGAAAATATTTGCAAACCATTTAGCTGATAATGGCATAATATCCAAAATATATAAGGAATTCAGACAACTCTATAACAAACACAAACAAGACAAAACAACAACAATGAAAACCAATTTGGTTAAAAAATGAGGCAAGAATCTGAATTAGGTATTTTTCCAAAGAAGATATACAAATGGCGAACAGATGCACGGAAAGGTGTTTGACATCACCAGTCATCAGGAAAGCAAGTGTTGGCAGGGATGTGGAGAAAAGGAATTCTCCTACACTCTTGGGTAGGAATGAAAATTGGTGCAGTCATTATTATAAGAAGTAGAAAGTCCAGTCGTCCATATTCAGAATACAGTAGTTACCCTTAATTGGGATGTAAGATCCAATCATAGCCATTTCACCTGTAGCCCTTCCCTTTGCCCTCCCCAATTTAAAATTAGCCAGTCATGTGGATGGTGACCCCAAACTCCTCCTTCCATAGCAAGGGGCTGTGCTGCATGAGGGACAAACACAGGTGGACCACCTGCCCTGGTGTGCTTGCTGGGCAGACGGTCTGGTCGCACACCTTCTGCAGTAGGGAGGTTGGCCCCCCTGAGCTACTTTCCGAGCACAGGTTGGATTCCTTGCGGCACCTGTGTGGCTGACATTATGGGCAACAATATGAAGTTTACTTAAGAAATTTAGTGTTGCCGTGCGCTTCAGCAATCCCACCTCTGAGTGTACATCCAAAGGAAGTGAAATCAGGATCTCAAAGAGATATTTTTAGTGCCATATTCATTGTGGCATTATTCACAACAACCAAGATAGAGAAAGAACCTAAATACACATTAATAGTTGAATGGATTAAAAAGTGATATGTATGCATGTATGAATATGTGTATACATAAATATGAATTTCTGTGTTTTATAATAAACATTTAAAATTGTTAAACATTTTATTTTTTGAAATAAACATTTCTATTTAAAAAATAGAAATTCATATATATGTAGGTATACTTGTATAAGTATGTGTGACCATTATATGTAAGTATATATGACTATTATTCAGTTTTTTAAGAGAAGAAAAATTCTGCTATTTGCAGTACAGTGAGTGACCTAAACATTATGCTAAATGAAATAAACCAAGCACTGAAAGCCAAGTATGATCTCATGTAGATCTCATATGATCTCATATGTAGGATCTTTTAGAAAGTTAAACTATGTACTCCTGTAATATGTACATAGTTAGAAAAATGAGAGATTACTCTCTATTTATGGATGAGCTATCAAAATGTAGAAATGCATTCTACTGTCATGTACAACTATTAGAATGAATGAAATTTAAAAAAAAAAAAATTTTTTAAAAAGTCAAACTCATAGTGACAGTAGAATGGTAGTGTTCAGAGGCTTTGGGGAGGGGTAAATGGACTCAAGATGTTGGAAAAAGTTACAAAATTTTAGGCCAAATGAATAAATTTTGGATATTTAATATACAGCATAGTGATAATAGGTAACAAATTTGTGTGGCATATTTAAATTTTTCAAGAGAGCAGATCTTAAATATCCTCAGCACATACACACCCACATCCACACCAACAAAATAAAGAAGGGAAAATGGTAACAATTTGAAGTGGCAGATGTGTTAGTAAGATTGACTGTGGTGATCATTTCACAAGGTATACTTAGATCAAACATCAAGTTTTATATCTGAACTATACATAATTTATACCAATTATACTGGAGGAAAGCTGAAATCAAAAAATGTGAAAGCTTCGTGACACTGGATTTGCAATGATTTTTTGGATATGATAGTAAAAGTATAGGAGACAAATTAAAAAGATAAACTGGATTACATCAAAATTAAAAGCTTCTGGAGTCTCAAAGGTCACAATCAAGAGAATGAAACCTCTGGAATAGGAATGGGTGAAGTACTTGGAATAAGAGAGAGTGCTTGTAAACCATAGATGTGATAAGAGGTTAGTATACAAAATACATAAAGAACTCCTACAGCCTAGAAAAATCTGATAAGAAGTTAGTATACAAAATACATAAAAAAACTACTACGACTTAAAAAAATAAACAGGCCAATTAAAAATAGGAAAGGACTTGAATAGACATTTTTCCAAAGAACGTATACAAATGTCCAATAAGCATATGAAAAAGGTGCTCAGCATCAGTAATCAATAGGGAAATGCAAATGAAAACCACAGTGAGGTAAAACCTTATACCACTAGGATGGTTACTATCAAAAACCAAAATAACAAGTGTTGGTGAAGATGTGGAGAAAACAGAAACCTTGGGCAGTGCTGGTGGGAATGTAAAATGCTGCAGCCACTATAGAAAAATTGGTGGTTTCTAAAATAAAGAAGTAAATATAGAATTACCATATGATCTAGCAATTCTGCTTCTGGGTATATACCACCACCCAAAGTTAAAAGTGAGATCTTGAAGAGATATTTGCATACCCATGTTCACAGCACTGTTATTCACAACAACAAAGATGGAAGCAATTCCAGTGTCCATTGGTAAGTGAATGGACAAGTAAAATGATATTTACATGAAATGGAATATTATACAGCCTTAGAAAGGAAGAGAATCAGAACACATGCTGCAACATGGTTGAACCTTGCAGACATTATACTAAATGAAATAAGCCAGTCACAAAAAGACAAATATTGTATGATTCCACTTATAGGAGGCACCTAAACCAATCAAATTGATGGAGGAAGAAAGTAGAAGCAGGGCAATGGGAGGGTATTTCTTAATGGATACAGAATTTCAGATTTGCAAGATGAGAAGGTTCAGGAGCTGGATGGTGGCGGTGTCTGCACAGTGGTGTGAAGGTATCTCTTGCCACGGAACTGCACACGTGAACATTGTTTAATGGCAAACTATATGTTATATGTGTTTTATCACAATTTTTAAAAAGTAACTCAATATCTAAAAAGATAAAATAAATTTCCCCCCAAATTATTTGTATTCAAAAGAATTTTGTCAAAGCCATAAATCACTTTCCAGATGGGCTCATAGTCAAGATGGACTCCTGAGTAGCTTGATTTGGTCAAGACCAAAAAGAGCTGCTTAGGGGGACGTCAATAATTAATGAATTTGATGAATGCCCTAAGCTTCTAGCTATTTTTAATGAAAATAGCTTACCCAAAGCTTTTTTGTATCTGCAAGACTTTTATAAATTGGATAAATAATTCAAAAACAAATTGGCTCACCTGGGTATCAAAGGGCAGCAAGGGGCAAAGGCCAGGGTTCCATCTGATTCTTCTGATGGTCATGGATTTTTGTTCTCCAGAAATAAATGTTGCCAATGTAATGTCCTCGCTCACCTAAAAGCCCCATGTCATGACCCAGGCTGTCATTTCTCTCCTTACCATCCTCTTTCCACTTTGAAATTCTAATGTTTGATTTGAAGGGAAAAGAATTTCAAAGCTACTACTTGCACTTTTGTATGCAAGTGTGGCTCTTATCATCATTATTATTTGTGTGTGCATCCTGGACTTTTTAGTATTCTCAGTGTTTTGCATCATCACAGACCTTAGGGAAGGCAGGAGGGCTGTCCAGACAATGGTGCATGAAAGCGATGTGAGGGTCTTCCCTCTCACCAATTCCAAAGAATTTCATAGACTCCATAGACTTTCTTTCTGTCATTTACTTAGAGACTTTCCATAAGTGTTACTTGCTAGGACAGTTAATTTTATATGTCGACTTGATGGGCTCTGGAATGCCCAGGTACCTGATCAAATGTTATTCTGGGTGAGTCTATTCTGGGTGCTTCAGGGTGAGATGAACATGTGAATGGGTGGTGGAGGGAAGCAGGTTGCCGTCTGCAGTGCGGGGCTCCATCCAATCAACGGAGACTTGAACAGAACGGAAGGCTGAGTAAGAGAACTTTTGCTGACTGCTTGAGCCAGAGTCTGATCTTTCCCTACCAGTGGACTAGAACTGACGTCATCAGCAATGCTGGTTCCTAGGCCTGCAGATTTGAACTTGAAGTGTACCACCTGCGTTCCTGGGTCTCCAGCTTGCCAACTGCAGATTATGAACTTCTTAGCCTTCATAACTAGCGAGGTGTCTAAATATCTATTATATATCTGTTTATCTCTCTCACATATACATGCACATACACACACACACACACACAAACACACACACACACACACTCTACTGCTTCTATTTTTCTGGAGATCCCTGACTACTAATACATATATTTTTTCAAAAGATCTGAAGCCTCAATAGCAGCACAGATCTGTTAATCAAGGACATAGTGCCTACAGTGGTAAGGCTAATATGAAACCAGTCACTTCAGTTGGAATCAGAAATAAAGATTCTAACCTTAACTGTTAGGAAACAGCTGGGGGAGCATGCAGGTGATTCAGACCCCATGTGGTTAATTGACCGTTGCTGCCTTTCCAGCCCTGCCAGATCTCAGTGGCTTTAAATGACCACATGCTTAGCCCATGATTCTTTGAGTGGACTGGGCGGTTGTGGTCTGCATCACCTCAGTTGATTTTTCCTGTGCTCCCGGTGCATCTTTGGTCACTTGGCAAGTCAGCTGGTATCAGATGATGATCCTGGCCGGCTTCATTCACAGGTCTGGCAAAGGGAGGCAGTTGCTAAGACCATGGGGGAACTGGGCCCCGGGCCTCTTATCATCCAGTAGGCCCAAGTTTCTTTACAGAGCGGAGTGGTGGCTCACAGGCTGCCTCCAACTCAGTCCTTCCCTGAGGGTCTTAACAGAACTGCAGACCAACCAAGGGGAACTTATCTCCACTTGAGTATGCTTTACGTTGATAGTTCAATGTCTGCATCCTGTTGCCCGACCTTGGTGCAGATCCCTGCAGGAAGAGACCCAGGCTTTCATGTCTTTGGTATCCACAGGGACAGAAGCACATGGCTCTAGGTAGTGGGGCTTTCCTAGTTGTAAACAGTTGGTGATAATGGTGACTTGGGTGTCCCTGTGCTTCATGTTAGGGCTGCACGACTCCGCAAAGCACTTCCACAAAGCACCACTGGTTCACACTTGCCTTTGTTGTTGTTGTTCTAATTAGTTACACATGACGGCAGAGTGCACTTCAACACACATACGTAAATGGAAGATAACTTCTCAATCTGCTGGTTGTACATGATGTGGAATCACACTGGTCATGTAGTCATATATGTACATAGGTAATTCATTCTACTATCCTTCCTACCCCACACCCTCCCCTCCCTTCACTCCCTTCTGCCTAATCCAAAGTACCCCTATTCTTTCCAAGCACCCCCCATACCCGCCCCCCCTTATTGTAAGTTAGCATCCATACATCAGAGTAAAACATTTGACCTTTGGTTTTTTGGATTGGCTTATTTCACTTAGCATGATACTCTCCAGCTCCATCCATTTACCTGCAAATGCCATAATTTCATTCTTCTTTAAGGCTAAGTAATATTCCATTGTGTATATATGCCACATTTTCTTTATCCATTCCTCTGTTGAAGGGCATCTAGTTTGGTTCCATAGTTTAGTTATTGTGATTTGAGCTGCTATAAACATTGATGTGGCTGCATCACTGTAGTATGCTGATTTTAAGTTCTTTGGGTATACGCCAAGGAGTGGGACAGCTGGGTCAAATGGTGGTTCCATTCCAAGGAATCTCCATACTGCTTTCCATAATGTTTCACCAATTTGAAGTCCCACCAGCAATGTATGAGTGCACCTTTTCCATATATCCTCACCAACATTTGTTGCTTGTGTTCTTGATAATTACCATTCTGACTGGAGTGAGATGGAACCTCAGTGTAGTTTTGATTTGCATTGCTAGGGATGGTGAACATTTTTTCATGTTTGTTGATGGATTGTATATCTTCTCTGAAGTGTCTAGTTCCTTAGCCCATTTATTGACTGGGTCATTTTTGTCTTGGTGTTAAGTTTTCGAGTTCTCATAGATCCTGGAGGGATCTATGAGATCCCTCCTGAGGGGCGGCACACTTGCTTTTAGCCAGATGAAGTACGTTGCTATTTTCAAGGTGGATGGGCTCTGATGGAATTTCTTGCCATTTCCTTATCCTGTCTTCTATTTGCTCTTCCTCTGTTTTCAATACTCTGTGCCATTGGATGGCTTGTCTCTCAAGCTCTGTTTCCTACTGCCTCCTATAATAAATTCTCCCTGAAGTTCTCTGGTCTTTGATCTTCTGATGCCCTAGCATAACATCCTCAAGCCCTCATATCTTCCTCCCAAATATTTCACGCAGTACCTCCTACTCATCATTCCAGTCATTGTGATCTTAAGTCTTGGTGACTCCCTGATGAAATGCAGTTTTCTGTGGGCTAAAGTATCTGAACTAGAAATTCCTAGGAATCCCCTCTAGTCCTCTGCTCAGATTTCCTTCACAACTTGACCTTTGAAATTCCTTTGCAAGAATCCTGCACTGCTTGACTTTCCTTCTTTAGTCTCTGAGCTCTCAAGATGAACTTTCCCTAGACTTCAATTTTTATCTTTGATGTCAACACCAGTCTGATCCAGGTTCTCTATGAGTGGGAACGCCTCCCCTTGTGCCTTTGATATCTTCTAGAACAGGTATTATGTGACTCCAAGTCCTGCCTGGACTATGTCAAGTCCTATTAGCCCAATTAATTAGGACAGTAATAATCTGAATACAGATGACTTCTGCAAGGACAATAAAAATATTCCTCATTTCTTGTGACATCTTTCCCAACTTCCTTTATAAGCATTATGAGACTCAAAGTGTCTGTGTGACATTTTGAAGGACCCCTCCCTGCCATGTTGGATCAAGGGTCCAGGTGATATTCTTGTAGATCTATATGCTCCCTTTTTAGCCATTATGACAATTGAAACAAAATGATTTCTTGTGTAATTATTTATTTAATGTCTATGTCTATTAGACAAGAGCCTTTCTTTCTTGTGAAGAATCATCCCTTCTTCATATAAAGGTATAAAAAAACACAAAAGCATAATAGTTGATTATCTCAAATTTAGGGTTTTTTTCCAAACAATTTTACAAAGCAGCTAAGAAGTAGTGTTTTGATCAAGGATGTAGGATGAGTCTTGGCCTTGTCACTGTCTGACAAAGTAGGTTCCGTGGATTACATTGTTAATACATGGAAAAAGTAATGTGATTTTTTTTTCACTACTAAGGGAATTAAACTCAGGCCTCAGGGCAGAGCCAGGAAAGTGGTCTACCATTGAACTTCATCCCCAGTCCTTTTTTTTAATTATTACTTTTTATTTCTGGACAGGGTCTCACTAAGTTGCCCATACTGATCTCAAACTTAGCATCCTCCTGCCTCAGCCTCCTGAGTACAATAATATGAATCTTTACCTTGCAGGGTTCCTATAAGATTAAATGAGTAAAGCAACTCAGAAAGCTGCCTGGAACATAGTAGTCACTCGTAAACATTAGTCATCATTGAGTTTTAATTGTTATTCTTATACCAATGTGTGAGATTGGCAGTGATGCCTTATACAGCCTATCTCCCCTCCCCATTTTATACAGTCTGTAAAACAACTGTGTTGCATTAAAATATGCTGTGAGCGCAAAGTGCTGGCCTCTCACCATGCCTGAGCAGCACTGTTGTCCTTACACAATACTGGGTACAGGTATGTGAAGGGGAGGGGACACACGCCCTTTGCCTTGCCCAAGGTTCACACTCCTGGGCAGGTAGTCTTCCAAATACAAGGGCAGAGGGTTCATTCTGCTTTCTTCTTCCATTCTGGCGAGGTAAGGTCTTTCACCAGGGTGTGGACACCAGCCTGGGGGAAGACTTCAGTTGTCCACAAAGAAGTGAGGACAAAGAGCCAATGACAGCACTGAGGAGAGTACCCAAAGCTGGTGGTCGATAGCCTACCCAACTTAAACTTTTGACTTCCTTGTTTCAGTCAGCTTTTGTGCCACTGTGACCAAGAGATCTGAAGAACAATTTTAAAGGGGAAATTCCTTTTGGGAGCTAATGGTTTCAGAGGTCTCAGTCCATAGACAGCCTATTCCATTCTTCGGGCCTCAAGGTGAGACTGAACATTAGGGCAGAAGAGTGTGGTGGAAGGAAGCGGCTCACATGATGATCAGGAAGCAGAGAGACCCCACTTTCCAGATACAAATATATACCCAAAGGCACACCTCCAATGACCCACTTCCTCCAGCCCAGCCTACCTGCCTTCAGTCACCACTCAGTTAATCCTATCAGGGGATTAATCCACTGATTGGTTAACCCAATCATTTCACCTCTGAACCTTCTTGCATTGTCTCACACATGAGCTTTTGGGGGACACCTCACATCCAAACCATAACACCCCTTGATCCTCCCCTCCCAGCTACCTGTTCTGGATGCCCTCTAAAGAATCACTCCTGAGTGTCACAGGGTGCCACTCCCCCACTTTCTCCTTTCTTCCATCCAAGGTAGTAAGAACCCCGAGCTGTCACAGAAGACCCTGCTGTGCTGGGTGATCACAGCTCACTGCCTAGCCTATTGCACCTCCCTGGCCCCAGAAACCTAGGACCTTCCTGGCTAGCCCAACACACACACACACACACACACAGCCATTTATAGAATCTCACCAAGGCCAGGTGCCCTGTCTCACAATAAATTCCTGAGAAACTAATTAATGTTCTTGGGGAAAGCAAAACATTATGGTTAATGTCAGGGGTTTTGGATCCAGAAAGACCTGAGTTGGAATTTCAGTTTAGACACATGTTGTGTGACTGGGTAACTCACGTAACATCTTTGAGCCTTATTCTTCTCCTCTGTAAAAGAGGGTATATCAATTTTTATTTCAGAGAATGGTTGGGAAGAATTAAATGAGACATGTACACAGCACTTAGCACAGGCCTGGTTTGTAGTAAGCAGTGAATAAAGGAAAGAGATTACTGATGCTTTATGCTAATGAAAATTGAGACAATACTCTCTCCCCTCACCTTCTTTCCCTCCGTCTATTTTTTCTTCTCTGTCTGATAAGATAACTTGCTTTACAGAGACAAAGCCTTCTATTTTCGTGTCCAGAATTCCAAAGTAAAAATTCTTTTAGAAAAATTTCAATCCTGAGAACATTTGGTGAACAGCCTAGACCCGACTGCTATGCTGTGGCCAACCAGTCAGGCAATGTGGGGCACATCATTGTCCCTCGAGGGCCATCGATTTCTTCTGTAAAAGGAAGAGTTGGTTTTAAGATGGACTAACAGACTCCTTCTGATTCTGACATACTCTGATTCTA
>JAJEJO010000493.1:595689-614573 GCA_020662805.1 Glaucomys volans
TATCGCCGTCTTTGTTGCCCACAAAGACGCGATCCCCTGAATGTGTATGCAGCTCTTTATCTTGCGCACCCGTTCGTTTCTTTTATTGTTGCTTTCCCGTTTCCTCCCTCTCCCGTTTCATCCCGTTTCCTCCCGTTCCTCCCGTTTCCTCCCGTTCCTCCCGTTTCCTCCCGTTTCTTCTTCCTCTTCCCGCCCTCAGCGTCTGCGTTAGTGTGTGTGTCTCTGTCTGTCTCTCTCTCTTATACCCTCAGTTGACCAATCACAGAACTTCCACGTGAAGCATACACTCAGTTGACCAATCACAGAACTTCCACGTGAAGCATACACGGGCAAGCATAGGCAAAGGCTTAAAGCACGAACCAGACACACGTGTGGCCAGTTTACAATCAATACCGCCAGGCGCCATCTTAGCCGCCCCATAGAATAGTATAGCAAACAGCTCCCAACAAGGGGGTTTATGACAATTGAGTTCCTTTTGGAGGATCTGTCTTTAGTAGATAAAAGGAATTTGGAGAAAGCCTCTCCTTGCCTTTAGCTCCAAACAATCAAGACACCAAAGCAGCATACTTTGGGGTGGCATGTCCAGAGCTCCTTCAAAGAAAATAACACTTTCTTCTTATAGATGAAGATATAAAACTCAGAGAAAACTTGACCTCCCCAAAGTCACATATCCAAAATGGCAGAAGTGTGGTTCGTCCACACCTGCCCCGTTGGAAAGCTCGTGTGCCATCTTCCTGTAGGCAATGTGTGCGTGAGCCTGCACATTCACATCCTCCAGGTTCACAGTCTGAGCCACATGGTGGGCTCCTGATTCATATAGAAGACCCAGAATGAAGCTGTTTTGCCTTTGTGGGTCATATGCTAGTCATAGGTACATCAGTGTGACTTATGTGATTACTGTATTCCCTGTTGTGCTAGCCTCAGTGTTTACGTGTTGGTCATTATGGAATTGAAGTCAGCACAAATGCTGGCCTACAGGTTAGCTCTTCTGTCACTATTGAGGCAAAGGCACTTGGTTCATGAGATGTGTATGGATCAAGGGCCAGCCTCCTTATGGAAGGATTGTCACCCTTTTAATAAATCCTGCAAATTATATGCATCTGGCACAATTGACCAATAGAAAGTGAACTGAGGACCGGTTTTCTACGATAAGAATACCAAATTTAGAGAAATACTTTCCTTCGTTTGATGTAACCATTCTCTGGGGTATGGGTAAGTAGTTAAGTGTAGAATTGCCCAGGGTCAGATGGAATCTGGTCATTTCAGCTCTGTCACATACTGTCTGTAGTTTCAGGCAAGGTCACCTCTGAACCTTAGTCTTTTCATCCGTTAGATAGAGGTGAGAATATCTGCCTGCGGGCTGATGGAAGGGTGACTGAACTCACACAGGGCCTGGACTGGGGAGCACTCAGTGGCGGCCATCACAACCAATACTAATGCTTCCATGGCCCCTGTGTTCACTCAACTTTGAATGCTTGGTACAATAGGCCACCTGAAAAATCAGTGACAATAAAAATATTATTTGGTAGATATGTATTTAATGATATAGTATGTGTGTGTTCTCAACACAAAATTTTCTTTGGGGGTGGTAAATTATGGCAGGCACAGCACTGGATATGTAATATGCTAAATAAATTTTAGATATGACAAGATAAATTGTTTCTTTTCTAACTTATTACTTTGTCTGCCTCTCTGTCATTTTGCAGGACGAATTTGATGGGGTCCTGAGAGAGGAGGCTGTGGCCAAAGCCCTCCATGAATTGGGGCGCTCAGGCCCTGGGACCGAGCAGGTCTACCTCAACCTGACTTTATCAGTGAGTGTGATGGGATGGCCACTGGCTTGACAGTGGCCAGACCATGTCCATTTTCTTTGGTATTCATAGCTTTTATGGTGACAGAAAATCTCAGAGCTTCGCATTTGATGGAAACTGATGAGATATTTATGTATATATTAGACTTCAAAGAGTGCTGGCCAGTCTTGGAATCAGCTCCCCAGTTCCTTCCTTTCCATTCTTTTTGCACACTATTTCTTTCATCTTAAGTTGCCTGTGTTATGGTAATTAATGATTTCTTTCCAGGAAGTTGAATTTGATTCTGTAAAACCAGAATCTTTAATAATTTTCTCTCTGATCAGTGAAAGAAGCACTAAAATTTATATCTGAATTCAAGGGAATGAAGGATTTTGATATTGACTTTCTCCCCTAAGCATGTCAAGAAATAAGTAGCTTTGAGCTGTAGTTTATTTACCCCAAAATACCTATCATTGAAGAAAAGCATCTCTTCTTATTCATCAGTTTTCGAGATTTCAACCCTGGTCAGAGAGTAGCACAGAATCTTGGCTTTGAATTTATCCTCACAGGGTCTGTAGGAGCAGCCCACTCAGAGTTCAGCTTCTTTCCTCATTGTTTCGCCACAGTGCTAGGGAAGTAGCCTCATCCTTTTTGCATCCTTATATTGTAAAGCACTGACTGTTCCTTGGAGATCACAGAGTAAATGCAGATGTGGGTGAAGAGAGCACTGGATGGTGTACTGCGGCACCGTGGCCCTGCTCACTCAGTGCAAGGCTGGTCTGTCTAGGATTTGTATTAATAAACTGAAGAATGTTAAGCTGTTCTCACCTGTACGCATTTCATGGCGTGTCCTTCGAGGTCAGCCTATTAAGGCTGTAATCTTTAACTCTTGTCACTTTATAACATTCTACATATGACTCAGCCAGCCAGGCAGTGACATACAGGGAGCACCTATGCTTCTTGCACTGCTAGGCCCTGGATGGCGTAATCCCAGCTGCCAATATCTCCCCCACAAGTCCCTTTCAATCAATATTCTCCTTATGTATGTAGTGCCATGCCTTAAATTGATCTACCAAAAAAAAAAAAAAAAAAGCAATCTTTTAAATCTGATTTCAACTAGACAGACTGAAGCTTAACTTATTTTAGCACTGACCTCCTTACATTTGAGATATTGCATGTTGAATTACTTGGCCTTAATAACCTGTCTTGCTGAATACACTTTCTGGTTCAGTGACTTCCCCCTCTGTATCTTACTTAGGTTGCACATTATTTTTTACTTTCTCCTATTACTTGTATACATATCTTCTCTCCTGCCAAAGTCATACAGTTCTTAGGGCGCAATATAGCTCAATTCCATGGTTGCATTCCTCATCACGCCAGGTCCCCACAATGATGTCTTACACATTGTAGACATTCAATATTTATTTGCTACTTTTCTAGCAGCCTTTCTTAAACAGTCATCATTGTTCTACATGAGAATTTGTTTATAATCGCTTCATTGCTTGTTTTTTTCAGACTCTGACTATATGGCATAAACCAAAGTATATATTGTGTAAATCATTGTTCCACAAGTTCAAATTTCCAATCATACTTGGAGTTCCCTTGAAACACAATTTCCTGGATCCAGTTTTGTACAAGGATTCAAAAGTCTTGAATGCTGCTTCTTTCTATCTTGCTTTGTGATTTCAGGCTCCTTACATACCTCTATGTACCTTATATTCCTCGTCTCTAAATTGAGAATAATCTGCCCTTCAAACCTCAGAGATGGGTTTCATCCATGGGTTTCATTCAACTCATGATTATTGGGAAAGAGCTTTGAAAATGAACTCTGTGAAAGTGTAGGTAGTATTGTTATTAATGATCTTCTGATTAGGCATGAACTCTCTTTAAAACTTAATTTAAATTCTAAGCATTTGCTTTTTCTTCTACTAGATAAAAGCTTTGTCTTTATTGCTATTTTTTTATGCAACACTCCATGCTAAAGGTCTTCACGAACACTGCTTTCATTTGCCTTTTCATGTTGTATTCATTCTTGTTAACACCATGATATTCCTAAGCTATTATTTTCTTCAGAGGAAAGCAGTCTTATGTTATTAAAAAGGGGTCTGGTGTCTGTTTTGAGGTCCTATTAATGGTAGGCTTCAGATTTTGTTTGCTCATTTCTTCTATACTTTTCAAAGAAATTCTGGATTTCTTTCCATCAACTCTTACTTCCAGGTATTGCAGGAAGGCCAAGAACTAACCTGTTGAAGTCTTTTACCTTGATTTCCTCAGGGCTGTGACTTAATCGACGTTAGCATTCTGTGTGGATACATTCACCTACAGAAGTTGGATCTTTCAGTGAATAAAATTGAAGGTATGTAATTGTCATTCTGGTAGATTGATCACTGAATTATTTGTAAATGTAAACACTGCAGTGTGTAATATAATTTAATAACACCAAGCTTGATATGGTGACTTGTAGCTCAGTTGATCCTTTGCTTTCCATGTCCTCCATCCCGGGCATCAATGCTGAAAAATGATGAAAAGGCCCACATCTGCGATATTATGATAGGATTGAGATGCACTCAGTGATGCTCTAGAGTAGGAAGGGGAATGTTCACTTAGTTTTTCCTCTTAAGAGGTTGATCATTACCTCTTCAATACTTCCTGAATGTTTGATGATTCCCTGTTGTTTACCTCTATTATTAATTTGGTGCACATGAATTCATCTTTTCTTCCCTCTAATACATTATTTTCTTCATTTTGCTTTTGCATTTACGTTTTAATCCTGGCTAGCTACTTCTGTTATTATTTGAGCCCTGGGGATTCACAAATGTATTTTCTTTCTTTTGGCTGTCTCTCTGTGTTTATTGATTCTTTCAACTCCATCATTTGTAGTTCTTATATTTGTTATGATACCTTGTTCACATTTAATGAAATTAGTACTACAGTCGTCACATTTTTTCAAAGCTTGATCCTCCTTTCTGATTTTCTGATCTTATTTGATGTTAACAGTGTGTTTTTTTCTTTAAACTTCTAGAGAAGTAAGCAAATCATTATTTCTGACCTGCTTTCTCCACTGATTTTCTTTGTACTCACTTCTCTTGATTCCCTTTTAAAAAATGACAAAATGTTCCTGATGTGGTCTTCTTTGTTTCATTTTCTTATTTTTTTTTTTTTACCCCTTGTGTGATTCTAATAATTAAAATCTACCCCTTTCAGGGCTAAGAAATATTCTAGTCTCTTAATTTTTGAAGTGCTATTGTTTTTAAAAGACTTTTCAATAATCTTTTTCAATCTTTATAAAACTATTTCAGAAAATTGCAAACAGGTGCATAAGTAGAACACTGGAATGACTATTGAGGTTTCAACAGTCATCAGCCCATGGCCAATCTTGCTTCATCTATATCTCCCTATCCCCAGACGATAATAATCATATCAGAAGGACATCCTGTGTTACCCACAGGAGCGCTCCACCTACCCCATACCTCCAAGATTGATTTCATTTTCTAGATAAGAAATTCCAGAGTAGGGGGAGGCTTTGGCCATAGGGAAAGATTTGGCTTTTCAGCAAGGGAAGAGATTTGGCTTCATATCCTTGCCACGTGAGCAGGAGTCCACAGTTAAGACCTTCCTCTTCACCCAGACCAGTCTTCCTTGATCTTATACAGCCCCTTCATTATTCCCATGTGACCATTTGATATCCATCCAATGTTTGAGATCCCACTATGTGTCAACCCCAGTGTACTTTTCTATGGTGACAATCTTACTGATGATGCTCTGATGTGTTTTAAATTTCAACTTGTATGAGGATCATCGGAGGGGGGATGTTAAAATACAGATTACTGGGGCCCAACCTCAGATATAGTAGATTTGGGATGGGATCTGCAAGTTTGCATTTGGAGTAAGTTCCCCAGTGAGACCAGTACTGCTGGTCCTGGATCACACTTTGAGAACCTCTGATGTAGACATGAGGTGCTCCTGCCATCTGGTGGACAAGAGAGTCACTGCATTGAGGAGGGACCTCAGCCTGCTCCAGACCAGGGATTATTTCTGCCACAATGATTTTGAAACATTGACTCTCTACAGAGTATGAAATGTCCTCATCATCTCTTTGTATCTAATTAAGTACTAGCTGCTGATTCTGCTTTAGGACATATCTCACAGTACCAGCATTTACCTGCCCACAGAAAGATGTGCTCCAGCTGGAGTCTGGGGCCCAGTGGGAGTTAACAGAGGTGAGACCATTCCTGACATGCAGCTGGGCTCAGAGTGGAAGGGTAGATGCACATCACAGAGCATTTAGTTTCTCCTTAGCTTTCTTCCCACAGGCAGCCTTCTCTGGTTGGTTGACTCATTTCTCACACAGTGTTTATGTTCCAATGTACCCTCTCTCCTAGAACCATTTGCATTTAGGGGATGGTTTAGTCCAAAGAAATGAAGTGGCAGTTGGTGGGGATTTTCCAGCTTTAGTGCCCCTTGAGAAGGAAGGATGCCTGCAGTGCTCTCACACTGCTGCTCACATGCGTCAGGGCAGGGCCCTGCTGCCCCACTGTGCTACCTTGTCTCCTATGTGTCTGTCCACCTGGTGAAGGTAGAGGCATTGCATGTGGCTCTGACGGGGGGGTTCCATTGTCCTGCTGGAACCATCCTCTGAGGGGTTGTGACAGCTCCTTCTGTGCTTCTGAGAGATGCAGGGAGTCGCTATTGCCATTACTGTTGCCATATTCAGGTGGAGAAATGAATTACTGGTGGCAATATGGCGGTAATCCTTATTGTGATTCTTCTGGATCTCTTCCTTCCCTAATTCATTCTCCTACCCCGAGCGTATCGCTCAGAAAATGGCAGAGAAAGGCAAAACAACCTCTATGTCTTATATATAATTCCATTTGGAGTCTCTATTAACATATAGAGACATATGACACGAATCTATATACATTTACATGTTATACGAATTTATATACAAATAGATACTTTGTATTTCAGGATATTTGCTTGGGAAAAAATGCAAAATTCAGATGCAATTTTGAACCAATCCAGAGTCAAAATAAAATAATAGCAATGCTTTAAAGCACTTCAAATAATTAATGAGATTTAGGATTAAGTCCAACTAAAACAAAATTGAATTTACAACAAAGAGAGTTTCCTAATTATGGCATTTCCAATCTTCTGAAAAGACCTAATTCAGTTATTTAGGGGCTAATTATCAAGAGGATTATCTAAGGCTTTAGTTTCTCATCCTTTCCTCTAAGGCTGGAAATTTTTGAAACAGATTGTGGGAGGATGAGCAGGAATATGCTGGAGACCTTGGCCATTGGTGGTCCTGGAAATAGGGGGATGGAAGAGGTGGGCAAGCCCTGGGGGAAAAGGTTTAAATTGTTGGTGCATAGAGTTTTCCACACTTTTTTTTTTTTAAATTTCACACGCTCCTGTTTTTTTTCATTCATCTGGAATATTTAAGATGTGCTTACAACTAGCATAATTTTAAAAATATTCTGATGTAGCCTCACTGTTTTTAATGACTTTCTAGTGATGTGTTGGCTTACCTATTCTGCATCTGTTTCCCCCCAGATTTGTCCTGTGTGAGTTACATGCCTTATCTTCTAGAACTTAATGCTTCTCAAAATAAACTGACTTCATTCTTCAATTTCAAGCCACCCAAAAATCTCAAGGTACACTTTACCAATACACTAATTACCTGTGTTAAGTGGTTTGCAAAATATATTAAATAAGCAAAATAGCACTAAAATAGAGCTTTTGGAAATAGTAAGATGGAAGGGTGGTATGTCTGAATTGAAATAAAAATGGAATATTTGCACATCATTTATTTTGCAAAAGGAAAGTGGCCTATCAAAAAAGAGAGTTTTTAAAGGAGGCTTTGCTAAAATCTAGTGTTCAAAGAACTAAGTTCCTTCTGTTTTCCTCTTGCCCTTATTTAGATAATAGTCATTACTGTATTTTATAATAGCAAATAGTTTTTTATTTGAAAACTTTTGTATCTGGAAAATCCGTACAAATTTTCTTGGGGCTCCATCTCCTCTCTATTATTTATTCAATTTTTACTTTTTAAGAAAAGAATGCTTTCAGACCTTCCTTCTTGTTCTTTGGACTTGCTCTTGCACTTCTGAAGCAGAAGTGAACTCTGCTTTGGGGACAGTTTGCTGTGCTGTAGGGAGTTGTGTCTCCTGCTTCCATGTGCACTCAAGTCAGCTGTGGTTCTTGTGAAAATGAGATTCTGACCTGGTATTTGGGGAGTGGGATCTGAGACTGTGGATCCCAGCACCTTCTGGGTGCTGTGTGGCTGCTGGTCGAACAGGCCCTACTTAAGTAGAGAGGTCACAGGGTGTGGTTCCCAAACTTTTCTGCCCACTGGAGTCACCTGGGGGGATTTTAAGAACTACCAGTGTCCGTATCACCTGCCAGAGACTGTGTTGACAAATTAGGGAGCCATCGCCACAGAGCTTGTGATTAATTTTCTTCTATTGAACTTAATAAAAAATTATTTGAAGAAATGGACATCGGCTATTGCCTTTTAAAATCTATTCATGCTATTTTATTTACAAATTCAATTAACTTAGATCTAACTAAGGCTTGTACAAATGCGAAAATGTTTGAAATCAGGAATCTGACATTGTCCATTTTGCCAGCGAGACTCCTTAACTTTCTTCTGTTGCTTCACATGGCTCTCTCTTTGTCAGTAGTATATTTTTGAAATTGTGCTTATTCCCAGAGTGCCATTCCTTTGTCCAGATAAGCCATGTTAAATACATAAGCACAAGGTCCTCTTGGTACTCAGGGTTGAGGTCTTGAAGTCATCACGAAGCCTATTGGCAGAACTGCTGTGGTTCTTCTCCGCTGCCCCGCTCCCTGGCTGTGCGCCCCAGGGAAATCAGTCAGGGCAGATCAGGCTCTTCTTCCCTTCACACCTACCTTGCCCCCTCCCAGATACCCCACAAACCACCAAAACCGAATCATATGCCCCATTTTAAGGTTCCAGCTGCCTTGGCATTAAGAGCAATCATTGGTAACTTTGCAGAAGTTTGCCAAGTGCCAGAGTGCCCTGACTGGGCGGTCAACCCTGATGAGCTCTGCGCACACCTGGGGAGGAATGGTTGAGGACTTCCGGTGGTTTCAGTGCATCTTCTTATTTAACCCTTCCAAAAAGCTGTGACCAGCTGGTTCTGTCCCGTTTTATAGGTAGGGATCCTGAAGCACAGAGAGGTTAAGTATCAGCCTTTGCTGGGAGGTAGGCACTGAGATTGAGCTCGGTGTCTGAGACCCCAAAGCCCATTTCTTTCCTGTAAGTCAGGCTTGGGTAGAACTATGTTCCACCTCTTGAGAGGATTACTTCTCTTTCATTTCATTTCTGTGATCTTTGCGCTGCAAAGCAGAGAGCATGCATTGCCTTTATAAAGAGCAGGGGCTTACACATGTACTATTTTTGAATTTATTAGACTGATTTTGCTTTTGGTAGGTGTCCCCTTTAAAATCCCTCAACTAACCTAACATCACAGGTACACAGAGGGCATAGTGTTGGCATGTAGCCTGACAGGTGTGGTTAGACGGCATGCTAAGGCACAAGAGTAAAAGTGACAAGTTCAAGTAAGCCCATACTATGATGTTTATTTATAATCCAGCATTATTATATAGAAGAAAAAGTGAATGTTGAACTCCATTTACAACATGGCCAGCTGACCACTTCCTAGTATGCCTTTTGTGTATCTGCCATTCAGTTGTGTATAAATTTGTGGTCAGAATTTCAACTTAAAGTTTTATTTGCACATTTCTCTTTCTTCCCATGGTTTAGAAACTTGCATTTTATTGACTGTAGTCTTACCATGATATTGTAATTGCCTTACCCAGTTTCCTACTCTTGGTACTTGAGTTCTAATTTTCTAGTGTTTAGTATAAAAAGTTTTTAGTATTGAAAATATTTAGCATTCAGTGCATTGCTAAAATAATCCTAGTGAACTTGACTTTCAAGACCATAATAACTTAAGAATCGTGCTTATTATATAAATTGCTTGATAACTTTCCAGAAAGTGATTTCAATGTGACCAGCAAGTGATCAAAGCAATGTTTAAAAGAATTTGGGGTTTATTTTAATATATCTTATTTTTGATGGTAGGTGAGTAATTAAACAAAGTTACTGGCATTTTTTAGTCTCATATTTTTGTCTTTTTTTTTCGGTCCATCCCCAGGACCTTTCATGCCAGTCAGGTGTCTATCACTGAGCTGCTCCCCAGCCCCTAGCCTCATATTTTTGACTAGGAACCACAGATGTTGCTGAAAATGCCTATCTAAAATTGTCAGTTTTGAGAAAGGATGTAGAGTTGAAAGGGGTGGCCTGAGGGATGCATAAGAAGGATTATTCCAGCAATTAGGGGGTGACATGGGAGAATATACTGAGATAGGAAAAGAACAGACGAAGGAAAGGGAAACAGGAGCAACATGTAAATGAAGCGAGTGTAGTTTAGTGGGTGCTAGAGAAGATGAGGCATGGTGGTCAGGGCAAAACTGAGGAAAGCGTGAAGGGCAACCAGGGAGTTTGAAGTTAATGTGGACAGAAGACAGCAGCTGCAGAAGGGAAACCTGTGGGTCATGGGGACGTCCTGGTGGGCTATGAGGAGGGTTCTCCTGCTCCTGTCCCTCAAAGTCAAGGAAAAAGCACACTGTAAAGAAACTTAGAGACACATGAATGTTTTAGCCTTGGTCTTCTTTCAGTAATGGATTCTAACTAGAGCCATGCAGAAATTGCAGAAGTACCCTTCCACACAGTAATTACTGTGTTGTATACGAATGAAAAACAATGGGTGACATGTTCTTTTTCTCTCCAGATGGTGGATTTTTCCAACAATCAAATTTCTGAAATGTGTGATTTGTCATTATACCATGCTCTCACTACACTGATTTTGGATAGTATCCTTTGAATGAGTAAAGGGGAAATTTTGGTTAATAGCTACTAACTCCATCAAAGAATGTGTAGCAGATTACATGGAATAATAGTGTATGTGTAATTTACTAGAAATGTGACTCATTTAAATGATTAAAAATTGATATTCACAAAATAAGGATGTTTTATTTACTAAGGAATAAAACTGCACATCAGAGCTTGCCAAGAGCATCTTACTCCTGAGAAGTAAGATAGTCCTTCTGATGAATGTAGGCTTATTCTTAATTCTAGAACCAGAATGAATGAATTTCCTCAAATTTACTTAAATCCAGCATTTGAAAATCCAGATATTTTCATAAGTAAAGCATACCCCTCTAGTTTGTTTGTTTGCAGGGCTGGGGATCACACCTGGGCCTTGAGTATGCTCGGCAAGGACTCTACCTTTAGGCTATACCCACCACCCCTCTAGCATATTTTGCTAAAAAACGAAAACCCAACTTTTGATTTGCAACCAACTTTGGAAACATACTTCTTGCATGAGTCAGGCTCCCATGCAGACAGAACTCCTAATGTTAGCTGTAACTTTTGGGCCTAACAGGTTAGTTACTTGCAGATCTTTGAGTTTAATGAGCTTGAGTTTCTTCCTTACACCAGAGACTGACATTCTCTGGGTAATAAGGGAGCAGTGACTTCTCTCTAGGCATCTTTCTACCCACCTGAGGATTCTTCAGAGCAGAATGGAGCCTGAGTTGATTGCCCCTGGGTACTTCATTCCAGGGATGTGGCAGCAGCTTGTTTGTACTAACGCTGAGATTATAGAAGGTACATTTTCTTGAAAACATATTTTGTAGAGAAACCTTTCATTCTGTATAATGGAATGCTAGCACATAGCCCCATCCCTTTAGAACATAAAGGTGACAACCAGCAATGAAGGGACGTTTAAATGGTGCTCTTGAAGTGTGCACGTTCTCCTGATTGTAGCCTAATAGAGAAATCAAATAATGATCCAAATGGAATGTTCCAGTGACAAACTAGAAATACACATTAGCAGTCACTTAATGCTTGAGTATCCTAGGTATTGAGTTTTCAAAGAGAATGAGTCTGATAGCTCAGAAGCCATGTGGCTAAGAAATCCTGTCACTTCAGGCCGTATGGAGGAGTGCTTCCCAGGGAGACCAGTGTCAGCATCACCTGAAATGTCTTAGAAATGTAGGTTCTTGGGCTCCACCCAGAACAATACAAACAGCCTGCATTTGAACAAGTTGCCCAGACAATCTGAGTGTACGTTAAAGCCTGAGACGCATTGGTAGAATCAGCTGCCTTCTTAAACTCCTGCCTTCTGGAAGGGCCTCAGCATCCTGAGACCCTTCTCAGGCTTCAGGGTACCCAGACACGACGTGTGGAGTTTGATATGGAGAGCTCTGCTCTTCAGAAAAGTATTCTTCTACATGCAGCCTGGAATTGTCAAAGAAAACAACTCCCTATTATTCTGGACTCAAAATGGGAAATACAGGTTAAAATATTTCTACCATGAGAATCTTAATTACCATGTAGATTTAGATTTCCATGTTAAAAAAGTTCAAGTACTATGACTTTGGAAATGTCAAATATTGGGCTGGGGATACAGCTCAGTTGGTAGAGTGCTTGCCTCACATGCACAAAGCCCTGGATTCAATCCCCATCACTGAAAAAAAAAAAAAAAAAGTCAAATATCATGAAGAAAGGAGTTAGTATTTTTTTTTTTTTGGTACTGGGGATTGAACCCAGGGGCACTCCACCACTGAGCCACATCCCCAGCCCCTATTTTGTATTTTCTTTAGAGACAGGGTCTCACTGAGTTGCTTAGGGCCTCGCTAAGTTGCTGAGGCTGGCTTTGAACTCACGATCCTCCTGCCTCAGCCTCCCAAGTGCTGGGATTACAGGCGTGCGCCACTGCGCCCAGCTAGGAGTTAACTTTACATCAGAAGTAGTGATCGAGTCTTACCACCAAAACAAGTCAGCTGTAATTATTACATCAGAACCAATCAAAATCCAGAACTTGGACATCTAATTAAAGCACGTCATGGCACCATGACTCACCTGTGTTTGAAAAAGAAATGCAAAGGGAAGTAGCCAGAATGAACTACTCTTCATGGGCTACTAATGAAATAAACTTAAATATCTTATAATTTTGAAAAGATAGTAGGCTAGTTTCTGAACAGTCCTCTGTACTATGCCTCTTTTGTTCTTGCCGTAAATCATATTGCACTTGGTGCAGATGGTGGGGCTTATAAGTTTGGACAGTTGAAACCAAAGTATACATCGGATAAGATTATAGATTAATCTATTTGGAGGGAAAATGTACCAGACTAGTTTTTTTTTTTAATGATTAAACTACTTGGGGATTAAAAAGAGAATTTTGTTTTATGCCAGTATATTTAAAAACTTAGATGAAATGGACAAATGCCCAGAAAGTATTTTAAATCAAAACATTGATTTGGAATTAGAAACCCTGAGTAGTCCTGTAACTCCAAAAGTAATTCATAAAAAGTAGTTCTTACAAATTAAAATTAAATTAAAAATCTTCCTACAAAAAGTTCCACCATACCCATAATTTTAAGAATAGACCTTCCAACAATGAATAATTTCTTTCCAGCATTACAAATAGAAGACATATTCACAGTTCATTCTAATGAGGTTACATTGGTAGTCATGCCAGTCAAGAAACTACAAGAGAAAGGAAGAGGACAGCCTTGTCACTCGTGATATAAATGTAGAAATCCTAAACAAATTAGTAGCACCTGAATTTGATAATGTATTAAAAAAGGTGAGATGCTGTGAGCATGCATTCATCTCAGCAATGTAAGAATAGTGTAATATTAGAAAATCTGTAAATGTCATTAACTATACTAACAGATTAAGGAAAATAAGCCTTATGATCCTTAACGAAGCCAAATAGATAAATAAAATTTAATAAAACCCAGAACTCATTCACAATAAAACTCTCAGTAAACTAGTAACAGGGGTTTTCTTTACTTATCAAAGAATGTCTACAAAAATATTTTAAACAAACTTTATCCTAATTGGGGAATGGGTTCTGTGCATTCTCCTTTAAGATCAGGAACAAGGCAAGGATACCCACCATTGCAACTTTTACCCCTTGTTGTTTTGGAGGTCTTAGCCAACACCCTAAACCAAGGGAAAGAAATTACGTGTATAAAATTTGGAAGGAAAAAAAATAAGAGTCATTCTTTGCAAATGACATGTGTAGCAACAGAGAATATAAAAAAGAACTTGCACTTGAAATAATAGAGTTTTTGAGAGTTCAGTACGGTGGCTGGATATGACTTCAATAAACAGAAAACAATTGCATTTCTCTATAACAGAAGCAAGGAATTGGAAAACACAAGAAACACCATTCACAAGAGCAACAAAAATGAATCTGATTAAGGATGAATAAGACATGGGGGGAGACATAATAAAACTTTCTTGAAGGATGTTGAAGACTTACAGAAAAATATATCCCATGACCCGTAAAAGATGTGCAAAGATGTAAAAAGAACCTTACAGGAAACAAATCAGATAAGACTCATTTGCTTTCAAAGAAATGAAACTCAAAACTACAAGACATTGATTATGTCCATTTCATTGGCAAAATTTAAGAAATCTAAAAATACCAAGCAAGTGTTGAGAACATGGGGAGCAAGAAGATTTCTTTTTACCTTGTTAGTAGGTATGATATCAGTTCAACTACTCTGAAAAATAATTTTATATTATAAAGTTGAACATCCAAATTCACTATGACCTAGCACTTTCATTCCTGCGCATGCAAAGTTTAGCGTGCACGCACCTGGAGACGTGTGTAAGAATGTCCACAGTGGTGTTGCTTGTCACAGCAAAGATCAGAACAGCCCAAATGCTCATTGATAAGAGAAAGCACAAATTATACTGTAGTCACACAATAACACGTCATACAGTAGTTACAATGAATAAAGTATACCTTCATGAAGCAATAAATATGAATTTTGATTAAAATAAATACAATTTAGGTGTGAAACTAAAGGGAGAAGGGAAGAAAAAACAGACAGTCAAGCATACTGATGATCTCTGCCAGATCTCAGACTTGAGGATTCAGTAGGAACGGAGTGCAGAGTCAGGTTTAAGTTGTTGCTGGTGTTCTGCTCTTGTGCTGGGATGAGAGAGTAGTTTCATGAATGCTCATTTTATATGGGTGTGTGTGTGTGTGGCTGGGGGTTGACCCAGGGCCTCGAGCATGCTAGGCAGGTACTCTATAACTAAGCTACATCCCACCTCCTATAATGTTTTCAGAAGAATGTAAAAGGCCATCCACGGCCAATGATAAATCAAGTATTAAGCTTACCTCAATTCCATATAAGAAATTAAAAACCCAAAATATCTGAATTAATTTCTTTGAGAATTATCTAAATCAATCAATCAATAAAGCTAGTGATACTGACAATGTGATTATAGTAAATTATATCAATACTTCAGACTGAATTGTAAACCCTCACGTCTCAATTTTTAAATTTATCTTATCAGGCTTTTTTTTTTTTTTTTTTTGAACCCAGGGCCTTGTGCATGTGAGGCAAGCACTCTACCAACTGAACTATATCCTCAGCCCTTATTAGGCTATTTTGTCCTGATAACTGATGAATAGCTGATGATTAATTTGTTATCATCCTAAACGGCAAGACAAGAAATTTTGCTAAAGTAAAGCAGATGTACTTATTAAGCAAAGATACAGTTTATTCTTTACCTATAAGCACTGACTGGTTATTGATTAGAATGTATTTTAGGATTATAGATCATAGAGTTTTAAAAATGATTCATAGAGATTTAAATCTATATAGGATTTTAGAGATCATCTAGGGCTCACCATTACTTTATATATTTAATGGAAAAGGAGCCTGAGACTTAGGGAAGGTCAAGAACTTGCCCAGAATCATCTGGTAAATGGTTGAACTAAGATTAGTCTTTGGAATTAAGTTGTTTTTCCCATGTTGCAATTCGTTGAATAATCACTACTTTTATTGCATAGCCATTTAAACTACATGCACATTTCATTTTTTAGATTCGCTCCTATAGGGAAGCCCATTTTTCACTGGTAAGGTGATATAGATCTTTCAGGATTGGTTTTGATTAAGGCCATCATTGTGGTTCCCTCCACTAAGAGAACTGTGATGGATTTCCTACGTGTTTCTCAGTAACTGTTTTCTATACACCTGAACCATATTTTATGACTGTAGACAAATGAATAAGAGCAAATACTGAACTAGTGAATAATTCATGTCAAGCATTTGAGGAGTACTGACAGCATTGGCACAATGTAAAAATATATTGTTAGGATCTTTCCCTACTTGTAAACTTATTGTAAAGTGCCACAAGGTTCTCCACTCAAGTTTCCACAAGGATCTAACATTCCACCTTGAGAGACTTATTTTCAGAATGGCAAAACTTTAGCGCTGGACTGCAATCTGATGATTCTGAGTTCCTGGAGTCTCTCTCCCCTGATCGCCATCTTTGAAAATTATAATGTACCTAAGAGGATTAACCCAGGAAGCTAATTCATTGTAATAGTTAAGAGATTTATCAGATTATACTTTTTCTTATCAGAAACTCCCAAGACCTAAGAAAGAACATGAAAGAATAATGTTAGGAAGAAGGGCAAGTTACATTCTGTGAAGGTTCTTAAAACAAGAAAGCAGGAGACTGGAGAGAGAAAGGCATCCTGAAAGCCAACTGCCAACTAAGAGCACTTTGTGGCCCAGTCGGGCATGTTGACTGTCATCACCACTGGCAGCCATGTGTGACGTGACTGTCATCAGGGGGCAAACTGTAGTCCATTGCCATAAGTACAGTCGTACTTCAGTATCTCTGGGTGATTGGTTTCAGGAACCCCTCAGATGCCAAAATTTATAGATGCTCAAATCTCTTATATGCAGTAACTTAGTGTTTGCATATAATCTAGGCACATGCACCCATAATTTTACTTCATTTCTCAAATACATATAGTACTCAATAGTTGTTCTGTATTGTTGAGAAGAAAACAACAAAGAAAGTCTATACTGTCCAGTACAGAGGTTGTAATTTGGTTTTTGTAAAATATTTTTAATCCTTGGTTGAGGATGTGGAACCCATGTATCTGGTGGGCCAGTCATGCTCTTTACTCAGCAATCTGACTAATTCCCAGTACCTGCAGCGAAGGAGTGGGAAACTGGAGGAGAGTGTGTCTGAGATGGGCGTGTTTCTGAGCAGGGGTGTTCAGTTAGTTCCTTACTCTTTCTCCCAGGACTGTGAGTGGTGGTGGTGAGGCCTGCAGGAAGACATCTGCATCTCTCTTTCTATCCTTGCAATACTTACTTCAGAACACATGACTGGCTGCAGCAGTCACAGCTTGCGAGGGAACTGGGTGTACCAAGGGAGCTGTGGTAGCCTTGAATGTCTGGGAAAACCACTGTGGACCAGTAAACAAGCTTTCAATTCCTAGTATCAGAATTCATGTCTTCTAGTTTTCTGATTTTTGCCTGTCTCCTATGGGACCAGGTCCCCACCTAGCTACCCACAAGTATCTGGGTTACTCTGCCATGATTCAGGGCGTCTTCGTCTTGGTTGTAAAGAGCTACTAGGACACAAGTGCTCCAGGAATAGCTGAGGAGGGTGACCAGTTGAAGTTTTCATGGCCTCGATTCTGTTGTCAAAGATTGCCTGTTTCAAGGGTATTTTATTTCAGCCATAGCTGTGTGAGGATTTAACAAGGATCCAGTTTAATTTCATTGTTCCTGTATTTTATACCCATCTTTTGTTATAATTCATATCTACGAAGATCTGGTCTTTATTCTAGTTTTAGAATAATTATTTGAAGAGTACAAAAATCAGAAGGAGAAAGGATAATGTCTGTGAGCACAAATGTCTATTTGTGGGACTCTTCTAGCAGGGAGCTTTAGGGAACTCCAGTTGAAAATGCATATTGACCACAACAGAGCTGTGCTTCAGCCCAAAGGCTGAAACTGAAACCAATGAGGAAACCTAGGAATTTTTTTTTTTTTTTTGGTGCTGGGGTTGAACCCTGGGCCTTGTGCTTGTGAGGTGAGCACTCAGCCAACTGAGCTATATCCTCAGCCCCAGAAATTTCTGTATATTTAGCAGCATGTTCTTATCTTGTTTCCTTATTGACCTCTTTCTCTGACCTGACTCTTTTTTGATTCAATCCCATCCTTGAATCTTCCATTTCCATGCTGTTGGCCAAGAGGTACAGGACTTGGTTTCTTGGCTTCGTGTGATTGTCCTTTAGTAGTGAGTAATGAGATCAGTGCCTTATAAAAATGAGTTATAGCTCATTAACCCCCATTTTCTTATTTTTTCCCCATGACCTAATTTTTGGCCTAATGGCAACTTGATGTCCCCATTTTGCAAATGAACAGTCTGAGCACAGAGCTGTGAATTCACACAACTAGTAAGTCCTAGAGTTAGGATAATTCCAAATCATTTGGAGACAAAACCTGTTTTTGTGATATTTATAATCCCTTCCTTTCTACAAAGTTCTCTGGTTTTCCAGTGAATGGAAGAGAACAGCTGGGGGTTAGAAGTCTACCAGAAAAGGCCTTGAGTGAGAAATGGCTCCCCTAGAATGGATACCAGCAAGTGGATCAGCTGTGACATACTTGCAAGTATGATAGACATTACCAAATTGCCTGCAGAGTGACTGTCACGATGGACCCACTCATCCAGTTATGTAGAAGTGTATGTTCCTCAAAACCTTTTATTTTATGATGTTTGCTAATCTGATGGTGAAGAATGGCATCTTATCTTGGTTTGCATTCTCCTGACTACAGGTGAAATGGAACATCTTTTCATACATTTATTAGTCACTTGGATTTGTTCTCCTCAAAATTGCTTGGTCATATTCTTTGTCCATTTTATATTAAGTTGATTTGTCCTTTTTGCTCCTGTAGATTGGTTGTCCTTTTTTTGCATCCTAGGTAGTAATCTTTTAGTTGTTACATGTATTGCAAAATTGCCCTCCTAGGCAATCCTTTGTACTTGCTTGTATAATTTAAAAGGTCATAAATAAGAAAAGGAGGATTGTCAAAAAATGAAACTTGAAATATCAGTTTAATATGAATGTGTAAGAGAAAGGAAAAGAAAAAACTATGGAATGTGGAGTTCTGTCCTGAAGAATAGGGTTTAGAAAGTAGTAGGAAAGCAAAATGGAGAGACAG
>JAJEJO010000493.1:614673-626635 GCA_020662805.1 Glaucomys volans
TAGAGATAGATAGATACACTGCCAGTGAGAAAAAGAACTGGGATAGGAGAAATGGAGAACTCTCAATGGGTTATAATGGAGAAGAAATTGGATAAGTAGGTTTTATATGAGGTCTTAAATGTCAGTGAGGACTTTGGAATTCATCCTATGAGATTTTTTAAATTGAAACAAGATATCTAATCAACATTTTGAAATATCAACCTCTGACCGCAGGTGTAGGGAACTTGAAGACAGGAATGATAGATATTAGAGGTAGCGCGAGGGGTGAGTGCTAAAGGTGAGTTAAGTTGGCAGAAAAGTGAATAAAAAGGGAGGGAATGATGAAAGAGATATTTTAAAGCAAAAATGCCAGGTCTTAGTGATGAATGGGATGTCATACAGATTATCAATAGCTGAGAACTGGTGATGTCACAGGCTACCTGAGAGAGAACACTGAGCTTTGATGAGGCATTGACATTGAATCTGGGCAGTTCCAGTCCAGGAGGCTGAAGACAAAGAGCTGAGTGGAACTGGTGACTTTGAGATCGCAGCTTTAGGAGGCTACAGGAAGGGACACAAGATAAAATGTTGACATTTTAGCAATGCGTAAGGAAATTTAATTGACAGGAGAAGGCTGAGTTTAAGCCTCTTTTGTTTTAAAGGGAGAAGAGAAACCAATAAAGACAGAAAGGGCTGTCCCTCTCTGTAATGGGTGTTGGCCTTAGAAAGGAGCAGACATTGGGCCACCCATTGCTACGGAGGGCATCTCCCAGGCTGTCACTCTAGTTATAGAGATGAGAAACCTTGGCGCTTGTGCCTGTGTGTGTGTGTGTGTGTGTGTGTGTGTGTGCATGCATGTGAGTGTATGTGTGTGTCGACCCCACGTTCAGAAATCCTAGCTGGCGATAACAGGTGTTGGCGAGGATGTGGGGAAAAGGGTACACTCATACATTGCTGGTGGGAGTGCAAGTTGGTGCAGCCACTCTGGAAAGCAGTGTGGAGATTCCTTAGAAAACTTGGAATGGATCCACCATTTGACCCCGCTATCCCACTCCTTGGCCTATACCCAAAGGACTTAAAATCAGATTACTACAGTGATGCAGCCACATCAGTGTTCATAGCTGCTCAATTAACAATAGCTAGATTATAGAACCAACCTAGATGCCCTTCAGTAGATGAATGGCTAAAGAAACTGTGGTATATATACACAATGGAATATTAATCAGCCATAAAGAAGAATAAAATTATGGCATTTGTAGGTAAATGGATGATGTTGGAAACCGTTATGCTAAGTGAGATCAGCCAATCCCAAAAATCCAAAGGCCGAATGGTCTCTCTGATAAATGAATGATGATGCATAATGCGGGGGGGGGAAGGGTGGCAAGAACGGAGGAAGGATAGATAGCATAGAGGGAAGGTAGGGGTGGGGACGGGGTGGAGGGTAAAAATAATAACAGAATGTGTGACAGATACCATTGCCCTGTGTACATGCATGAACGCACAGATGGTGTGACTCTACTTTGTGTACAACCAGTGAAACAATAGCTGTACTCCATTTGTGTTCAATGAATCAATAAGTAAATAAAAAATAAATAAATAAATAAATCCTAGCTGGGGGAAAGCACGTGACTTTCTCCTGGAGATCATTAACTAATAAGGGAAAACACTGCCCGGGAGGCAGCTCTGAAACCCTGTGGAAGTTCTTCTGTACCAACTGAGTGAGTCGCGTGTGAATGCAAATACTGCTGAGCATTTTTTAAACATTTAATTTCATGTAGAATGCCATATAGTGTATATTAAAAATATATTGCAGGATTTAGTGTTCATCCTATATGGGGCATGTAATCTTTACTTCAGTTGTTTCTGATTTTTCTAGTGAGGATTTAGCACTAATACTTTTTTTCTTCAAAATGCTTTCAGTAACATTTTCCTTAAACAGTGGTGATATATAGACAATGAGATAGAAGAAATCAGAGGACTAGAGATGTGCAGTAGCCTCACCCACCTTAGTTTGTCCAACAACAAGATCACAGTCATTAATGGCTTAAACTCATTACCCATCAAAATACTTTGTCTGGTAAGTGTTATTCTTTGTAGAAGTAACAATTACTGTTTAGTAAGTGTATGAATTATGACTCCTTAGGGTTTTTCAAGTAGATAAAGAGCTGGTTCCTTCATGAAATGTTATTGTCTTCCATTTGTCTGCTCCTTTCTATGTCTGGTGTGTGTGTGTGTGTGTGTGTGTGTGTGTGTGTGTGCGCACATGCACGCACATGATGGATATTCCATGAAAACCTAACGTAATTTTCTAATTTGGTAGCCAAATTCAATTTTTTTTTAGAAGATTGATTTTTTTATACTGGGAAAGAAAGCTACCTTTTATCAATTATGAAAAAGTAACAATATTTTATTTGGGAAAATAATATCAGACCTTATTGAAGCATAGTATTTATTGCAGTTCACACTTTATTGCTTTCAAATGAACCTCACCATGTTTTCTAGGCATTGACCTTTGGTAGTCCATTTATATTAATACATTCTAGTCTCCCATTCTAGTAAATCAGAAATCATGCTGAGAATAACTGAACAATTCCAACCAGCATGTTTAATTTGATTGGTTTTTCCCTTGGAGAGCATTCTTTTTAAGCCACATGACATGCAATGTGACTATGACTCAGTGAAAATAGAGATCACTTATCAGAAACATCAGCAGGATGATCATAGTCCCAGAGATACACATGATATTTTAAAAATAACAGTCTGGCTCACTAATGTGGGATGCCGATAATCGGTTTGTGGCACATCCAGAT
Organism: Glaucomys volans; assembly: GCA_020662805.1. Lineage (NCBI taxonomy): Eukaryota > Metazoa > Chordata > Mammalia > Rodentia > Sciuridae > Glaucomys > Glaucomys volans. Next base: position 617,463 of record JAJEJO010000493.1, read on the forward strand.
TTCTTTCTGCTTCCTTTCCTCTTCCCTCCTACGCTTAGGTGATTTTGCTGTTACACCCATCACAGGGTGGGCAGGAAACAGCGGTGAGGCTTGTAGCTTATCATTTTTTTCTGTGAACTGTCCCACGGGAGGACGTTGAACTGTTGTCTGAAATGACATCTTGGGCTATCTGCAGATTTTTGACATATACAATATGCTATTCCTGTCTTATTAACCACAGGTCCCTGAAGGTTGCCTATGTGTAACTTTCCTTGTCCTGAGCTTAGAGATCTCTACAGTGAGTTAGGTGAGGGTACTGACATTCTAGTACTGGACAGAAAGTTTTAATAATTTACCTTGGGCTTCCAGTTTTCTGTCTAGTAAGGCATGTTCACAAAGCATAAATGAAAATGAATCTGATAAATGGGATTGAGAATTTTAAATTCAGAAAGAAAGTCATGTTTTAAAATTATGATCATCTGAAGGATTATTAGCAATATCATACTGTTCATTTCCTAGTTTTTTAGAATCTTTTCCTTTCTATGCATATCTCCTCTGCATTGAATTCCCACTAATTTTAAGTGATGCTTAAGTAGAAAGATATATGGAGGTGCTGAAGGAAATGAGAATTGAACCCATTATTGAGAATGACACCTAGCACTTTTATCCTGAGCTTGTTTCATTAACTACATAATCCAAGTTGACAGGTCGTCTCAAAGCAGATTTTAGAAAAAGCATAGAATATTTATTTTTTCTGCAAATAGATTATTCAAGCTCCCATCACCCAAAATGAACTACAAAATACTTAAATGCTATTTTTCACTGTCCTTAAAATTTTTGAGAATAAGGTTTACTTTTTCAATCTTGAAAAAGATTTATACCATAAAATTATACATATTTACTTCTACAGTTTTTAATGCTTTTGTTTTTAATTCATGAAATCAGAAAAACAGTTGCTTTTGTTACTGAAAAGAATTTATTTTACAGTTTAGAGCTAATTCTTGACCTTTGATTTTTATGATACATGTAAAAGTTGAAAAGTGGGAAATGTGGTTCACTCAGGGGCATCTTAGCAAGTAATGACGGTGCATTCCAAACTTAAGAGCCACTTGGTTTTTCCCTTCCAAATCGGTAGATTAAGAATGTCTTTTATTTATTTAAGTAGAGAGCTTCTCTCTAAAGGTGTTATCTTTGCTAATCATCATAAAACAAGCAGGAAGAACTATCCTTGCAGAAGCTGGCAGTACCCTGTTAGAGGGAAGGTCAGTTTTTCAGCAATGGGTAAAGGCTTTGACTAGCGGACATTCACTTCAGAAATTTTGCAATTCAGAAATTTTCTCAGTTCTGGTTTCTTTTATGACCACAGGCTATCTAATTAAACTTTTCTATGCAACACTCTGCTCATATCATCTACCACTTTGAAAGCCATCAAAGACACAGGGAAGAAGAATTATAGTCTATCTAACACATCTAAAGCTCTTCAAAGTTCTTTGGGGAAAAATGCATTGTATATAAATTTGATGTGTGGGCACTTTTTGAATAGGATATTGAGGTCTTATTTCAATACATTAAATTTATATGGATGTGATACTAAGCTTAGTTTTTTTCTTTCCTTTTTCTATTATGCTTTTTATAACTTTTTTTTGAAGTGTGAACAGAAGGAAATTTGATTTCATTTTGGTAAATGGGGTTATGAATATTTTTTCCTTTCCATTATTGTATTTTTCAAACATAAAAAGTAAAAAGAATAGTATAATAAACCCTCATGCACTATAACCCAGCTTTATAAATTATTAACATCCTATTAACATGTTTTAAGGAGTCATAGAATTATACTAATGAACACAAATCTGACTCATTATTGAAGTGAAATTTTATGAAAAGTAGGATGAAAATGAGCTTTTGCTATTAAATGTACCAGGAAACCTGTACTAGTGAAAATATTGTAAATGGAAAAAAAAATTAGGATTCCATTTTTCAGTTTTTAAATGCTTATTAAAAGTTTTGAAAGTTTAAGGATAGGTACAATAGGTCATTCATTGAAACCTCAAAATTACTCTTTATTATAATTCTCAACTCAAACTAAAGGCTTAATTTTACTTTACTATAGCATTTCCTATACCTAGAGGCTAAAGAAGCCAAGAAACAAAGAGTATGTTGGAAAACATAAGAAAATACAAATTGTGGTTAATTCTCTCATTATTATGAGTACATGGAGGTTGGGAAAGAAGACATTTGAGGACAAAGTATTTGTATATTCTCACTTAGAAGATTCTCATGTGTGAATTATTGAACTTAGTTTGGTTATCTGTCATTGTATAACAGGCCACCTCAATTGCAATTGCTTGGAGAAATAACTTTGATTAGCTAACAGTTCCATAGTCAAGCTGGGTTCTGCAGGGTGGTTCTTCTGCTGGGCTTGCTGCATTCACCTGGCATATTGTTTGGTACTTGACTCAGCTGGAATGTTGAGATGGCTAAGTTTTCTTTCTTTAGTTCTAGGGACTCTTCCATGTGATTTCTATTTCTATAGGTGGCCTCTCTACATGTTCTTTTCAGTAGAGTAGCTGAAGTTTTTACATAGTATCTCAGGGTTCCCCAAACCCCAAAACTGAAGCTTTCCAACCTTCTTAAGTCTTAGGCTTGAAAATGGCACACTTCTGTTGTATTCTTTTGGTTATGGGAAGTTATAGGCCTGCTTAGATTTAAGGGAAGGGAATTGCACAGAGCATGAATTACTAGAGACAGTATTCACTGGAGGCCACCAAAGCAGCAGACTACCACTGCCTTTGTGGCATTATGTGATTATATTTAGAGTATTTCTGAAAACAAAGTATATGTGGAACTTATAATATTCAAGTGGTTTATTGTGATAATGTTCAAAGAATTGTATTAAGTCCATATTTTTAGAGATCCATATGAGTTATACTACCATTAGGTTTAAGGGGTGCAATGTTAAAAGCTCATATTGCCCAACTTTTGTCTTTCCTGTTGATTAAATACTCATCTTCAAAACAAAGATAATATATTCCAATCTTCCAGCTGAAAAACTAGGATTTCTCTCTGGGGTGTTTAGAAGGATGAATGATGGAAATGTGGGGTGGGAAGAATGGCTTCTTATTTTTTTTAAAGGAGATTTGAGGAAGTATCCAAAATGAAAATTTGCTATTAAAACTTATGAGAGGCTTTTAAAATATTACATATATTTTGTTCATTTTAGAGCAATAACCACATTGAGAACATCACAGGTTTAGAGGATCTGAAAGCCCTGCAGAACCTGGATCTGTCCCATAATCAGATAACCAACCTCCAAGGCCTAGAGAATCATGACCTCCTGGAAGTGATCAACCTGGAGGATAATAAGGTAAGGTGCTTCTAGGTCTTGGTGTCTTGGTGTCCACAGCTCCCTAAGAGCACACATTAGAGAGTTAACACAGACACCCTGGATTGGCTTTTCAAGGGCTGTTATTCTAGCACATTTTTTAGAGCAGTAGTTCCAGAAGGACTTTTGAAAAAATAAATATTTACAGTTCATAATTTTTGAAAATTTGATGCTAATTACCTTGTTTTGAAGGTCTAAACTGCAGTCATATGTGTACAGTTTTCTGAAGTAAAAGTGCTCATGTGAAATTTTGTGTAGAAAGATGGCATTCATAATATCTGAAACGTCAGAGCAAGGGAGTGGAGATGTGAGACTAGCCTCAGGCTGGTGTCACTATTGCCTATGTTCAAAGAGAAGACTATGCCAGTGATGAGATGTTGGCTGTTATGGTTGGATGTGAGGTGTCCCCCAAAAGCTCATGTGTGAGACAATGAAAGAGGTTCAGAGGAGAAATGATTGGGTTGTGAGAGTCTTGACTCAATCAGTGAATTAATCCCCTGATGGGATTAACTGAGTGGTAACTGAAGTGGGAGGTGTGGCTGGAGGAGGTGGGAATTGGGGATGTGCCTTCACGGTATGTATTTTGTATCTGGAGAGTGGAGTCTCTCTCTCTCTCTCTCTCTCTCTCTCTCTCTCTCTCTGTTTTCTGATCATCATGTGAGCTGCTTCCCTCCACCACACTCTTCTCCCATGATGCCCCGCCTCACCTCGAGCCCTGAGGAATGGAGCCAGCTGTCTGTGGACGGGGATCTCTGAAACTGTGAATCCTTAAATAAACCTTTCCTCCTCTACAGTTGTCAGGAGGACAACTCTGGACAGGTCTTTCAGTCGCAGCAGTGAAAAAGCTGACCAAAACGTTGGCCAAAGCATGTAACATTTCGGTTTGATAGGAAGAAAAAGTTTGAAAGATCTATTGCACAGCATAGTGACTAAAGTTAATAATAAAATACTGTATTCTTGAAAAATGCCAAGAAGGTAGATTTTAATTGTTTTCACCACAAAGTGATAACTTGGTGAGGTAATACATATGTTAATCAGCCAGATTTAGCCATACCACAATTTATGTGTTTCAAAACATCATGTACATGACAGATACATACAATTTTATATAAAAAAAAAAACTTTAAAAATGTGAATATCCAGGAAAGGTTTAACCATGAAAAAAATAAATGCAGAGAAGAGGTCTGGGAAGTGAATTCTTATGTCCTGTTGGTAACAATAGCCTATGATCCTAATCTGTATATTGGGTTGGGAATTGGGCTTACTCAGATTTTGACATCTGGTTTAATATATATATTGCAAAAATTATATAAGTTGATTTTCACTCTTAATTGCATTTTTTTTTGGGGGGGAAGGGGGATTGAACTCAGGGGCACTTGATCACTGAGCCACATCCCCACAGCCCTTTTTTGTATTTTATTTAGAGACAGGGTCTCACTGAGTTGCTTAGTACCTCACTTTTGCTGAGGCTGGCTTTGAACTCATGATCCTCCTGCCTCAGCCTCCAAACTGCCGGGATTATAAGCGTGCACCACCATGCCCAGCTTGCATTTTATGTTTAATAAAGCATTTGTACTCCTAGTCATGATCTATTAAGTTGGCACCTGTAGCTGACTTCATAAGCAATGAGATCTATAAAGTGATTTTGTTCATATTGAGTACTTGTTTATTTCTTCTACTTCTGGTTGTTTTTTTTTTTTTTTGTACCAGGATTGAATCAAGGGGTGCTTAACCACTGAACAACATCCCCAGCCCTTTTTTATATTTTATTTAGAGACAGGTTCTTGCTGAGTTACTTAGGGCCTCACTAAGTTGCTGAGGCTGGCTTTGAACTCTCAATCCTCCTACCTCAGCCTCTCCAGTTACTGGGATTACAGGCATGTGCCACCGAACCCAGCTTGTTTATTTCTTCCTGAGAATGAAAAGTTGGGCAGAACCTGAGAGAGACAGGCTGTGCCCAGTGGAGCAAGGTGTGAAGCTATGGAGACTTGCCCCATTTGCTGGGATGCTGCTTATCAGTTAAGTCTGACCCTTTCTCTGACAAATTCACATCATCCGTCAGATTGCTAAAAGTCAAAGTTAGTCATAAAGGTCTGGGAATAAATGCATTTTGAATCATAGAAAAACTGTTCCTCTTCATCTCACTTGATTTGTGTATCAAGTTGTTTTGGTCACTTCTCAATTAACTCTAGTGGATGAACTTTGTTCATTGTGCTATGTTTCTTAAGAAGTCAGCATGATCTCTCTTTCATATGTTTTTCCCCTTTTTATGCAATTGGCATGGTAGGCTGATTTTTTTTTTTTAAATTCTTGCTTAAAATGGTTCTCACATATATATGGGGGCTGTTGAAAAGTTGGAATAAGCTCATTATATCTCAACTTAGGGCATCTCATGATTTAGAAAAGGAGCGTGGTAATGATAGTAACAATTACAGTCATAAAATTATCTAGACATATCTGCTGACTACTTACACACCAGGCTCTAGTCTAAGCACTTTACATATCTCATTTAATCCTTGTTATAACCCTGTTATTATTGCTGTTTTGTTGATGAAGGAACTAGGGCACAGAGAAGTTAAGTAATTTGCCCAAAGTTATATATAGCAAACAGCAGAGCCAGGACTTAAGTCGAGAATGCTTTGCCTCCAGAGTCAGTGTGCTTAACCTCTGCAGGATAATTCAGTGGCCCCCACCTTCAGAAATGGGCGTGGTGTGATGCTGGAGAGTTCTTTATCCTAGAAATACAGTGTGAGCCACAGAAGAGAGTCATGGGTTTCATTTTAAATTCTCTAGTAGTCACAGTAATATAAAAAGAGAAACAGGTGAAATTAACTTTAATAATATATTTTACTTAATATATCCAAAATATGATAATTTCAGCACATAATTTACATATCAAGTTATCAATGAGCTATTTTTCATTCTGTTGTCTCCTACTGAGTTTTGACCTTGGATATGTCTTATACACTTAGATGACATCTCAGTTGACCCTAGTTGAACTGCAGGTGCTCAGTCAGTACATGTGGCTGGTGCCCACCATATTGGAGAATGCATGTCTGCAAACACCTCTCAAATAGGAGATCATCCTCTTCCATTTCAAGAGACTTTTCAAATTATATTTGGAGCAGTTTAAAGAAAAAAGAGTTGTCCTCAGGTGAAGGAAGGAGTGTATAATTTTCAAATGTTAAAGAGACTCTATTAAAAAGAAAAGTGTCCCAAAGGAGCTCCTTTGGCAACAGTGGGTCCTTGACAATAACAGGATTCCCTGGCTCCCTACCGGGCAGGTTGGGGAGCAACCGACAGTACTTTGAAACATTTGTTGAGCCATCTGAAGAGTTCCTCAGGGATTTCTCCAGGACAACTGGGCATTCTATGTATCAGGGATGGAAAATTCATCATGTGAAAGAAACAGTGTAAGTTCTGCTTCTCATCTGATGAACTTGGCGTTAGGAGCACGGTTTTGTTGGTAGCATTTGCATCAGCACTGTTTACTTGTTTGGGTGGGTGAAACATGCAAGCACCCCAGCACCCTTTGAACCTCTGTCCTTGGCACATGTTTTCCGTTGGCTGATTTTAAATACTGTCTTGCATTTCAAACTCTGAACTCTGTTCTGTAACTCCGGCCTTTCTTCTAGCAGTGGCACATTGTTCTGGAGTGACCTAGAGAATGCTGGGGACGTCCCTGACTCTAGTGTTGTCATTTCACATGGTTTAGCCCCAACATTTTTCTTCTAACTTTTGGTGAGGTTTAACAAGATAATGCTCATGAAGCAATACAAGCAAGGAAAGAACTCTGATCCTCAGTAACGACCATACTCCCCACGCTCTTAGTCTTTGTCATGTGAGTGTTCTGGCCATCTCCTGGAGTGCTGAGGGAGATAGTGGCAGCTGAAGACCATGACTTTATTTTTATTTTTGTGACACCTCCTTTAGGTTGCAAGTTCTTCACAGAGGATTCCTGCTCCTTGTTCAGAGATACATGCCATTTGTCTTAGGCGAGCTGTGCTCCCATCTTCAAGGGCTCCTGGCTCTTGTTTCTGTTTATGTCTATGGACAAAAGGAGTTTGGGGGAAATTGAATACAATCTGGCTCCTAAGTCAACTTGGTTTTTCCCCGATTTACATTTGTTAGGCCTAAGAAGAGAGGGGTTGGACTAGATGATTCCTTGGGGTCCTTGGGGCCTCCAGGGACTGACAACATTGGTACAGTCACCTGAGCTGGGTATAGGAGATGCTGGCATGATCAGATCTGCTGCTTACATCAGTCCCTATTCCACCAGGCCAAGGTACCCGTGCCATGGGATGCAAATAGGAAGGAGGTTCACTTTGGAGGCTTGTGGCCTCTTTCTGTCCAGAAGGGCTGGCCAAGTCTGGGTAACCTGAGCTGCCATATACTTGCAAAGATTGCAGAAACTGGCCCAGTGCCTCTCTGTCCTGGTAACCTTGGCATAGAGCCCTGAGAGGTGCATACTTGGAACCCAGTTCTGATCTGCTTCATCACTTTGCAAATACTTTTTTGAGCTTTCCGATCAAGGCCATCCACTTCACTCTCTGTCCATCGCCCTATACTTAAGCCTACCTCATGGTGATGAATTAGGCTTCTTGGAGTTGGAGTCAGCTTGCTGTGGCCAGCAGTCCAGGACTAAGGCCTGTGATGGCCTTTCACATCGCTGGGCATGGAGAGAGCATCCTACGGGCAGTGTGTGGAGTGAAGTGCCCCCTTGCAGAAGAGGGTGAGAGCGCCCTGTCGCTGGCATTTCCTTCATACAGACCAAGTGCTCCATTTCAGGGCCCTTGCACATCTCATCTGGCATCTCCACAGGAGTTTCCCCCCAATGTTTTAAAACAGGTCACTTGTTTGTTTCATTTAGGCTTCAGTCAAACCCTCAGAAAACGTTCTCTGACCACCTCAGGCCTCTCCAGCTTCCCGCCCTGTTTTCCTTCTCTCTCCACTGCTTTCTCTCTCGCTAGTACTTCTTACCGTCTGACAGTGTAGCATGCCGTGCGTTCTGTGGGTACATCTTGAAGAGCTTTTGTCTTTCCCACTGTGATGTTAGCTTCATGAGCTCGGGGACTTCATCTTGCTCACTTTGTGCAATGCCTGGTTCGTAGTTGGCACTGAAGAGCATTTGTTGACTGAATGCAGGGCGCTCAGGAGCCCTCCAGAGTGCTCAGATTTGCGTCTCGCCTCTCAAGTGCTTGGTTGGTGTTCAAGGTGCATGTGATAAGATTTTAGAGGGATTGTGGATAAAAAAGAGGCATTTCAAAGATCCGATTTAATAGCAAAGATATTCTATTGTGTGAATATGATACGTTGAGATTTACTGAGTCATTTACTTACTGAAATTTGTTATGTTTACAACTTGTTATTAAAAATAATGTTGTAGTGTGTATTCTTTATGTGCATATTTTATTATGAGGCTAGATTCTTGGAAATAACCATCCCTGGCTATGGGTATTTAAAATACTAGTGATAAGCAGGGCGTGGTGGCGCACACCTGCGATCCAAACGACTTGGGAGCTGAGTCAGGAGGATCACGAGTTCAAAGCCAGCCTCAGCAACTTAGCGAGGCCCTAAGCATCTCAGTGAGACCCTGTCTCTAAAATAAGAAAATACAAAAATAGGACTAGGGATGTGGCTCAGTGGCCGAGTGTCCCTGAGTTCAATCCCTGGTTCCAAATAAATAAATAAATAAATAAATAAAATAAAATAGAATAGAATAGAATAGAATAGAATAGAATAAAATAAAATAAAATAAAATAAAATAAATAAAATAAAATAAAATAAAATAAAATAAAATAAATAAAATAAA
>JAJEJO010000493.1:626735-645130 GCA_020662805.1 Glaucomys volans
TAAAATAAAATAAAATAAAATAAAATAAAATAAAAAATACTAGTGATGGATTTCCTGAAAGTTCATACTAATTAAGACTCTGCTATAGTGTATTACTCTACCTTTGTCAACAAATGTTGGTTGAGGAACATGGTATTTTGTATTCTGTTAGGAATTTCTTTGAGGTTAAATATTTTTTCTGTTTGTTAATCCTTTGATTTCCTTTTTTAGAAATTGTCTTTTCATGCCCTTAATTACCAATTATTTTATGACAGTTTATCTTTGTTTTTCATTGTGCTTAAGGTACCTTTGATATACATATTAAAATAATTTATGAAGTACATCAGTATTTTCCTTTGTCTCCTTTTATTCTTTTTATAATTTTTATGAAGTCTTTTTTCATTCTAAATCTGATAGATGTTCTCCTAAGCTTTTTCGTCTGTTTTTTCTCAACTCTTAATCTAGGGTTTATTTTGTGGTGTAATTGAAACAAAGATTTAAACTTTATTTTTTCCCAATATCTAATAGTAATATGATACTAACAGCTGCTACCATTTATTGAGTGTATGCCCAACATTATACTAAATAATTCCCGTTCATTAACTCATTTAACCAATACCTTTATTGAATAATCTTCTCACTGATTATGGTTCACTGTTGATTCTCAGTGCTCTAATGCATTTATCACCAACACCCCCATCATCAGTTGATAGAGTCCTACAGTTTTACAAACACTGTTTTTCTGCCCATGTTGACATGTACATAGCAGTGGAAAAAATATCATTATTGCACCTAATGGTCTCCTAAGGACATGTGTGTGTGAGTGTGTGTGAGTGATAGCATATAACATGTATATCAAGATGTGTTAAAAGAAAAGGCTTTAATAAATCCCTTTAGTTCAGGATAGTGGTTCTTGGAGAGCATGACCACCAAGAAAATGGCATAAAGAAGAAGTTGGTATAGTTCTGGGGTTGGGCAATGACCTCAAGGGTCAAGAAGGTTAGAGAAGATACTAGTAGGATGTTCTTGCCAGCAGATGGCTCAAGTTTCTGTAAGAGTCTGACCTCTCTGAAAATTTTCACTTTAAGTCATTTGGGGTACCATTGTCCCTTCTACACCTTCTGTAAAAGCCTACTACGTACATAGCCTTGGGTCTGTGGCCTTTTGGATTAAAGATGTGAGGGTGGTGGTGTCGGCTGCCAGATGAGGCTGTGCAGGCGGCAGGGACACATGCAGGGTAACGGTATCTGTTGTACCTTGCTAATTCAGCAGCAGTGGAGACTTGAAGTCGGGCTACCCGATGTTTGCTCCCTTCTTCCCAGCGTCATCAGACCCTTAGGACTGGGAGGAAAGTTGAATCCCTTGACTCTCGAAATCCCACTGATCCCAGCTGACATCTTAGTGGTAATACCATTTCATGTAGTCCATGATCATTCTATTCATAGTGTTTGTAGCATCTCAAGATCTTTCCATGTCAATCACTATAGATATCACAGTTGTCCAAAATGAATACATGGTGCTCCTACTATGGAACTACTATGTGTTATGACTCAATGACATAATAATGGAGTTCTTGGGAAATTAGGAACTTTTTACTTTTACTAATAACATTAGACTGAGTGTTCTTATATCTAATTTTGCCTGTCTGTTGATCTCCAGTGAAAACTCTTGAAATAGGATAGCTTGTTCACAGCTTATCCACAGGCAGTACATCAGATTCCCCTTTAGGAAGAATGGACCCATTTCCACTCCTACCAGCAATGTCTATAGGTGCATGTGGCAGGACTCATTGGTGACATGTGGTGAATGTAGGAACATGTTTCCTCTTAATGTTTCTTTTAGGTTCAGGAACAACAGCTCCAAGCTAGAGGGAAATTATCCACTACTCAAAAGTTCCAGTGGCACAATGTGAACCAAGTTTATTCTCTGTCTTCTTGAATAGCACAATATAAAACAATTCATCTCTTTTTCTTGTAGATGATCCAAATGGCAGTCTAATGGTGGACCGCCCAGTCATCCCATGGAAAAGCACAAGTATAAGAGCATAACATTGCTCTAGCCAGATTGATGTGTGCAGGGTGTATATTGCAACTTTGGAGTTTGCCTTTCATATTACATTTTTGAAAATGGCACCCTTTGAACATGATGCATATGTTCATCTCCTAACTTAGCATTGGGACTAATTTGCATTGTAGTGCATTTTGTGGTCGCAGAACTCAGGAGTTATTGGAGACCCTGCTATTGGAATGCTTTTACAGTGTGTGCAGAAAGGATTTGGGAAGAAATAAAAATGAAAAGTGATTATTAATTTATTAAAAGCTCCAGTATCTATACCAACAAAATTGTAATTTTGCTAATTGTAGAAAATGTAAAGTATTTGTCTTTAGTGGAGGATTCAGGCTTGCTGCAACCCAAGTTGGTTAAATTTAGGATCTACCAGGCAATCTTTTTTCCCCTTTTTAAAATTGTGGAACAACTTACACAGAAATGTGTGTAAAAAATAAATGTACAGTTTAGCAAAAAAAAAAAAAAAAAAGAAAAAAAATTAAGGACACCCATCAAGAAATATGCCATGCCATAATCAGTTTTTACCTTTCCTAAAATAATTCTCTTTTATGGAAATGATAGAGTTACAGGCATGTGAAGTAAGAGGGCTTAGCCAATCACAAAGGAGCAGGGTGGGGAGGGCGGCTGGGGGGCTGAAGGGGTGGGGACAGGTGAGTAATCAGGTCAGTCTTGTGTGCAGTTTTTATACTATAACTTTATGTACTATTTTATTTCTATTAAAATAAACATGGATAAAAGAAGGAAGCCAACTGTTCTCTAACTTGACAGAAAGAAGAAAGAGTGGCTATGTGTTCACATTGATTGAAGAGGCATATAGTAATTTCCATGTCTGTGTAGTTTTGTGGAATTCTTGTTACAGAGCTGGATATTCAACAGGACAATTTTTAAAAATAAATTGAATTTAAGATTCCAAACTGGACCCTATTGTATTGTTTTTCCTATTGCCTTTGTGCATTGTCTATTAATATTTTTCTTTGATTAAATAGATTGCTGAGCTGAATGAAATAGAGTACATTGAAAATCTTCCTATTCTTCGAATTCTCAATCTTCTAAGAAATCCAGTTCAGGTGAGAGCTCATTTATATGAGGGGAGGGAAGCAGGAGGACATTAGCATTTGTCTTCTTCAGGAAGTAGTTTTGATAAAGAACATCAGGAATGAGAATACAGTTTATCTTCCTTCTCTCTGTCTTCTGGAACACAATTAGTAAGGTTAAATGAAGTGGCACCTAAATTGATTTGGTTTTCTGGAAATGATATTTTTGTGACTAAAAGCTATCTGCACTGCACCACTGTCAGTGAAAGCCAGTCCAGAACTGAATGTCATTTACCTGCTTTGCATGGTCACTTGTGGCCCATCTGGATGGCACTAGGATTGTGGGGGAGAACATGTGAGAGTGGAGAGCAGTGTTCTTCACATCAGAGAGCACAAGACCCTGGAAGTGTTCACAGAACACAGTTCCTATTTTATAGTGGGGTTGGTGAAAATATAAGATTAAATATGTGAAGTGATTTGCTTGGCTATCACCATGAAATTGGTGTGGGTTGTAAAAATAATTACAGAATAAAAAAATATATCTCCTAGGGCTCCTTAATCTCTGAGATTCTGGGTTCCTCTTTTTTTCTCCATTGACAGATCCATTCTCCTGCCTCCCTCTGCTCCTTGTCTGTCTGTCCTTCATCCAGTGTTATACCTTATCCTTCACTTCAGCTTCCACAGACTCTTGACTGTGTGCACCCCTGGGTCCTTTCTTCTTGTATGTAGTAGATGAATATGCCTGGACAAGTGAATAGCCAAAATAAAAAATAAGGAAGGTTTAAAAATAAAAGCAGCCCTTGTGGGAGTAGTGGGAGACAATTTCAAAGCATCTCTGGGAAAGTGAGGGGGTGGGACTTAAAGGGGCCCGCACATCCCAGTTGCTGATCCTTGAACTGCATTCGAGAATGTGTGTAACTAAACACCACACACCCGCCCCACAGCATTCACAGGTGAAGCACATCAAAGAGTGAATATGAATTATCACGCCTTATCCCATATGTTTATGGGATAAGGCGTGATAATTCAGTACATGTCTATAACATGTAACGATTAAAACAGGGTAGTTAGCATTTTCATCTCCTCATTCCTTTGTGCTGGGAAGCTAAGTCAAAGATACCTTTGTGTATTTATTCATATGAATTCTCATCTATAAAAGGCACCATCCACTATTATCTTGCCATTCAAGGAGATTTAGCTTCTTTGTACAAAAGACATAATGACATTTTTAAAAGGCAGATAATCCTAACAGAGCAGATGGTAGGGGGTAACAAAGAATTTGTTTTATAAATTATTATAAGAGAAATTAATAAGGAATGATACAAACCAATACAAACATGCAAATATACAATAAAATAATAATAAATAGCAAAATTTCATTCTTTGCAGTAAGGAAACTCATTAGAAAACAAGGTTTGAGCTACTGGCCTTGGAATCTTAGATGAGATGCTTTTCCTCTCTGAGGCTTAGTTGTCTTTCTCTTTAGAAATGAGGATAATCCTACCTACCCAGCTCATCTCACAGGGAGACTAATAAGATCTGGACATTTGAAGAGCTTTAAAAATGACAAGGCACAGCCTGCATCTGAGTTGCTAATACATGGGGCCTGGGGGAGACCCAGCAGGGGGTGTGGGGACGGCAGGGTGGCAGGCCAAAGGCCTGAGCTCATGAGCATAGACGGCGGGTGCTTGCGGACTTGGGGAAAGGAAGGTGATTGAATGGTCCTCTTGGTATTTTACATAGGAAAAACCTGAATACTGGTCATTTGTAATATTTATGCTACTGCGACTCACAGAATTAGATCAGAAGAAAATTAAAGTAGAAGAAAAGGTATGTAAATCATCATTTCATGTGTTTATGGGTTAATGTGCTTAAAAGCTCTCACTGTCTGCTTCAGGACCAATATAATCAATATTTGAGATGCAGAGCAATATATAAATCAATTCTTTACTTAGGGACTGTTTCCTTGTCCTAGGAACTGTCAGTTGAACCCTCTGCAGAGCTGGGGCTGTGAGGGGCAGAGGTAACACTCCTCTTATCTGGGCCACATTATAGCAGATTAGCAGCTTGAGAACTAACCTATTCAGAGAGGATAAGATCCTATCTGGGTTACTTTAAAAATTAATTTAATAATAAAATGTGCTATAATGTCATCCTACTATAGAATCAAACGGTATTCGAATCAATAGCTTCTCTGATATTTTTAATCCTTTAATTCTGCTCTTTAAAAGAATGATTCATCTGGTCACACAATTCCAGAGCAGCCAGACTTGAATGCGAACACCTGCCTCCCTCCCTACCATAGCCAGGGTAGAGATCTCCACTAGTGAGGGATTTCCTGCATTGGATGCAAATTTGAGATAGGACTGAAGACAGGTGTGAACGGGTAGAGAGGCACGTACTCCATCTCAGACAAGCCTTTCTGCAATCTTGGCTAAAAATCGTTATAGATGCTCCCCTATTATTATTCTCATGCTCAAAGGCACTTAGTAGATTTCTCTTTTCCTTTAACATTTTGCAAAGGGAATAAAATTTAAAACCACACATTAAATAAGAGCATGGCAGATGAGACTGTGTTTGGAAGGGTGGCAAAGACGAGATAGAGAGCTGTTTGTTAGGAGGAAAGAACCATATCTTCCAATGGAGAAAGTTCTGCTAAAGCAGAAAGTTCAAGTAGAACATGAGAGTATGGAATAATTCTGGGTGAGATGGCATTAGAAAAGAAATTTTCTGGTATCAACTGCCTGTAATCTAGAACTACAAATTTTATTCTTCTTGTACTAAAAATTGCAATCTTTACTATGTTAAAAATAATCATAGCCGGGTGTGGTGGCGCATGCCTGTAATCCAAGTGACTTGGGAGGCTGAGTCAGGAGGATTGTGAGTTCAAAGCCAGCCTCAGCAACTTAGCAAGGCCCTAAGCAACTCAGTGAGATCCTGTCTCTAAATAAAATACAAAATAGGGCTGGGGATGTGGCTCAGTGGCCGAGTGTCCCTGAGTTCAATCCCTGGTTCCAAAAAACAAAACAAAAAAAAAAGTAATCATAGACTTCAAAGGTCTTATTTTTTCTTTCAAATATTTTTTAGTCATAGATGGACACAATACTTTTATTTATTTATCTTTATGTGGTGCTGCAGATCGAACCCAGTGTCTCACATGTGCTAGGCAAACACTCTACCACTGAGCCACACCCCCAGCCCCTTGGTGGTTCTTTTAATCTTCTGCCCCATCCAAACCCAGGAATGTAAAGAAGTAGGGGATCAAAGGATTCCACTCAACATTTTAAAATAATTATCATTATTTGGTTTTAGGAAAGTAAAAGCTGACATGAAAACTGAACCCAAAGACTCACGAGCATGTGCTAGATTAGTTTGCATACCTGGTTGCATGTCTAGAATAATTCGTTAAAGAAACTCTAAATCTCATCTTCATTTTAGAAACCAAACATTTTCCCTTTTACTTCTCTAACTCTGGAAAAGGTTTCAGCAGTGAATAAATATGACCCTCCCCCTGAAGTGGTCGCAGCCCAGGATCACCTGACTCATGTTGTCAATAGCGTCCTGCAGCCACAGAGGATCTTTGACAGGTACGTATTAGGACTCTCCAGGGTAGAGCTCAGGATGGGCAAGCAGACGACAGCCTCATCATTTTCCTCAGCCCTCGATTTTGTGACCTATTCATTTCCTAGAAATGTGACTTTCTCCGAGGGAAGGGGCAAATCTTTTTTGATAGACTGTGTTGTCTCCACTCTGGCCTATCAGCATGCACTTCAGTGTGCTGCTCTCAACAGGGGGACATGCTGTATGTTGGCTAGCCTGAGCCGTACGACAGTGAATTAAAAAAATGAAAAGGGTTTGTCAACTTTTCTGCCTTAGGATGGGAACACAGTCCTTAGTCTCATTAATGGAAAATTGTGATCATTTATATCCACTGTAAATCTTTCCTTACCTGTAATGTAAGGCTAAATACCCCTGCCAAAGAGCATTCTGTGAATTCAGGCTATTAGGGAGTCTCTAGAAGGAAGCTCAGCTAGCCTAAGGGAAACCTGAAGTATCTTTACTGAGTTGCAATCAGCCCAGCAGGGAGGAGGAGCCCAGCCTGGTTAGGCACATGAACAGAGTCTCTCACCTCTAAATTCCAAGACAGATTTACCACGGTTTCTCCATTTCTTTTTAAACAATCTGTTGGAGCAGATGGCCATTTATGCTGTAAGAGTAATGCAGAGATTCTATCAATACCCAAAGTCATTTTAAAAATACTTGTAAAACTCTTGGGTATAAATGGCCTTTCTTGGGGTCTTTGCTTCTGTATTTCACATGGTTGGTTTCCCACAGAGAGTAAAATGTTTTTGCAACCCAGGACATGATTTTTACATGGAATTTAATAATGTGGACATTGACAGTGTATATGTGCATGGGAGCTGTCTAGGTGAAACAAATTGTTATTTGCATACATCTGGAAAAGCACATTTTGATTTAAAAGAAGGGCATTTTTGTCTTCATTGTATTTCTTTTCCAGTTTATAATATTGCTACTTATTTCATGCTTTAGGGGACATTTATATAAAAACACGTATCAAAAATTTGCAACAGTGTCTGATAAACTTCTATTTCTTGATCATTTCTGACTGCCAGGAAAATTAAGAGCAAAGGGCAAGCAGGCCTGATGTTCCAGGATGGAGCAGTGTTCTCAATTCTAGTTCAGCAGCTGGTGCACAGGTCTGCCTTTGCCCTTCCCGCTCTGGGCCAGCACCAGAAGTCAGGCCCAGGAGGGGAGCCCTGACTCTTGGCTCTGTGAAATGTAGGTTGTGTTATTCGAGAATCCTTGTTCCCCTCTCCTGGCATGACTAGGGAGAGGATACTGTATTAAAAGAACATGGCCAAACTTGATAGCTTCCTTATTTGGAATGACAAACTTTCCCAGTCTGGGGCATGTCTGGTTCCAAATCTGGAATTAGTCATTTCTCCATGAAGCCCAGTTTTGGTGAGAAATGGTGCTCCCCTGTCCTAAAACGGTGCTAGATGTACTCATAGCTTCTGGGTTGGCCATTGTTTCTGGACTTTTTAGTGAAAAGAGCCAGTAACAGCTTTCTTTCCATTCATCCATCCATCTTATCTGTACATGTCCCTCTACATCCATTCAATCCAACTGTACATCTCTATATCTAGATTGAGCTCTCTGTATCTACCTATAGATAAATGGGTTAAGTAACTTCTGAATTCATAGTCATACTTAAATCTCAAGACCACAGATAAGCTTTTTGTTTAATCTCTCTTCATTATATGACTCTTCTTCCACACCCATAATCTTAATTGTCAAGGGCAGAGAGGAACATAGAATCACAAAATCCCATAATCACTCATTTTTTAAATCCCATGTTTTACTACAGTGGTATCAGGACACTGACACTGATGCTGTGGCCAGTGAGTCCTGAAAAACATTCACAGCACTTTTTGCCTGTGCCATATCCTTTCAACCTCTCCCCATTTTCTCTTGTGGTAAAGTATCTGCAGCATGAAATTCCCATGTTAGCCATTTTTCAGTGGACAGTTCAGTGACGTAAGTACACTTGCAATGTTGTGACCCTCACCCCATCAGAGCATCTCATCACCCCAACAGAAACTTTGTGACCACTGAGCACCTCCACATTCTCCCCTCCTCAAATCCCTCGTAACCGCTCACTTGCTGTCTCCGTGAATCTGCCTACTCCATCTATCTCCTATAAATCATCAACCATCCTTTTTTTGTTGGTTTTTTTTTTTTTTGCAGTGCTGAGGATTGAACCCAGGGCCTTGTGCTTGTGAGGCAGGCACTCTACCAACTGAGCTATATACACAGCCCAACCACCCATTTTTAAAGCACCATCCTGCATTTTTCTGCTCAGGACATACAGTTGCCACATCCTGCACTTTCTCCTCCTCTGTTCTTAGTTATCCTCTCCTAGGCTTGGTTCTCATTAGTCTGAGCACCCACATATCTATTGCTTACTACCAGTCCTTGGGCTGGTGTCTCTTGAGTCACTTGGGTTGTAAGAACCTTG
Source organism: Glaucomys volans (assembly GCA_020662805.1). NCBI lineage: Eukaryota > Metazoa > Chordata > Mammalia > Rodentia > Sciuridae > Glaucomys > Glaucomys volans. Next base: position 635,856 of record JAJEJO010000493.1, read on the forward strand.
TTTTCTAGTAGATTCCTTAGGAAGGGCTATGGGATCATTATCCTTTGAATTCTGGCATGTTGATAACAGTTGCGCCCTTCACACTTGAACGTCATTTCTGCTAAATATAAAATTTGTTGCTCCTAGTTTTTTCCTTGAATACATTGAAGATGTTAATCCACTTCATTTTGGCATAAAACATTGCTCTCTAAATTTAATAATTACTTTCCTTTAAAAGTAATATGCTTTTTCTAGTTTAATCATTTTCCCCCTTTTTCCTTAATTTTCTTAGTAATTTTACTCTGTTGAATCTTGGTACTAGTCATTCTGGCTATTTCTAGGTAGGAAGCATGCCCTTTCAATGTGTAGTTATTTGTTTTGTCTTTTTGTAAGGTCAGGAAAGTTTTCTTTGAATTCTAAGTCTAATATTCTTCCTTTTCCTTTGCTTTGATTTGCTTCTTCAGGAGGATCTCCTTTGTCTATTTTCAGTATTTGTCAATCCCTCTCAAATACATTGTATTTCCCTTTAGACACTTTTCGAAAAGAAATTTCTTTTGAGATAATTGTAGATTCACATGTAATTATAAGAAATGACAGCAAGAAATTCTGTGATCCTTTCCCCTGCTTTCCCCCAGGTGTGATGTCTTACATAACTTTACTTGAGCATCAGAGCCAGGAAATTGCCCAGGAAGCCCACCAACCTCACTGGATTTCCCCAGTTGGGCATGCACACATATGTGTCTTGACTATATAGTGTGAGGCAATTTTATCACCTGTAGATTCCTCTGAGCACCACTGTAGGCAAGGGACAGAGCAGTTTCATCACAAGGACCCCCACGACACCCTTTAACAGCCACAGTACCTCCCTGCCTCTCATCTTCCTTACCCTGAGCAACACTAACCTTTCCCCATCTCTACGATGTCATTTCGAGAATGCTATGCCAGCGGAGTCACACGGCAGAACTTACAGGGATTCCCCCCACACCAGTACTGTGTAGCGGGGTTCAGCCACATCCAGCGTGGATGAGGGAAGGGATTTCTGTTGGAGGACTGTGCTGGCTGTAAATCAGTTACTAATAAACTTATCTAATCAATAAACACAAAAGCCAACAATCTTTTCAAATGGAAGGGTGTGTGACAGATCAAACCATACCAGATCTGGCCTCCAACAAAATGGAGAAGCCCACCTTCACTTTTATTTAGAGTCCCACAGGTAAAGGGGCCAAGACTGGGAGGGGCTGCTTCTGTGAGGACCAGGATAGGGTGGAGCTAGGGAAGCCATTTGCTTAGAGAATTAGGATTTCCTCATGGGTGAGCCATTTCTCTACAGGGCCATCTACTGACAGGCTATCTGAAACCGTCTCTCATGACTGCCAGTTCCTGCCAATTCTATATCCCGTGGCTCAGCCAAGCCTGATTCTGCTAAACATGGGTGGCTTCCCACACAGTACAATGTCCTATAAATTCATCCAAGTTGTTGTATGTACCAATACTTCCTTTTTTGGTGCTGAGTAGTGTTCCATGTGCAGATGTATCACAGTTTACCTGTTGGAGGATATCTGGACTGATTCCAGTTTCTGGCCACTACTAATAAAGTTGCCATGAACATTAATGATCAGGTTTTGCACATGTGCAGCAGCTGCAGCCTGTCTGCTTCTAGGCACCCAGAGTTCCCTGTCCTCAGATCTGCCCACTGCTGCCTTATTACTTCCTTCCTCCTCCTGCACAGACTCCAGCATGCTTCAGCTTTGGTGGGTTTGTGTTTGTGGAGATGTCCTTCCGTGTGTTCTTGTTCTATGGGTTTTCCACCTTGCTCTCAGGTTTTTGTTTTTATGTGGCCTTTCAGAGAGATTGAAACTCTGTGCTACTTCAGAGTCGTCACATACTTGAGTCATGTATTTAAAAGATTTTATTTTGTTCTGTACGTCTAAATTTGTTTCATGAGTAGAGTCCAAACATCAGCTGTGCCTGTTGCAGGAGCTTATTGATAAATTCATGCTTTAGTTCTGTCTTCATGCCCAGAAGCCAGACCTAGAGTCATTGTCAGCTCTTCCTTCCCTCTGAGGAAGGAAAAGTTTATTAACCTTTCCGCACTTCAGTTTCATCATGTTTTAGTCGGGGATAGTGACAGTAACATCTTCCTTAACTTCTTGTGATATACTAGAATCACCTCCTAGAAACTCCTAGAATAGTGCCAAGCATATAGTTCATTGCTCAGGTAAATTTTAGTCATTACTATAAACTTTGCTTTGCAAGCCTGTGTTCTAGTTCACTCGGTATGGATGTTAAACTGTAACTCTCAGAAGGCAGTCACTTCTTTCATTGACATGGGAATGGATTGACAAGGGAGGGGATATTGAGCAATTAAAAACTACTGTATCTTGACTGGCCTCGAACTTGGTATTCTCCTGCCTCAGCTCCTAAGTAACTGGGATTATAGGCATATGCTACCACGCCTAGCTATGATTATTTTTTTTAAAACACAAGTATAAGCACCCTGAATAGCAGCAAAAGTAGCGAGACTTTTTTTTCTTTCTTTTTTTTGGCCAGAATCTAGTACAGAAAATTCTAAGCTTAGAATTTTTCATGTTCAAACAGAATGTATTTCCTGATTAATAAAGATACTTTTCCACTGGGGCAGGGGGAAAGAACTCCTGTATCTTACCGTATTTTTCCTTTACAAAGCTTAGTAAATTTACATAAATGTGTGTTTTACTTAGTTTGTTATCTATGCTTTGAGTAAAATTTTTGACATCTGATGATCAACTTGTTTCTGGAAAGCAGACCATCCCCCTGTTTGCAGCGTCCATGTGTACAAGGGCTCGGTATTATAATCGTGACTGTACCTAATGGATGTCATTCGTGCGCTGCATCTCTGATGGGAGCAGGACAATAATTGGCTGTGATCCTGTGTTGTAGCACTCTTCCCAGTCTGGATGCTCCTTATCCCATGTTGATACTAGCTGGTCCTCAAGCTTGTGGGAAACGAGAACTCGCTCACCGCCTCTGCAGACAGTTTAGTACTTACTTCAGATATGGGTAAGTGCGTTTATGGGCTTGGGAGACTTGGAAATTTTTCCAAATGGTCGCAAGGATCAGTAGTTCCTTTCTGCTCAAATCTCAGATATTGCTTATTTTGGTTATTCATTTTAAGCCAGTTCATAAATGTACATAAACAACTTTTTCATGTTATATTTTACAGCAAAGCTGGAAATAGTAAGTAAGCTGAATGTTCAACAGACATGAAGTCTTGAGAAGGACAGAATACCCTGAGAGGGTCAGTTCTTGAAAGTAAATTTTTGATAAAATTGATTCAGTGTTATTAGCTGGTCTTGGAAAGACTAGGAATCTTGATTCTTGTGCCATTCCAGTAGATACGGTAGAGATGATTGTTCAAGCATGCTTCCTAGTTATGGAACTTAACAAGTAGCAACACGATCTGGTCTTTTGTGAAACAGACAGTAAGCACGCAGCAGTGGCCACCCCTGAGGCAGTCGATCAGTAGTCATTCCGTGCCATTAGATGCCTCTTCCACAAAGAGTCCATTGGCCTCCTTGCCACTTATTTTGCTGAGGTGCACGTGTACTGTTAACGTTTTATCCTCCAGATGCTGAACTTGATTCAGTGCCAGAACAAATCACTCTCCAGGGTTGGAAAGCAGTCTTCTTTTTAACTGATCGGAATGGCATTTGAAGGCCAGATCCTCCTGTTGCCATGAGGTGTGGCCGTGAATCAGTGTTGGGTGGGCTGTGCTCCAGGGGTCAGCTCCCCCAGCTTGCTGTGCTTGGGACACATACTGGCAGCACTTGGGCTGGGTTTTCCTCTTCTGGGGCACCTTTCAGCAGCAAGGAGGACAGAAAAAAGGCAGCAGAAATGTCTCCTGTCCTTCCTTTTAGGTTGGTACTTGATAAACTCAAAAGTTTTCTGGAGCAATATTTGGTGACTTAATCCCTAGTGGCCCAGTCACAATAGAGGATGTATCTTGAAAAACTAGAACCATCCAAGAAAACCATCCAACTGGGTTTATGGCTATTTTAGAGGTTCCTGTGAACCTGATTTAGAATTGCTACTGCAGTCTCTTCAACAGAGTTCCTATTTATTTTTTATGTATGGCAAAGAAATTACTTTTAGATTAGTGGTGTGTGTTGATGAGCTGAGGATGTGACTATGAAGATACATAGGACAGCAAGAAAAATAAGTGCAAACTTAGGCTGTTACAAAAAATTCCTTTCCCTTAAGCTACACAAATTCAAATAATGTAAATGCTATTTTAAACAGGTCCATTTATTTAAATATTTTAAATTGCAACCCACATCTTAACAACTGTAGGACACATATACCATGGAATGATTTGATTAACATATTTTAAATATTCTAAAGTAACAAAAATAAATAAAAAGTTAATATTAGAATAAAAAAGTATAAAGTGCCATTATGAAGGTACTGAACCTGTTTTAAAAGATAAGTTGAACACAGTGAATGCAAGGTCAAACTGGGGCAAAAGGTGTATGCTGGATGTTGTGCTAATGTGTACATTTGGAGCCTTTAGCAAACCAAAGTGACCTAGGGAGCCAGGCTTTTCTCTGGTTTCTTTCACATCCCTATGCCAATTATGTTGCCCAGGCCTTTGCATCTGTGATGTGCAAATGCTGAAGCATGCTGGGTCCCCAGGTTCCTGGAGGTATTGGTTCACTACCCTCAAATTCCCTACATTCTTAGCTGACTTGGCATCTTCATTTACTCATTTTCCCTGAATCTTGCATTTCCCCTTGTTAGAACGCTTCTCCTCCATGTTTCAATTGATTTATTGAAACAATTAATAAATTGTTTAATAAAATAAACAATTTGTTCCTCTGCAAGCCCAATAAGGGTAGGGGCCATGTCAGCCTGGTTCACCCTTGAGTTCTCAGTGCTCAGCTTATGGCCAGGCTCTGTGTGTTAAATGACTGACTAGGTGAGTGAATGGATGGCTGAATTCCCAATAATGTATGCAGTGTTTAGTGGAAATGACTGATAAGAAATCATAGATGATTTCCTGATAGATATGGAGAAATGGATGGGTTCATGCATCAGTAGGTGTGTTTTGAGTTTCTCCCATGTGCTAGCTCCTGAGGATTTAGTGGTAACCAGACCGATGAGGTCCTTGCCTCCAGGAAATCTGTAGTCTAGTGGGGAATTCAGATCTTAGATAATTAGTATGATATAAAATTTGTGTGGTGGCACAAGATGGCAGGCAAAATCCTAAAATGAATTTCGTGTCCTATATTGCTGCCATAGAGAGTGATTGTTCTCTCTATGGAATTAGTGGTTGGGTGGAAAGACACTCCTAACTCCCCACCAACTCACTCACTCGCCTCCTCACAGCCTGTCGTCCTCCATGAGCATTGTCACCCTCAAGGAGGCAGAGATCAGGGCTGGTTCAGTGGCACATCGTCCTGAGAATTTCATCAATGCCCAGATCAAAGATCATGTTATTGGATAAAAGAGGATATTATATAGCTAGCCATTTCCTCCATGGAGAAAATAAGATAGCTCCGCCATTATGTGCAGCAGCTTTCTAATTAAAAGGAGATAAAACCAAAGCACATCTTCAGGGGCAAGTCATTTCTCTTGTTTAGATTTTCTTTTCTTTTATTCTTTATCCAACATAAGTTTTATTGGTTTTTAATTAAGCGAAAGCAGGCATGAATACAGTCTCGCCGTGAAACATGAAAGCATTTGCAAAGGCACCTGCCCTGCCATTTACTTGAATTTTTTCTTTCCCTGTTATGTATTTCATTTTCTGCTGTATTTTACTTTCTTTTTAAATTACACTCACTGAAGATCAGGGAGTTTGAGGAAGTTTTCACAAGCTAAGTTGCATATCTAGATAAACAAATAAAAAACAGTTGTAGGGGCTGGGGATTCGGCTCAGTTTGTAGGGTTCTTGCCTTGCAAGCACAAAGCCCTGGGTTCAATCCCCAGCACCGCAAAAACAACAACATCAACAACAACAAAACAACAACAACAACAAACAGTTGCATATCCAGATAAACAAATAAAAAACATTCAATCATAAAAAACTGGTGTGGCTAAAGATATTCTGCTCTGGTCTTAGGTTTTGATTTTTGATTTTACTATTGGTTCACGTGTATAGAGATAAGTTGAATGCTCTTTCTTTACCTGTATTAGTTATGGGTAACCTGGAGATACTCACTTATTGCCTTCAAGGTCTGTCTGTCTCTTTCTGACTCTCTATTTCCATACAAATCAGTGACTCCTGGAAGAGTGCTAGGTAATGAGGGTACCACAGAACAATACCAGCATGCCCATTTATCTTCCAAATTTAAGGCCATTTTAGTGATATGAATAGTCCTGAAAGAAAATCTTTAAATTCCTTTACATCTCTATTTTATAGCAATCTCTGTTTTCATAACCATTATAACCTTCTTGTTGTGTTGACTACTAAATCTATTTTATTTTTACCATTATATAAAGTAAAAGGCCACAGCTCTTTCGCTGCATGCAATAGTTTGAGGTATAGCAACCTCAATGCAGTCTGATCTTATGTGTCCATTTACACAAATGCAGCAAACTTGTAAAATGGCTCATTTATTCACTCAGTATTTGCTGAGCACCATCCATGTGCCGTGTGTTGGTGATAAAGCGGAAATGAATGATATGAGTCTTGTCCTCCTGGCAGTTTATGTTCTGTCTAGTATGGGCTTTAAATGGGAAATTCTGTCTTACAGGGGAGTTTGGTGGGTGCTATTGGGAGGGAGTAAAAAGCCTCTGATAGAAGTGAAAGAGAAAGGGGGTGCTGGGTTTGCATTGAGGCCGGAAGAACAGCAGGCGAGATGTATTAACCGGAAGTACAGGTTGAAGCACGGCTAAGCCCGAGCTGCAAGGGACCCCAGCAGAAGACAGGACTGGACAGACAGAAGGAGGTCTGATCGCAAAGGGTTTCTAAACAGGAATGGAATGCTCCCAGTTGTGTTTTAGAAAGCATACCCTGTGGGCAGTTTGGGACAGGTCTCCGGAAAGGACGACTGGAGACAAGAATACCAAGTAGAACATAGTGTCAAATGACTGACAGCAGGAGTTGTAAGGTGGTGAGCAGTTCCTGGATCAGGGTTGAGTAGGGGCTTTAGTGGAATCTGATCCTGAGACACAGGTGGTGCTGGAATCCCTGTGTTCATGGTCCCTGAGCGTGTCCCACAATGCATTGACGTGTATTTGCATTGGGTATTAAAACCATGGTAACTTACCTACCCCGTGGCTTTTGGGGTGCACATTGAAAGCGCTCGCTCACTCACTATATACAGTATGTTCTAAGTGCTTGAATTCAGATGCACTCCCGGCCAAGCCTCTGCCTAAACATTGGGAGCAGCACGAAGTTCATTATTTCCTGAGGCAATCTGGTCCAGAATTAGATTCTAAATCTGCACGCTTCTGAATCACGCTGAAAAAGAAGTCTACTTCCTCATCCACCTGCTAGCTCTTCCCAGACATCTGTTCTTCCTGTTAAATTTCCCTGGATACATTCATATTCACTGTTTGACTGGCCATCCAGATTCCTTTCCTTCCTGATCACCTGCTTTCCGTGGCCTCTATGACTGTCCTCCTTAGAATGACCAAGCTCACCCTTGGGCTTCTACCACCAGAGACGCAGTCTGGGGTTATCCCCACCTCAGTCCTTTCCTCTGTTAAGTGACACTGACAAGAGTGTAGTTCCTCTTACAGACCATGATTTAGCTGGTAGATTAATGAATAAATATCAAACTCGTGGACATATTTAGGTGGATGAGAGGAAGGATATGGAAAGTGGTGGCCCAAGCAGATTTCTTTGTCTAAAATCTGGCCTCAATCTTTCCAGTAAGTTTGGGGAAACCTTGCTTTCTCTGTGAAGTGGTTCCCTTTTAAGATGTTCGTATTTGGGCTGTGTGCTCCACAGCAAATGTTTCTGTGTGTGAAAATTGGATGACAGACGCAAAACACCACAGGTCATCAAGTCCTCCTCGATAGAAAGTGCCGCCGCAGCCTGTCCCGTGATTGGCATCCTCCTCGTTGCTGGAGCCGGCTCTTTACCTGCCTGGATGCTTCAAGCGCTTCTTTGTTTTGTCTTCCTTTTAGAAACTCTGAAAAAAATCCATGCCACTCAATTTCTTTGTTGGGAAATATGAATTCCAGTGTAGTGTTTGAAGACTGCACTGAGGGTTTGTGGCACAGGGTGCAGGGCCACGGATTTATCTTCTCTGCCAGGGACACCAATAGACAGAGGGTCTCGGGTCTCTGCCAGGCATGGAAAGAAATGCCAGTGTGTTCAAACAAAAAAACAAATGCCACAGTGTTTTGACAATCTCTTCAAAGAATGTACAGTCCTTCCCGAGCATACAATGTGAATGTATTATTAGGACCTTAAAATTTCCTGGTATGGTTCATTCTTCATTAAAATAGGAGGGGAGCTGTCAAATGAATTGACTTGTCTTTGCCTTAGTAATGAAGAGACTTTTGAGGTTTCAACTTTACCCTCTTAATCAGCATGATCTTAAAAAGAATTGGTTTGGAAGCATCCCAGTATTGCTGCTTAGCAATGTACATAATTGCTATGCCTCAGTTTCACCATCTGTAAAATAAAAATAAGAATACCTGCTTCATAGTTTTTGTGAGGAATAAATATCAAGCATTTAGCTATTCTCATCTCATATTTAAAAACTATGGGCTAATCTAAAAATCCATTTGCATCCCCAGCGCCTAACATTGGAAAGGTAGGGTGATGGAAATCAAGAGTCCTGGGTGGTTGGGACCATCGTATTCTAGTTCTGGGACGACACTAGTCTGCAGTGTGAACCTGGGACAAGTCACTTTCATGATCATCCATATAATGGAGCTCTTTGCTGCCATTATCTACTTCACCTATTTAAACTTTCATTTTACAAACATTTAGGGGAGGCCTGCTGTAAGCCAGGTGTTGGGAATGCAGTGGTGAACATGCTGAGCGAGACAGAGTCCCCCTCCCCCTTGGAATTTATAGTTCTGCTGGGGAAGACGGGAAAAATCAGAAAAATCAGATCACTGTGTGAAAGAGGCAGTTCTGGTCACAGAGTATTTGGAGTGTGGTGGGTGGGGTGCTCTTTCAGGCAGAGGATAGAAAAGATTGAGGTAAGAATTCCAGCTGGGCCCGGTGGTGCACACCTGTAATCCCAACACTTGGGAGGCTGAGGCAGGAGGATTGCGAGGTCAGAGCGAGCCTTAGCAACTTAATGAGGCCCTAAGCAACTCAGTGAGACCCTATGTCTAAATAAAATACAAAATAG
>JAJEJO010000493.1:645230-705420 GCA_020662805.1 Glaucomys volans
CCAAAAAAAAAAAAAAAAAAAGAATTCCATTCAGCACTGGCATCAGTTGGCACAGGGTGGATGAGCTGACTCTGTCCTCAAGTGGGGGCAGTGGTCGGGGGAGCCCCAATAAGCACCTGAATGCAATTGGCACAGGCTGAGGCTGTGCAAGAATAAAGAGGTGCCTAGTGCAGCCCGAGAGGTCAGGGAGAGTCCTGGGAGGGGTGTCCCTTAAACCGAGTCCTAAAAACAATGGGCCAGCCAGGTGGCGGGGCCAGAGGGGCTGCAGAACCGGCTCCTAGAGCAGAGAGAATATGGAAGCCTTTGGGCGAGTGAAGATATTGTCATGCTCCTTCAGAGGGGATGTCTCAGGAAGTGATCAATAGCAGTGGGTAAAAATTTGATCCTGATAATCCAGAATTTGTATGATCCTTAAAGACCACAGTAATTGAAAGTAGCCTCGCACTTCCAGACCACAGTGTTTTCACAGTTATATTGCTTTCTGACTTCTGACTTATGGATTAATTTAATTTTTGAAAACATTCTTTGTACTGAAATGTTATCCATCTTGAATTCCAAGTTAACAGAAATCGACTAGGTTACTTATCTTACGATTTCAGGGCCTGCCACACAACAAGACCACCTTACTTTGGGGAAGGGGATCGAGTTGATTATCATTTCATTTCTCAAGAAGTTTTTGATGAAATGCTGAGCATGGTAAGACTGTTTTCCTTTATTTTCATTGAATAAGCTAGACATACTCTCTTTCAGAAATATTAGGAAATAACGATTTAAAAGTAGAGAAAAATTTATGGGCGAGGGCTGTGACTCAGTGGCAGGGCACTTTCCTCACACATGTGAGGCACTGGGTTTGATCCTCAGCACCACATAAAAAATAAATAAAAATATTGTGTCTATCTACAAAAAATATTTTAAAAACAGAAGAGAAAAATTGAACTTTATGCTTGTTTTAAATCTGGTTCAATTTGAATCTTTTTGTTTTTGTTTTTACCAAAAACCTGATGATCTATTGCTGGTAGTCGTATACAACACTCGTGTTTGAATTCATCATCTTAAAAAGAATTTACTCCTTCCCTTTGACCTTCACATGCAAAGGGAATCCTCACAACCCTATTACCTTTTCTTTTTGAAAGTAAATACTTTCATACTCCACAGCCACCCAGGGCCTCAGTTAAACTGAGAGTGTGTACCATCTTCATTACAATGAATGAATCTATAAACCTATTTTTTCTTCACAGTGGATCTCATTTGTGTTTCAGGACTTCTCTTGCACTCAGAGAAGCATGTGAGAAAGACCCATCTACACTTCATAGGCAGTTTTCCCTCCAGCCTTGTCAAAGGAATATCCTGGACATTATAAGTTTCTCTTCTAGCCTATATTTTGGCAGTATTGTTTGATTTATTAAGAGTATTCTGGAATTTCACATTTCTGAAAGTCTTAATAGAGATTTAAGATTACTAAGAGGCATTCTCTTAGGACTCTAGGATAAAAGACAGCTAGTTCCTGAAATTAATGCTGATTTCTCCTGTTGGAGCAGGAGGCGTTTTTGCCTTGGTTCAGCTCACCTATTCTCAGTCCTCCTGATGCTCCACACCTTATCAGGTCCATGATCAAATTTGTCTGGTTGCACTCCTAGCCTAAGAAACCACAATGCTGTATTTAGCCTTATAGTTTTACTACCTCTTCAAAAGTCCCTATGTGTTTGAGAATCACTCATTTTTACTGTTTTTGCTATATGCATTACTTCTATATAATATTTCTTCAACTTGAATTTTGCCTCTGATCTCCTTTAACATGTGAGATTGTCTAATGAAAAGAGATGAACCTAGAGAATAAACTCATGACACATTGTCAGCTTTGTCAGTCATGCCCACATACTCAGCTTTCTGTACCTAGACCCCCTTCCACATAACACCCACCCAGCCTGCCTGGCCCCCTTGACAGACACCCTGGCATCCCCATCCCCGTGCACCTACGTACACAGTCATATCAACTTGCTGTGACAGGTACAGCACAAGGGCCTGTGCCCCTCCAGCAAACACCTGCCCAGCCACACATCATTCCTGCCCATGCCCGTAGACACATGAACCCTTCAACAGGCACACACACAGTTACCTACCCACAGAAACTGTCCCCCTTGTGTGGAATCAAAATCACAGACCTGCAGGCTTTGGAAGTTAAACTGTTGCTATTTATTAGGAAATCCACATGAAGAAAGAAATGAGAGGAGTATCACCAACCAAAACTGGGGGCAGTACAACTCAATTCCTAACATCACTTAAATGGGATCTCTTTTATATGTACCTATGACGTAAGATTTCTGTCAACCCTGCATCCTTCCAGAAAATGCTTTTGGGATCTTCAGAGGAAGGTCCTTATCCACACAAATAAATGAGCTTATATATCTGAAGATAATGCAAATATATACACATTTTGAAAATGGGGTGACAGAGTATGAGGGTTCTTCAGAGTTGTTCTCAGTAGATTGTGTGTATGTACATAGAAAGAGATTTAGTGTACGAAATGGGCTTTAGTGTAGTTATTGAGATTGGCAAGACCAAATCTGTAATGTAGGCCAGTAGCCTGGAGCCCCAGGAGAGTCAATGGTGCAGGTGAAGTGCAAAGACTCACCTTTATGTTCTGTGCAGGTCTTCACTAATTCACTGAGGCCCACCCACATTGTGGAGGGCAATCTCTTCCTCTGAATGCGGCAATTTAAACGTTAATATTGTCCCCAACATCCTCCAATTTGACACACAAAATTAACCATCACACACAGTAACAGGATAAAGTACACACCTGAAAGGAGAGTCAGATACCTACCTACCTGTCTGTCTGTCTGTCTGTCCATGTATAAAGAAATTTTGGGGACTAGGGATACAGCTCAGTTGGTAGAGTGCTTGCCTTGCTTGCACAAGGCTCTGGGTTCAACCCCCAGCACCACCCCCACCCCACAAAAAAAGAAATTTTATTTTCAAAGAATAGAGAGTATGATATTGAAGGAGTAAAATTTTAAGGATATTTACTGTTGACTTTTTAACTTTTAGAATCCAGCACAGAACCTCCTTTTGATTGTGGGTGATGCAGATTTTCCTCATCACCTGCAGAGGCACATCCTCCAGAGACTCACCCAAGCCCCAGAGGCACCCTGTGTCTCCTGCCTAGTCCCTCTCCCCTGAGAGAGCCCATGCCCCATCCACCCACATCTCCAGAACATCTGGGGCCAGGAGGGCAGCAATGAACTCTTACCTGCTCGCTGTTCTTAATGATGCTGCCATTGGATGGGATTCAGTGCAGCCCTGGAAGTTCTTGCTTAATTTTTTTTTCTTCTTTTTTTTTGCAGTGCTGGGGATTGCACCCAGGGCCTTGTGCTTGACATGCAAGCACTCTATGAACTGAGCTATATCCCCAGCCCCTCTTGCTACATTATTTACAGTCATGTATATGAGAAGTCACACCTCCCAAGATCATCCACATTTTTATTCCTTCTGTTGTTATCAGCCTCCCAGTTTAGATTAATATTGTCCAAAAAAAAGTCACAATTATGCTCTCAAAATTGTGTTTTAACTGCACTTCATTTTTTGGCAAGGAGTACAGCTGTCAGGGGAACTGATTTTCCAGCATGCAGACAGAGGGCAGTATTTATAGTTCAAATGACTCTAGGGCAGGCAGCAATTTGGGGCAGTTTCAATAAAAAGCTATCTTTATGAGGAAAACCAGGATGGGCCTATTTTTTCAAAGCTTTTTAGGATGTCATTGTAATTCATGGCCTTCAGGAATTATCCATAACTCATGGCTTATCTTTGAACACAAGGTTTTGGGGAACGGAAGTGTATTTTGGACTCCCTTGGATGCTGGCATAGCTAAAATGGCGGCAGGAAAGGGCAGGCTATTAGTTTTGCTCTTTCGATAGTGAAGGTTTGTGGTGCAGACTTGGCAGGAAGTGGGTAAGGAGGCAGCATGGTCTGTCCTACCATAAGCTTCAGTCCTTATTCCTCCTCTCCACTGATTATTTCCAACAACCTATTTTTTGGTCAACTGAGAATTCTGAATAAATTCCTCTATCACAGTTTGATATTAAGCCTCATAAACTCTCTGTCAGTTTCTCATTCTTACATATTTGCTTATATTTGGAAGTTTTGGAGAATTATATAAAAATAAGACAGCAAATTATTTACATATATTCAATTCTGTTATGGTACTTTTACACAAAAATCTTTGTACCTCTCAAATTCCAGGGGAAATTCATTCTAACATTTAATTATGGTAATCACAATTATGGATTAAACAGGGACACCATAGAAGGTATCGCAAGAGATGGATTGGCAAGCTGTATTCATATGGAAATAGAAGTAAGTGTTGTCTATTCAATCAAGAGTGTGTGTGTGTGTGTGTGTGTGTGTGTGTGTTTGAGGTTGGGTCTACAGTGTGGGGCAGATAGCACTCTGCCAGGCCCAAGAGTAATGCCTACTGAAATGTCAGGTGTTCATTTGGAATTAGTGTGGAGGAGTCAAGACAGGAGCAAAGACATAGCGTTCTGATTAAAATACAAGAAATTGTGCACATAGTATGAATAAAATTGCCACCCAAGATTTGTTTTCTTTCATTTCCCTGCATCCTTTTCTTTTTACAACTTGTTCTGTTTATACAAAGGGATGTTAGATAAAGTCCACTTATTGCCAAGTGTGGTCCTGGTTCCTTGTCCCCTCAGGACAACGGCAGCCCTGAGTGGTCTTCCTTTTTCCTTGAGTCTCCACAAAGACACTTGGGCTGTCCATCATGTGACTGCACTTGTTCACTGGGTGCAATATTTTTATACTTCTAGCAATTTAGACTTTGCAAGTTTGACTTTTCTCTCTGCCTCCATATGCCATCTTTCCTAATTATCTTCTGAAATTAGAGTACACAGAATTTTTTACAAAATTAAGATCCAGAGTTTTAAAAATACATAGCTTTATTAAATACTTCTTACAAGATAGTTGATTGATTTTTTTTTAAGTTACTGTAATCAAGCACTTTTGATTTCAGGGGGAACACTTTTGTAATCAGGGGGAAAAATGGTTCAAGTAGACCAAACTTCCAGAAAACAAAACTTAGGCGAGTGGTATTTCTTTTCTGTGGACTCTGAATCTTTCCTAGGTTTCCCTGTAGCTTCACAGACAGGAGACTGCAATTCCCTTTTGGCTCCTTGTGTTGGTTTAAGTGTTCCCTAGCTTCAACAAAACCACTCACATTTCTTCCAGCTCTTAACTTTCTGCACAATCCTTTCATTCTTATCTTTCTGCAGTCGATTGGTTTTGTATTTTAAAGAAGAGTTTTCTTTGTTCCTATGGTAATTAATAATAAACAAAAAAAAGACCAGTTCTAAAAAAATTTCTTCTTTGGACAAGAAAGAAAGAAAAACGAATGCATTTTTGAGTGCAGAAATCCTCCATCCCTTTTCTGTCTACCTTTTTCCACTTGAACAGTCCTCTGAGTGATGACTCCTGTTTTCCTTTTTTCCTCCTTGAGAGCTTACCCCTACTCGTTTCCAGGAGGTTGAGTCTATAAACCATGTTTTATTCCCTTGATTCTCCCCAGCTGAAGTATTTTTCCAAACTACTGTTGTTGTTGACTCTTCCAGAAATTATTTTAAGAGAGTTTGTATTTCTTCCTACCGCATTTTTAAAACAAAGATTTTGAACTTGAGTTCAACTGATGTTGATAGAATTGAGATGGAAGGGCCTGTAGAGTCCATTTGGAATAAGTCTTCACTTCACCCATGAGGAGACTGATTGCAGGGAGTTGGGGGTTTTGTGCAGAGTCTGTGGGAGCTGGAGAGCTGCGGTCACAGCCAAGCTTGCTGGGTTCACAGACTGTACCTGAGGCTGTCTCACTGTGATCTGATTAGCAGGTTACCATGAACTCGGCCTTCTGGGCTTTGGAAAGAGCCTGTAGGATGTCACTGGACCCAGCCCATGCAGGCTGCTGGCAGGAAAGGTCCCACCTTTCTCTCTCCCACCTTTCTCTCTCGAAGGGCTCTCCTCTGGTGCTGTACAGATGCTTTTTTAAACAGAATTGAAATTACTTTACACTAATAAAGTGGCAGTACTGTGCAAATTACCTATTTTATATTGAGCAATTTTCCTTTTTAACAGTCATATTCATTAGAATGATTAATTAGAGGAAAAGCAGGTGGAATGAATTCTATCCAATATTTCTAATGACAATTTAATATTTGATGAAGAGAGAAAAGTAATTGAATCTTGAAATATTTGTGGGAAAATAGTGGCTAATTCTACAGATAAATTCTTCAATATAATACTACTTGTTATACACTATATTGTCAGATGTCTCCGAAATGATTTCTAAATCATGCATGTTTCTGCCTTATTATCTTTTCTTTAAACGCCTAGGGTGTGAGAAGTTTGAAATACTCCTATTTTGAGCCTCGATATATCTTGGTGGTGCCCATGAACAAGGAAAAATATGAGGGACATTTGAGGAGAAAAGGGTTATTCAGTCGTGCAGAAATTGAATTTGCTGTCTCCAGAGTGGACCTTTATATTAAAATTAATCAGAAATTTCCAGGATATTTTGATGCAGTAATCAATGCAGGTCAGTAACTCTCAGCAAAGTTTTACTTTTGATGCATGAGGTGATTGGATTAAAGTCTGTTTTATGGAAATAAAATTCATAGGGAAAAGATACTTTTGTTCTAATAGTAAATTGCAAAGAGCTGCCGTAAGGGGTAGGACTCCATGAGATCTAATCTTCCACTGTTTTAACCAGAGTAGGAATTATTTTTACTAATCCTTAAGATCTTAACTAATAAGATCTGGTGTAAAATGGACCCTGGAATATGTTCCTTCCTTAGGGGACATTATGAAAAGAAAGTTAGATAATATGTAATTCAAAACACACATTTATATTTTTAGGAAGGCAAATGAAACTCGGGCAATTTTATCATACTCTACCTATAGTTAAAAACCCAACTACTATAAATATCATCACCATTAAAATATCTGTGCAAAACATTTTCAAAGACTCTTTTAGACATGGCCATTTATTTGTAGTAGTAGTTAGAGAATTTATCAAAATATGGATATTTCTATATATTTTAAAACCACACTGTATTCTATAACTATAGAAGGGCATGAGAAAACACTCTGAATATAGCTAAAGAAATATCCTTAAGCCACACTGTTATTTTTAAAAAGCCAGTTTTACAACCTTACATGTAATATGCCATCATTTATGTTTAAGAAAAAGAAAGAAAAAGCTTTATGTAGTTGTATTTTCTTGTACTACATAAAAATATCTAGAAGAATCCTCAAGAAATTAATAAAATTGATTATCTTTTTAAAGGAAAACTGGGTGAATGGGGACATTAAATTGAACCATGAAATTGCCAGTTCAATAATTCTAACCTATGAAAAAAATAATTTGATATTGTTTAACTTAATAGTTTAGATCTCTGAAACGTGTTAATGTATTTCATATTTACATTGGTTTTCTGATGTTGAATAACAATGATCACACTTAGCAGTTTAAAACATGCCTGTTTCTTAGCTCGCAGTTCATTGGAGTCGGGTATGGCATAACTGGTTCTCTGCTGGGGGCATCAGGAGGCTGAGGTGAAGGCGTTGTCTGGCCTGAAATCTCATCTAAAGGCTTTGGGGGAAAATCTGCTCCAAGTTCTTGTTGTTGGCACAATGCGGATTGCTGAGGTTAAGGACTCTGTTTCCTTGTTGGCTGTCTGCCAGAGATTGTCCTCACTCCCTAGAGGTTGCTCCCAGGTCCTATGCACATGGTGCCCACCTTCCACTGGCCAGCAAAAGCACATTGACTCCTCCTTGTGCTTCAGTCTCTGGCTTTCTCTTCTGCCACCAGTCAGAGAACCTGCTCTCCTTTTGTAGGCTCCTGTGATTAGCATGGAACCACGTGGATGAACTTCCCTTTTGATTAGCTCAGACTCATGAGTAACCTTAATTATATCTGCAAAAAAATTCCTTTTGCCATGTCATGTAATTTAATCCTGGGAATGATCTCATTACCTCCATAGGTTCGGACCACACTTAAGGGGAGGAGACTTTACAAGGGTGAATTATCATTAGCATCATCTTAGAATTCTTATATCACAATATATAAAACTAAGCATAGTACCCAAATCAGTACCACCAGCAGTTGAATTGACTGTATTTTAACACAATCTGTTGATTTAAAGTACATATCTCTTTTACCATAGATGATCTGGATGTTGCTTACCAAAAGCTGAGTCAGCTCATTAGAGAATACCTGGGATTGACTGAGGAATCTGCCACCAGCTTGGCGCCAACTGCAGGTACTATTCTACCTCTTTTGTGCCCAATTTTTTTTTTTTAATGGAAAAGAAAGCAAATCTGGGTACTCATCAGCCAGGCTAAAGCTGGTCCTAACTCTGTAATGCCTGTATTCCTCCTGGGATAGACAAGCTTTGTGGATTAGCACTCTAGACCCATAACTCTACTTGTCTCCATGACCATAATAGAACTCAGGGACTGACCTTCAGTGACATACGAGATAGTAGACAACAGATAAGGGTCAGCCTCATGGCTCAGAGCTCAACCTTATGGGACTGAGGTGTTGTTCTACCCACCAGGTTTATATTTAGCCCCAGAGTTTCAGTCCCAGAGTTTTCTTTCCCCTACAGATTGTCCCAGCCCTCCAAGTGTTGGATTGCAGCACACAGAGGCAGAGCACTAGCCAGGTGGCCCTCATCCTGGCTCTGCTGCTCCTCTGGGCACGCTTCTTAGCTGTTCTGAGTTTAGGTACACTGTTCTGCTAAATGGACTTCTTGCTCTCACTCCTGCTCTATCAGTCAGCAACAAATGAGGTAAGATATATAAGAAAGAATCTCCTTGGAATTTAGGAATTTGAAAGCCCTATCTTAGAATATTGGTGCATAAGTATTTTGAGATGTATTTAAAAGATTTCCCCAAATTCACCTCATGCCCAGTAGGATGGCTAGTCTAGAAACACAGAACAAAACAAAAACAAAATAGAAAACAGCAAGCCTTGGTGAGGATGTGCACAGTTGGCGGGAATGTAAAATGGTGCAGCTGTTCTGGAAACAGCTTGGTGGTTTCTCCAAAAAAATTAAAAATAGAACTACCATATGATCCAGTCCTTCCACTTCCAGACATATACCTGAAACAATTGAAAGCAAGATCCTGAAGAGAGAGTTACGCCCCCTTGTTTATAGAAGCATTTGATTAGCCAAAAGATGGAAGTAAATGAAGTGTCTATGGACAGATGAGTGGATAAACAAACTTTGGCATATACACACAGAGGAATATTGTTCTTAAAAAGGAAGAAATTCTAACACATGCTACAGCATGGATGAACCTCGAAGACATGCTAAGTGAAATAAGCCAGTCAGACAAAAGCAAGCACTGTATGAGTCCATTAATATGAGGTATTTAGGGTAGTCAAATTCATAGAGACAGAAAGAAGGGTGGTTGCCAGAGGCTGAGGGAAGGGGAAAAGGGAGTGTTATTATTTAATGTGTCCAGAGTTTCCATTTGGGGAGACAAAGAGACTTCTGGAGAAAGGTGATGGTTTAACAATGTGAATGTACTTAGTGCCACTGAACTGTGTGCCCAAAACTGGTTAAAATGCTAATTTTTATGTGCATTTTACTGCAGTAAGTATTGTTTTTAAAAAGTCCCCTTGGTGGAGGATGCCTGTAATCCTAGTGATTTGGGAGGCTGAGGCAGGAGGATCACAAGTTCAAAGCCAGCCTTGGCAACTTAGCAGGGACCTAAGCAACTTTGTGAAACCTCTGTCTCAAAATAAAATATAAAAAGGCCTGGGAATGTGGCTCAGTGGTAAAGTACCCCTGGTTCCATCCCTGGTACCTAAATAAATAAATAAATAAATACAAGGCCCCCTCCGTGGACTGAACTCCATCCACAGGTCATGGTTTGCAAAACGTTCAGCTGAGGCTTTTGCCACTTGGTAGATGTTGTGCAGCTTTGTGGTTTCGCCTCTGTGACTCTTGCCCAAATATGATTTTGTTTGATTGCATTCTGGCAGGCTAAGGGAGGCCAGGTCATGATTTTGCCAGAGTTCAAGCCAATTGTGCCATTTTGCAATTTTGCATGCTCCTCCCAGGTCAAGTGCCCCTGGAATTTTGGAATGAGGTCAGTGTGAAACTGGTAAAAATCAACAGAAAACAGATGAGAATTTCCTGTACATATGTACAGGAGATAAAGTGACCAAAGCATGATCTGCCACCTGAGAAGTACATGAAGAAAGTTCGAACTGTCTAAAAATCAATGGAGACAATAATGGAGAATTGGAGGGCTGGGTTCCATCTACAAAGTGTGTGTGTGTGGGGGTCATTAAATTAGGAGCTTGTCAGCTTATCTAGCCCACCCCACTCTGATTCTCTACATCAACACCAGTTCTTTACAAGGCTATGACTGTTGAGTAGAATAGTACAGGGGACCTAATGAGGCTTCCAGCATGTCACAGAGCTTTCTCTTGAGGAAATCTGGTTCCTTTGCTGTGGTTCTTGGTTATCCCAGCAACCTGTGATCTTTAATTTGGTCTCCAGGGTGGACTGTCCCTGTGGGAGCTCTACCTTACGTTAGAGTACCCTGCCCTGCTCCCTGAGCTGGACCCATCTCCCACTGTAAATTAGCAAATTGGTATGCTGGCTTTTCTGTCTGCCTCTTGTGGTTTGGAATAAAGATGAGTCAGTCCCTGAAGCTGACCAGTTCTGCGTAGCTGAGAAATGTGCATTTCTGTATTGGTACCTCTGAACAGAGGTACATGAGCCAAGCAGCTTCTGCATCTGGCAGGACTCCATCTCTATATTTTGTATCTTCCTTATTCTACAAGGATAAGGAACACTGATTATTGGGTGCATTTGCCATTTGGCAAATTAATAGACCAGATAATGTGTCCATAGGAAAATGGACTCCCTTTTTAAAGAGCATAATAAAACTATATTTGTTTGGACTAATGAGGTTAAGCCTGTCTGATTTAATGAAAGGTATGAATTATAGAATTTGTAAAAATATTATCACTCTCAGATACATTTAATAACTGAAACCTAGCCATCCAGTTATTGACTAACAATTCTAGCTTGAAAAAGTAGATGGGAGAGATTGCAATTAATATATCAGATCACTAGACTCAACAGACCTTTGTTTTTCTGGCAGGTTTAATATTTTGGAAAAGGCTGTATTTTCTTAAGCTAAATACTTTATCTTATTTACATAGTTAATTTGTGGAGGGAGTTACCTTTTTTTAGTTGACAGTAAATGTAAGGATAAACTTGCATGTAAAGTGAAATTATAGAGGTCAGACATTATTCAACTGAGTATTTAGAAAATTTTAATGGCCACAGTCTTTATTAATAAGCTTTTATGGTGTCTCCAATGGCCTAAGAATTAGAGCCAGTGGCTTATCTCACTTTCAGAACTATGAATTCTGTACCAAGGAACAGGGCCAGATGTTTCCAGGCTCAGTTCAAGAGAATGGTGTCCAACCATAATTCCCTAAACAAATGGTCAAAACTGCCTGAGAAAGGGCCCCGACCCTAGCAAGGTGCTGTCCTGGCCTGGTTGGTGCTCACCTCTTTGCCTCTACACTGAGCTGAGTACTTTAATTTTAAGTTCTATAGTTTAGGGACATTTATATAAATACATCACTTATCTAAATGAGTCTCCTAGAAGTAAAAATGTAATAATATAATGGAATTATTTTTAAAATGATTGAGCTGTCAAAGGAAAGAAACTGAAATTTTAAAAAATTAAGATTCTGTGAAATACTGGTCTGAGCAATTAGAAAACTGTATTGGAAATAAGAAGACTTACATTTTTATTCTAAATTTAGTCAGTAATCGTTAATTTGATTTAAGAAATGGTTTTGAAAATCATTATTTTCTGAAGAAAGCTGTATATAATTTTATGGCCATTATTAGAATCTGGCCTTCCAAAGCTGAGGTTTTTCCCAGCTGGATTAGACCATCTATGTATTTAGGCTTTGGTACAAACAGAAATCCTATGGTCAAACAGTATTGTCTTTCTAAAAGAGGTAATCCTGTGTCAGTGCAAACTAAAGATAATTCCCAAATATTTAAAGTTGCATAGCTTTAGCTTTAGTGATTTCATGTTGCTAATTTGTAACTGAGAATGCAATTATAATGTCTACTCTTAACAATGGGAGTGAAACAAAGAGATGAAAATAAGTCAGGGTCTAACAGTTCTGAGTACAAACAGCATTGGTCAGCCTAGACTTAGCAATGTGAACCTTCACCCGTGGACAGATTAGTTGAATTTTTATTTAATGCATGTATCAAATAGTAGCTTTAGGTAGAGTGATGATCAACTCTTGAAATATTTAGGTGTTCCATTAATATAAAATATTCCAATTTATGTATGGAATTATCTTGTCCTCTTTTCCCTTAAAATAATAAAAATAATATTTGTTTCTAAAGCACCAAGCCCTAACAAAGCTGAGTAAACACTATGTCTCTATAAAATCAAGAAATACTATATTCACAACTCAGGGTGAGGGAGGTCTTGCCCTCCATTTGTCCCTAGGCAGCCTATTTCTGGGTAGTTGGTGCTTCCAATAAAGCTTTTAGAAAGCTGAACCAACTATCACCTCGAGTTCTTGCTAAAAAGATCATGAAATGAAATTATATTTGCAAATCATTATGCAGAATTCTGACTAATGGTAGAGGAAAATGCTGATGGTAATGATGAGTCAAACAGAGGAAAACTGAGCAATTTACTAGCCTGCAAAGTGGTGCCCTTATCATTAATGAAGGGCAGGGAATCATTTGCCAAATTATGTGAATTGTTAAGTTGTGAAAGTAGGAAAAGAAATTCTGTATGTCTGATTATAGGAAACCAAGAGGATTAAGGAGGAACAAAACCTTCAGCACCAGGATTTACTGTTCTTATATTTTTCTATGTCTAAATTACCTTTTTAATTGTGGCAAACACACACACACACACACACACACACATATACACATGTCTGTGTATATGTATATACCATATATATGTTTTATATATGTGTTTCATATATGCAGATTATATATGTATAAACACACATATAACTTATGTGTATATGTATGGATATATGTATACTTAACCATAAATTCATTGTCATTAATTACATTCTCAATGTTGTATGACCATCACCACTTCCTATTTCTAAATATTTCTAAATTTTTCATTACCCAAGACAGAAACTCTATACCTATTAAACAATAACTCCTCCTAACCCCTGGTAATCTTTAATCTACTTTCTATTCTCTGTGAATTTGCCTATTGTAGATATTTTTCACTGTTTTATATTTTAATTTAACCTTGTTTCTTGTCTAAAGTAGTATTTTAGTTTTATACTAGGGCCATAACAATGACGGATGGGCATACTCTCAGGAACCCTGCCAAGGGGGAAGCTTTTCCTTGTTTCTACTCATTCTTTCTCTCCCTCACAAGAGACATCTGACTTGATCAGATGCAAAGGAGGTCCAGGCTGGGAGGCTCAGTGTGAACCCAGAGTAGCTCAAGCCCTCTGCTCAGGAAAGGGGCAGTGGTGCCTGGGAGTGTGGCTTGCTGCTGGAGATAGACTACTCTGGGATCACTTAGAGGTCTTTTTTTGATTTGGAATGTCTCTCCCAATGTGAACAGAGACTAGTTTCTTCTAGTTCCAGACTGATTTGTCACTTCTGCCCACTGTACATTTCAGGGCTAGGTTAAGGTGCTATTTAGATGAGCGTGTATGAGACTGCAGACACTCTGAGAACTTGTGCCCGAGGTGATGGAGGAATTCCTCTCTGCAACGTCAACAATGTTAGTGGCCTCTGAGAGCGATTTGTAAAGCCAGGGTAGACTTGGTGGGAAAGAGGAGATCTGGGGATAAAGGAGGGGCTGCAATAGCAGCTCAGAGTGCAGATTCTCAAGAGCAGCTTCTCTGAGCCGTGGTGCCTTGTGATTTCATTGGGCACATTCTTTACTTCCTTCTTTCATTCATCACTTATTTATTGAGTTTCTGCTGACCATTGTGCCCCTTGTTAGATATTGGTAAACAGACATGACTCCTCACAGAGCTCACAGCCTTTTTAAGGGGACCACCATTAAACAAGGAAACAAACCAGTAGGACATCATCTGGCTTGATGTCCATTCTCTAGTTTTTCTAGTTGAAAACAACATTGATCCCTAAGGTAAAAATTTCAGATCCCATTCACATGGAAAATTTTCTCACCACCTACAGACCCAGACTTGGCTCCTGAGCCAGCCTCTTTATGTTTATTCAGTAGAGTTCATGTTTTCAGTTGATTAAAATTGTACTGAGTTGTACTAAATAAGAGAACTGTGGAAAGTTAGCATCTGCGAGGAGAAGGAAGATTCAGTTCTCCTCTATGTGATTGTATTCTTTTCAAGGATCTGTGTGCATCACGAAAGAGGAAGAAGTTTTTTGTCATTAGTTTCTAGACAGTTAAGACCATTTTGAGCTAATTTGTTCTTATATTGAAGCAGGAGGTCCCTCTAGCCGGAAGACTGTCTCCGGAGTTCCAGCACACCTGGTTCCCTCCCCCAGGCGCTTGGCGAGACTGCAAGTAGATGGCCAGATACCAGAGCATCTCTCTGGAGTGCAGATTCATGAGAAGGTCCCTGACAATCAGAACCCAGTTCCCTCCCAGAATCAAGAGCTGACGCCGGAGGGAGAAAACCATAAGAAGGAACTTTCTCCCAACAGCCTCCTCGATTCAGAGCCTCCTCAGCAGCTCGACTCATCAACACCTGGTGCTCCTCAGCCGGCCCAAGACAAATCTCCAGACCCAGTGGAAGGGGATGTTCAACAATCAGATCTTTCTTCAAAAATAACAACCACTAAGTCAGATGTCCCTGAAAATGACACCGGGCCCTCTGAGGTGAAAGCCGGTGAAGTGGAGCAGTCCCAGACCACTGCTTCCCAAGCACCACCTCAGCACCCTGACCCTTCTCCACCCCATGGCCCTCAGCCAGAGCAGGATGAGGAATCAGGGGAGGCCAGGGTGGCCCCTGGCAGCCCTCCTCTGTCTGAACCACCTCAGGGACCTGGCCCAACTTCTCTCAGCCCTCACAAAATCCAGGATGAAGAAACTGAGTCAGCCAAACCTCTGCCCCAAGGTTCCCACCATGATCTTCCAGAAGAGCCCTCCCACCCTGACTCAGTGAAGCAACCAACCCAAAAAGAGGAAACCCCCAAATCAGAAGTTGTCCGGGCCAGTACTCCTTACCCAGAACTGCCACCTACCCAAGACTCAACCACAAACACAAAACAGACCCAGGACACAGAACACCCTGTGGTGTCGCTCCCTAGAAGTCGGCTGGCCCCCACTAGGCTGCCCCAGCCTCGGATCCTTGCTCCCCTCCAGAGCAGGAGGCCCACACCCAAACTCCTCTCACCCAGCAGGGAAGAGGCTGTAGGCACAAGTTCAGATCAAAATGTGACTCCTTCTCCTAGGCCTATACTCACTCAGGGAGGAGACGCCAGTAAGCTTCCTCCCATCAGCCCTCCCAATTCCAAACCACCCCCAAATCTGAGCCCCCAGGCTGTCCACAGTGCTCAGCAAGGCCAGGAAGAGAAAACCAGTGAGGTGAAACTCCCTCCTATCAGTCCCCCCATCCAGGAGCAAGCCCCACAGCACACCCCCAGTGCCTCCCTGGAGGAGGAGGGTCCTACAGTTAGGCTCCCTCACATTCCCGCTCCTTTCACAGAACCACAGCTGCCTCAGAGCACAGGGGTTCAACCTAATTCAAATCCTGCAAAGGAAAGGAGAGCTCCCAAAGTAGGCCATTCCTCCCACAAGAAGATTCCAGATGTGCAGGCCTCACCTCACAGCCAAGACTCCCTGCTGCAGAAGGGAGCTGGAAAAAAAAAACTCCCTGTCCAAAGAAAGACAGCTAAAGGACCAGCACCTCTGAAAAAGGCACTGTCTGGAAGCCCTCAGAGAGCCTTGCAGCTAGAACCCCAGAGGAAACCAAGACTCAAAGAGGTGGCTGACCATCCTGACCCCCGCCCTCCCCTGAGTCCCCAGGGGAACCCAAGAGAACAAGTCCACACTCCAGAAATTTCTGAGCTGTCCCACACTGAACCATCACCTAGAGATCCCAAATCACAGGAAGAGAAAGGAGGGAATATACATCATTCCAGAAAGAAGGCCCAGACCTACCTTCCCCCACGTGACCTGGTTCAGGATGTAGGTGTGTCTAAGAAGAGGCCCGCTTTGAAAGCACCGATTTCTGAAGGATTATCTCAAGAAAATGATACTGCCCTCAGCGGTGACCAGCCAACTGAAGAAGTTCGTCCCCCACACAGGAGACCCCTCTGGAATGACAAGGCCCCTGCAGAGTCAATCCAGGACCCAGAGAGAATGGAGCAGGTTCATAAAAAGGGAAGGCCGCAGAAGAGAGCGGTTGTGTTGGGACCCTCAGAGCAGCAGCCTGTTGGAGAGACACCAGCCCACAAAGGCACCCGTCAGGTCAGAGAAAGCCCCATCCAAAGGGACCATGCACTTGCTTCCAAGCAGCAAACCAGAGAGAAACAAACCCGGAAAAACATGGGTGCAACACAGGACAAAAACCCTGCTACTCCCCAGAATCAGGTGTCCTCTGAGGAGCAGGCCAGCCGGACAGGAAGGCTTCGTGCCAGGGGCAGTCAGAGCACCAAAGTCTAAGTGCTGCCTCAAGCCCCCAGGTCATCAAACCTTGTTGAGCTGCACTGCCTCAGAATGACAAACCAGGGCGAGGGCACTCTGAGTTACACACAGGCTTCCTTCTGCAACCCCGGGTCAGCACAGGTGGAGGGGCCATTCCCTGCTGACCAGCCCCTGGGGGCCCAGAAGGTGGCCAGTCTTTGTCCTTCTGTTCCTCTTATCTGGCTCACCATCACAGTGGGAAGAGCAGCCATTGCAGAGGGAGACAGCAGTGGGGAAGCCAGCTGGGTCAGTTGCTGCTAGTGACAGGCCAATCTGGAAGGCCAATGTTGGCAAGGACCTTCTATGTCCAGATATGATTTCAGCATGGACTCCAGCTTGGCTGAAGGAGTGCCACACAGCCACTAAATTTTATTCTCTGCATTAGGAAAATTCACTCCTAGAAAATCCTCTCGTACCTATTGCCTATGGAGGGGACCCAAAGCATAAAGAACCCTGAAAAAGGAAATCTTGTTTCTGGAAAACCCTACCTCCAGTTAATTTGTGGGAATCTTCTGTAGGGAAGAGGACACATCTTTTCACACATGTCACTGTGATCAAGCGCCTCAGATTTACTTTGGCATATGTTGCTTGGAACTTACTTTTATTTGAAATGTATTTTGAAAATGAATACCTTCCTTCTCTGTCTGAATAGGAATCTCATGTAAATTAGCCCATGCTATCATTATGCCAAACCATCTGGTGGAATCAGTTAAAAGAATTAATGGGAAAAAAATCAGGTGAATCAGTTTTTCATTTATCTATTTATGTCTATTCTATTCTATTGCTGGCAAATGACGCAAGTCCAACTGGGGCCAGCCCACGTGAATCTGTTCAGAAGGCAGTGGAGTTCATCACACAACCATGTGAAGGGCAGAGGTGTAACAGGTTATCAAAGAGATAGGGCACCAGTTACTGAACATTAGCAGGATCTTTATCATCTCCAGGACTCTTGTCTAGGACTCCCACCATCTCACATCTTGTCTTTCTCCATGTTGGCTTCATTCTTTGGACTACAAATGGCTGTATATCCATTTCTATACATGGCAGAGAACAAGGCCACCAACAGCTGTCAAGTTTACATCTGGTTTTACCTCTGATAGTTCTTGCTACTATAAAGGGATTAACTTGAATATTTCCTTGATTTAAGATAAGAAACAATCCATCTTCAATTAGGCATTTCATTTTTGAACCAATCTCTGTTACCTTTGACATGACCCATTGGACCCACTCCTATGGATAGAGACTGCATTCCCAAAGAAGAGAGAATAATTGTGATCCAGGCAGCAAACCCAAGATCCCACTATTGAACACCTACAGGATATTTATTATGTGATCACTATATGTGTAGGCGATGAGCAAAGCAATGTTTGGCATTCTGTATTTAAAAATGTCTGACAACCAAATGCTGGTATATCTTATCTTATACAAAAGATATGTGTCCATAAAACAGTATGAATAGCAAATATTATTTCAAGAGCAGTCCAGGAAATTGATATTTTAAAAAATTCAGGGTATAAGAATCCTCTTGTAACTATGTAATGTTGGTAATTTTCCTCTGACTTACTGGTTTGTTCAAGATAAAAGTTATAGGGTAACTTTAAAAACATATCATAATTTATATTTATTAAGTCATTCATTTAATAAGCATTTGTTGAGCATTTCCTGATTGCCAGATACTCTGATAGTTGCTAGGTATAGTGGGATAATGAGGACCCTTTAAGGAGCTCTCTCTCATCAAGTCAGAGAAGAGGGTTTATTTCAACACCAGGTAATGAGGGAAACTGGAGACCCTGCTAAGCTGTATTTGACATCCCACAGACAGAAAACCCAGTTATTTACTTTTCCAGACTGTCCTAAGAACACCAAGGAAGGACATTGAATTGAGCCTGAGAAAGGAAAATTGGACCAGGAAACACTTCCAAGAGAAGGTCATCCTTCTGCTGAGACTTCAGGATTGCAGAATTAGCCAGTGGACTGATGGGGGAGGGGAAGTTCCCTTTTCCTTAGAAAAGGGAATAGCATGCACCTCCCCACAGAGGCATGAGCAGCTAGCATCTTCTACCCGAATACCAGGAGAGCTGTAGGTCTAGTAGAGCCTAAGGGCCTTTTGTGCCATGCTGAGGAGCCTGGAAACTTGATCTGGTAAGGATAGGGGACCCCTGGAAGGTCAGTTCTATATCTTAGAGATATCTTTCTGGAGGTGATACAGAGGATAAACTTAAGAAGAGTAATCAAGGAGGCAGGAAGAATGGCTGGCATGTGATGGCAGGTTGGGATAACAGTAAGGATGGCAGAAATGGTCAAAATTCAGTAATGTAGGGTAGGGTGGATTGTGAAGGAAGAAGAAAATAAAGGTAACTCCCTGTTTCCCATGGGTTGTGTGTGGGGCACTTTGCTGATGCCTTGCCTCAGCAAAGAACCTCAGAAGCCTGCTTGTGTCCTCTGCAACTGCTTCTGAGTGTGTCTCCATTAGTATTCAGTGGGCAGCACTAAGCACATTTTCTGCCTTACTTGGAGGAAGCTCTGGCTCCCCTTCCCTTAAGTTCTTAATGGTAATAGAAGTTTTTGTTTGTTTTGTTTGGGCAGTGTAGTTTTTTTAAAAATTTTTTTAGTTGTTAATGGACCTTTATTTTATTCATTTATTTATATGCGGTGCTGAGAATCGAACCCAGTGTGTCACACATGCTAGGCAAGTGCTCTATCACTGAGCCACAACCCCAGCCCAGGTAGTGTGAGTTTTTAATATCTCAGATTCAAAGCTGGATTCTGATTTTGTGGTCCAACTAAAGGAGCAGAAAGGACTGTCAACCTGTCTCTGGTAGGAGGTTTTTACTGCTGTTATTGATTGTCTTGATGTAAGGGAAATTTTTGATTTTTAAATGGAGACTATAAATATTTAACATTGTCATTTTCCAATTTACTTTTAGAAGCCAAGTTCATATCATTTCCATTTGATGTGTTTCTCAGCAAAGTGATCTTTAGAGGGGAAAAAAAACATTGAAGACTTGAAGTCACAATATTAGTAATGTCATCTTTTTCTTAAAGTCTGGCAGCCAGCATTCAAATGAACAGAGATAGTAGTTCCACCAGACATGAGAACCTTCTTCAAATATTTAAAGAACTAAATCAATTATTTTCAAAACCTCAAAAGTTAATTGGAGGAAGGCATGATTGAAAATTCACAAAAGAGGAAGTAAAAATGTCCAATAAATATGTCAAAAATATTAAACCTTATTATAAGTTAAAACAGAATAGACTTTTTAAAAATCTCAAGTTAGCAAAGATGAAAGAACTGGCTAATGCTTCTTTATTTGGGGAGGTTTTTGTGTCATCAGTGAGAAAGTAAATTGGCACACATTTTCTGGGGGATAGTTTTCCAATATCTGCCAAAGACCTAACCTTTAATCTAGTCATTTGAATCCAGGAATCATCAGGAGGAAGTCATTTATGTGTGTGAATGTTCATATCAATTTTTATAATACCTAGAAATAATCTAGCCCTCTAATGGGATTTTTAAAATAAGTCATGTTACGGCCATATGCTAGGATGCTATGTTGTTATTATGATCATGTTGAATATTTACTTAGAGGAAAATATTCATTACATATTAAAGAGAAAGTTTAAGAAGATATAACTAGTATGACTCCAGTTGTTATCTCTGGATTATTTTCCCCTCTACAGATCACTTTGCTGAGGAACACATCAAATGGAAGTGATATGAACTTGGCTTCTAAATGTAGATTGGATAATGATAATGTTAAATATTTATAGTCTCCATTTAAAAATCAGAATTTTTCCTTACATTAAGACAATCAATAACAGCAGTGAAAACCCTGACTAAAAGTAAAAAGGATTATGAATAATTTTTGTTTTCTCATTTATGCTTTTAGCATTTTCTAAATTTTATGCAATATGTGTTTATTCAAAAAAGTAAATAGAATTAAATTCTCTGTCACACACACACTGAAGAGCTTGTCATGTGAAGCAGCAGCCTTATGGTCCGTTTCAATTTGGCATAATGAGGAACTTTCTAAGAGTTAGAGGTGATTTGCAGAGAAACAAACAGTCTTCTCCAGAAGTTAGATGCTCCTTTGTGGAAATCTCATAAGAAGTCTCCATATGTTGGGTGATTTGTCGGAGTAGATGAAATTTAAATATCCTTTTATGATCTATGATCCATTTGTTATGACTAGCTCTACTTGTTGGCTCTGAGGGATCCAGCTGTCTGCTTTATTAAATATGGTGCTTGGTACTAGAAAATTTCACACACTTAGTATTCACTAGATCACTGGCTTTTGAACGTTTTTGACTTGAAATGCATAACTTGAAATACATTGTACATGGGAAGCAAAGCATTTCACAGTTCCCTTACTATCGCGATACAGCATAGATGTTTTCTATGGTGCTGAGTTTTAGTTTTCTAAATGCAGCCTGTACCTGCTGAATTGATTTCACAGTTTGGTTTGCAACATGCAGCTTGAAAGCCCTGCACTGAGCACTCCACAGCTTCACTTTGTCCTTGGAGGCCTATTTACCCGGTCATCTACCTGTCTGGCTGCCATCAGGTGAGGTTGAATGGTGTAGCCTCATTTCTGCTGAATTCTCTGAAACGAGGATCTGCGTAGTAGCACATATGCCCTTTGTCAGTGTTGGAGCTTAGGAGAAGGTACATCCAAAATTCATATGCATAGTTTTAAATTCTTTATGTAAAGCTTAAAAAAATACTTCTTGATAAATATAACACATGATCTCCATCAGTAGTGTTTCTTCTACTAAGTACTTAGCTGACTCCCTTGCCTTTTGTTCTATGATAACCCTGAAAATAATCTTGTCACCATAAAAGTTCCTATTGATATAGTAACTAGCACAGTGTGTCCATAAATGAATTCAATTTGAAAGATGCAATTCTAGAAATCACTTTTCCGTGTTGATCAGGCATTCAGAGTCTACCCCTTTATTTGTATCGATGATTGATAAATAAATGTTAGAAGACTAAATCTCTACTCTTTTTGGGGGGGTACCTATGATTGAACTCAGGGGCACTTGACCATTGAGCACTATTTTGTATTTTATTTAGAGACAGGATCTCACTGAGTTGCTTAGTGCCTCACTTTTGCTGAGGCTGACTTTGAACTTGAGATCCTCCTGCCTCAGCCTCCCTAGCTACTGGGATTACAGGTATGCACCACCATGCCCAGCTTAAACCTCTAATCTTAAAGGTGGTTATAGAAGGGTAGTCATGCATAGCAAAAGCTAACGCTTCTTTATTAAAGACTGTAACCTTAAAATACATGATTGTGAATGACTCCAAGAGTCAGAGTAATCCTTGGAAATTCCAGTTCCACTACAACATCACTCTGTGAACTTGGCAAGTTACAAACTTCTCATGTATTAAATGGAGACAATACTAGGATTACTGTGAGGATTAAATGAATTAATACATTGGAAAGTACCCACAACAATGTCTTTCCCTTTCCCAATTTTTCTGTATAATGCAGATCTTAGATAGCAAGTTTCCTCTCTTGAAATTTTCTACTTCTTCCAAGTTCCAACTAGTTACTTCATGATAAACTCATTCATTTTTAAAAAATCCTGGCTAGTAGTATTATGTTTTAATTGAACCATTCTGGATGCCGTCTCAAATGTTGATGTTAGTCCAGCTCTACAGAAGACCTTGCAAAGTATGAAGTTTAGTAGAAAGAAATGTTTTGTAACTCATTTTCTCTGTATGTGAATATGTTTTCATGAACTTTCCTTTTCTTGGTGTAGAAATGGCTTCTGTTTAAGTAGCTGATTATTCCTTTGATTAGACACTGAAGATTATAGCACTTTATTGTTATAAGAGTTTGATAAATATATTCATTTTTACCATAGAACCATGAACATATTACTCTATTTCCTTGGACTTATATAATAGTTTTCTACTGCAGCAGCTTATTTGACTATGGAAAATTATCATGGATACTATGGGGAATTTATTATTTTTCTAATTGCTAGCAGTTTTTTCTTACAAACACAAATAGATAAGACTTTTAAGATATAATTCTGTCCTGGAAGAATAGCTTCTTTAGGCACCTTTGGTTTTGTCATAGCAGTTCCTGATGAACTAAATATTTTCTTTAATTTTTCACTGTAAATTATGTGACTCTTCTATTAAAAATAAATATCTTAAATTCTACAGCAGATTATTATGTTTTAATTTGTTTAAAGCCTTTCTCATGGGTGCATATTTCAGTATGGAAACTCCTTTATAGGTATTTACATCATATGAATGTGCATTTAATCATGGTAGGTATAAGCTACTCTTATTAGTTGTAAAAAATAAACACCTTGTTGCAGGTTTTGAAAAACCCTCTTTTCAGTGGGGAAAAAAAAGGAATGATTCCAAAGTCATTTGGGCATCTGAAGAATTTTGTCTGAAAGCAAAAGTCTATTTTTTCAAGTCATCCATTTCCAAATGTTTTCAAAGAAAATAAACTCTAGTGTGGACACATTTATTTTTGCAAGGTTTTATTCCAATGTTTTTAAAAGTTCATATTGAAAAGTGATCAGTCTCATGTTCTTGGACAGAAGAGCAACTAATAGATTTGCTATTCAAGTAATCTGATGAATGTGGAAACACTGTCATTAAAATAGGGATTTTTGTTTTTCAAAAATATGCTGTGCAGTATGTTGGTATGACCCCCAAATGGCAATTTTATTACATGTTACTAACCCAGATGTATGTATATGATACCAGATCATCAATATCTTTTATTTTATCCTTCATGTAGTAAAAGGCCCTATTTAGCCTGTGTGATGATTTGATATTAAATATACATGAAAATTCTTTATTCTTATGTAATTATCTCTCGTACATTTGTTATTTAGATTGGAGTCTATGATTATTCTTTGAAAATGTTTTCTTCAAATAGTATTTAACTCATTTGACTTCAAAGGAATGTAAGTTGAAATAAATGTCTGAGCCATTTAGAATTGTTTTTGAGATGCAGTTCCAGTTGTGCCAGACACTTCATTTATAGCTTCCTGCATTTGGTAATGATACCAATCCATAAAATGACTTTAAAATCTTCCATGCATCATTAAATTCTTTTATGCTTCATTGTAGGGGTTTAAATAAATTTAACTGGCCTATATAATGAAGAATTTGCTTCTTTCGTGGATTATAAAGTTGTGTACGTGTGTGTGTGTATTTTTAAAATGTTGTCTCAAGTTGACTTTAATTTAGATACTTTGAATAAGATCACATTAAGAAACTTTGTGGCAGGGTATTATAACATTGGTAATTGCTTTTTAAAAAAAAATCTGGAAAGTAAGATCTTTTGTCTATCGATGTATCAAGACATTAGAAAAATAAATTAGGAACTGTTTGAAACTCTTTATTATAGGAGCTCAAGTCATTAAATGGTAGCATTATAATGTGGTTTAATAGTAATCTAAACACATTATCTTTTACCCAAAATGTTTTGTTGCTGAGAAACCATTGAGACATTAAATTGCTAGAATTACAACTGCATTGTATCATCAGATGAAACCTGACTTATTTATACCATAGTTCAGATGGCTTCTGTTTGGGGTTAGAAGAAACTCTGACACAAAAATAATATTTAAAAAAGGTTTTAATATGTATAGGATCTTTCTATGAAAATTATATTAATGAAATGCCTTTTCTAATTTTTATCTCCTTTCAATCTGTTCAGAGTTCTGTTCTTTTTCACAAGGCTCTGTTAAAAAGGACAGGTTTTCTCTTAAATAATGAATAGAGGGTCTGGCCCCTCCATCCCCACCCCCAATCTTCTGTTTTTTTGGTGTTAGCTACACTGAATTTTTAACAGTGGTAACAGTCGTGTGAAAGCATGTTTCTGGCTCTTTTGACAAACCACTTTCACTGCCTGATGTTCATTCTCCCCAGATATTTGAATGCCCCCCAGATACTTCTGTTCAGATATCACCACCTTACAGAGGACTTCTGTTGACCACCATGCATCTCTCACTCTGTCCCCTTATCTGGCTTCACTGAACCATATCATCCGATGTTTTTTAACTGTGTTATTTGTCCATCTCTAACATCAGGGCTTTCTGTTTGGCCAACACCCAGCACATCCAGCACCTGGTAGGTAATCACTAAATATGGGTCAAATGACTTCTTTCTCATGGAGGCTTAATAAAGAATGGTTCTGCATACAGTTGTCTCCTTCTATCAGTTTGGTTGTGATGAACATGGCTGCTCTCATGTTCCTTTTCAGACTGCCCTTGCTCAGAGCTCCTTGGATATATGACTCGCCCCTGTGTCGCCCGGGAGAATCTCCTGCTGTCTCAAGTCAGGGGCTGGGTTGTGGAGCTCTAGACTTCCCTGCCACAATTAAATTGTTTTGCTTATCTACAACAGCTTTCACCTTATATTATAGGCGTTTAAGTTCAGATTTCATACCAGCATACTGCACAGAATAGCATTTGATCTCATAGTATTTCTGGCCTTAGTCCAGCTGAGACTCTGCTCAGATGAAGTCCCTGTATCTTTGGGCTGAGATTCAGACTCCTCCTTTCCAACTTTTCATCTTATCAAAGCACTTGGGTCTTGACTGCAGGGCACAGTGGGACAGTGGCCTGCCTTCTCAGGCCAGGTGTTCAAGCCTTAACCTCACTACCTCTGGCCTGGCCACATCAGTCCCCACTCTTCTGACTTAGAGTCTTCACTTCACTGGTCACACTTGGACACACTTATTTCAGCCTGGCTATTATATTAAAAACAAACCAAATTTCAGTTATAGATTAGTAATATTTTTTTCCTTTGAATGGGGGTAAGTTCCTATATCTGCTTAGTCAGACATGTTAAAGTATACTTGGAAATTGTTTAGTTTAGCATTTTTAAAGCAATATTCCTGAAAGTGTTGATGCTCCCAAATAGCTATAGGTGTTTATACCTGTGCCTTCTACAGATGAGCACTAATAAATTAATACTCTTGCATTCTAGGTCTTTAGACATTCTTATGTTTTAAAGGGAATATTAGATATTATTTATAAATATATCCTATTAAACAGCAAACTTATCATCCATTCCATTTGTTCTCAAAGCTTCTTCTTAGCATTGGATGTTTTTTTTTTTGTTGTTATTTTTTTTTGGAACCGGGGATTGAACTCAGGGACGCTCAGCCACTGAGCCACATCCCCAGCCCTATTTTGTATTTTATTTAGAGACAGGGTCTCACTGAGTTGCTTAGGGCCTTGCTAAGTTGCTGAGGCTGGCTTTGAACTTGCGATCCTCCTGACTCAGCCTCCCAAGTGCTGGGATTACAGGCGTGCGCCACCACGCCCGGCCAGCATTGCATGTTTTATTGTCCTTTTAGCCCTTGAGAAGAATTTTGTCAAATGGAAAGTAATTATACAGGTGACTTTTCCATGAAGTATTTAGAAGCCAGTGTTTTTGATGTGCTTTGCTTCCTAAATTCCATTCATAAACCTGTATTGATTGAGTTCTAGGTATACTCCCAGGATATGACTCTTACATGTTACAAACTGACTTTATTATTAATTTTATTAATTATTGTTTTATTTTAAGATACACATTAATTTTATTTTCTAGTTGAAACACAGACTTTATGCAGTATCTTGTGTTTGGGCAAATCCAAGTAGAAAACATTTCTGTCACTTCAGAAAGTTCTCCTATCCTATTTTATGCCTTTTATTTTAAATTTTATTTTTTTCCTGCCAGATGTTCAGACATCCCACCTGGAATCCAAAGAAGCTCCTAGGAAGTCTGCTGCTTCGAATATATGTGATTTCCGGGATCCTACAGACAGAAACTACTTTGCTAAATTATGGGCCAAACTTTCAGCCAAAAAAACACCAGTGGTAAGGGAGGGTCTGAAGGGGTGAAGTGACAACCGAGCCTTACATGACGTCAGGCAGAAAGAGGATTTGATATTTGGGGATGAAGGAATTACCCCCAAATTGTTTTCTTACTGGTGTGAGACAAAGACAGGATTTTTTTCCTGCTCTTTCTACATCTCTAAGAGTAGATACTGATTCTAAAAATAGAACATCCAAACTCTGACACTCAGTTCTTCTGTGAGAATAGAACAACGTTACAATAAAATTAACACAGAAAAGTACATATTTCATGTATTTAAGAGAAAACTTGCTCTCTGGCTGGGATGTAATTTTGAGTATTGTGGGGCTGAACCTGAAAAGTGAGTCCACTCCAAGAGCCTGTGTTTTAGAATGGTGCTGTTTTTCCTTCCACGTAGTTGTACATGATGGTGGAAGTTGCTGGCACACATTTGTACATGCACATACTAATGCAATATAATTTGGCAATGTCATTCCCTGATAATTCCTCTTTACCTCCCCCTCTCCTTCCCCCGGTACCTTTCCTCTACTCTATTGATCTCGCTTTGAATTTTCTAACAGTGCTGTTTAAATCAGTCATGTAGCTTGGTTCTAGCTCATTCTCTGGGAACTTAAGAAATCAGCACACACAAGAGTGTCAACTACAGAATGGACCCTACATTCAGATTAGGTTGTACTCATTTCTCTTTTGTAATCGTTTTTCTGTGATGATCTGGGAATACAAAGACTTGAAAAGTTGCAATTGCAAAAGTGACAGGACTTTTGTTTTGATTGTCAACATTGTGCTTATGTTTTCTTAAGCCTAGCCTATTAAAATAATTACACCATATTCTAAGGTCAGAGCCACAGGCAGTGACCAAAAGCATAGACTGATTACTGGTCTCTTTCAACAAAAAGGCTCAGGCTATACATACAGACAGCTCTGCATTCTGTTCTAAGTCATAATAGTTGTGGGGTATTCTAGGTGCAGGAAACAGGTATTGCTGCATGCACATCTGTGTTCTCTTGGTCTTCTGTCTGCCAGCAGGTCACTTCCAACAGGGCTTCCTTCCACATTATGTGTACTCTCATCCTGGTCCAGCCTGACTCTGTTCCACCTTTTGGTTCTGTACCCACAACTTGTAGCAACTTCCTGTCTCTTTAATTCATGTTGCTGAAAGCAAGATAAATTATGGGATAATTTACTTAAGCCATGCCACACAGGTCCTATTAGAACATTGTGCAGTCCCCTGTGGCAGGGAAAAAGCTAGGACTCTTTGGTACAGATGTGTCTTAGAAGCAGCAGTGGGTGGGTACACTCTAAACATCTATAAATATGAATCGGTACCGAGATAGTTGAGTGCAGGAAATTAATACTTATTTGTCCAAAATAAATTGTCTAGAATTATTCTCATCCACCAGGATTTGTGGGAGATCAAACAACAGTCATTAGAAATCGGGATCACTCCCCACATTTGGTTTAAATTCAAGAATACTAAGACTTACCCTATTCTGGAAAATTACAGAAGGGCCTGTGGCCTCCCAACCACTGTGATTAACCTTGGAGATGTTCCTTGTGCAATATCCTAAATTCCACTTCAAGCCAGTGATTCTGTATCTTCTCTACCACCAGTAGTTTTTTTTCCCACCGTACCCCTTAATCTTGCGGAATGTTGTGGTGCCAATAGAGGTGAACAGGTAACCCTCCTGCACGTGAGGAACCCACTCCTCTGTCATTGCAGTGCTGGGAAATTCAGGTCTTTGCAAGTTAGTCTACAGTCTCCTCATCTGCCGTGGCCTTCTTAGATGGTATGGCTTGATGCTTTTAAGAGCTTAGTCTTTCAAAT
The DNA here is from genome assembly GCA_020662805.1 of Glaucomys volans. Lineage (NCBI taxonomy): Eukaryota > Metazoa > Chordata > Mammalia > Rodentia > Sciuridae > Glaucomys > Glaucomys volans. Next base: position 673,637 of record JAJEJO010000493.1, read on the forward strand.
TCAAGTTCTCGAATCTCCATCTGGGACTTAGGGTACCCAGAGATCAGATCTCCAGACCACAAAATGCTGACCACCTTTACCCCTTCATGATAAGCCTGTGCCTGACAACCAGCCCCTTTTCCTGGTTAGATTGTCCTGCCACATAGACTGGCAGAAGCATACACCTTATTGAAGATGGCTTTTCTCTGGTCAATGGTGCTAGGAGTTGGGGAGACTGGGGAACAGAAATGGAAAAACCCACACTCTGCTCTTAACTGTGATTCATCTCTAAAAATTTTAATATAAAATTAGCAAACAGTATGGAGAAACCCAGAGATGGGAGGGCGTGATAAAAAGCATGAAAATAGAAGGGGTCACCTAGATGGTGATAGATGGGGGAGGGGAGCAGGTGTCACAGATCACCGGGGTCAAAAAGAGTCTCGTGAACTTTTCACATGCCAGGTTGCTCTTTGCCTGCAGTGCAGCTCTCTGAGAAGCTGTTCAGCACCTGTAATCCAGATCATCCAGAGCCCCGTGTGGAACTGGAATGTCTGTTGTGTCAGCTATCAGGGTTGGCAGTAACTGATCCATGATGGTAACAACGCCCAGACCCCGGAGGTTCTGGTGCCTTTGCCTCTCAGTGCTGGTAGTGTGGATAGAGTTACAATGCAACAGGGTAGTTTCACAGAAAAGCAAATCAGGTGCTTTAGATTCACTTGAGAAATTAGCACCAATGTCATTGCTATTGTCGTATATATAGGTAATTCATTTAATGTTATTTTGGGTGCCTCATTTTTCTTTTAAGGATTATGAATTTTAACAAATTCCACCATTACATGCAACTACAGTGCATCGGTAAAAATACGGAAAAATTAAAATTTCAAAAATTATTCATGAAAATTATGAATTCAATTCTATTTTGAAATTTGCAAATATTTATCAAAATGGAGGAGGTCTCACAGATTATTAGCCTTTTGCACTGCAGGAATAATGTCACAAAATAAGCAACACACTTTTTAAAGATTGCAGTAGAAGATTCAGTGAGACATTACAATGTTATGTTGGGGAACATAATTGCCTGTATATAGCATTTATAATTTAGATAGGGCTGTCATGTAATTATTTCACGTATTCCTCACTGCAGGTCAAAGGAAATGCTATTTTCCTTGTTCTACTTTGGAGGTGTTCTAGTGAAATTGAGACAGTAATTACAACTTCCTCTGCTAAAACTAATAAACAAATGATAAGTTGTCTAAAAGGAAAAAAAGTAGACATTTTTCAGTTTTTTAGATTTAATGTGTTCCTATTTCCCTTTGAGAACTATCAAAAAAGTAATATCTAAAGCAGAAATTTCTATCTGTATTATCTTCTGGGAGGTTCTGTTTCTCTGGAGCATACTTCCCACTTATGTTGAAGATTGCATCCTCCCTCTGCTGCTCAAACCCACCTCAAAACTCACCATGTAATGAGGCCTTTTGAGCACAACCCCACTCATCTAATATTCTGCTTCTTCCTTGGCCACAGTGTGTCAAGGTGTAATTACAAAGTAAGGAAGCCCACTTTATATATGGCTTATACGAATCCAGTCTTAGTCCTTGGTAGACACATGCTATAACTAGATGAGTGAGTATATGTTACGTGATTTTGGCCTCTGCTTGTTTAACTATTGACTCTTTGACCCAAGAGGAAAAATGCACTTGTGTGGTGTTCTTGCCCTGGGTCATCTTACAAAAGTCACTTTTCTGCTGTGCAATCCCACTTCCTCTTCTACAAAGTAGAGATAATATCTACTCTACAATGTCTTTGTCTTAAACTCCTTTGTAAATCATTGACTATAAAACAGATGTTGGCTGTTGCTGCAGTGATGGTGATGGTGATGGTGATGATTGGCAGGGAGTGGGGAAGGGTTGAGACCTTCAGCTATACTTCTCATGTTCAAGAATAGTAGCTCTACTTTGGGGGCTCATCATATCCTTGAATCACCAAGAACCTTCAGACCCATGAAAAGTGGTTTATTGAACTTCTACTAATGGCAGATTTAGCACTTTGGACCAACCCTCTTGCTGAAGACTACTAAAAAAGATTTAAAAAAAAAATCTACTGGAAGATATCAGAGAGCAAACAGACAAGTGGAAAATTATCAGACCAGGAATTCAGGGAACATGAACCTAAAAGAGGAGCTTGGTTCCAGAGGTAGGCATGGTTGAAGGCAGAAGTGACACTTCTGACATCTATGGAAATACAAAAATCATATGAGGTCCCCCAAGGAGGGAAACCTAGTCAACTGTGCTTTCTTTGGGTTGGTAAGTGAAGAGCTGCAACCTTGCAGTAGGGGTGAATGAGAAGAATTCATAGGAACAACAGTTTAAGTACTCTCATTCCCAAAATTCCATTTGTTTGTCTCCAACAAGATGTTTCCAGGTATCCGACAGAGAAAGATTTTCATAAGCAACTTAGACAATATAATGTCTAGTTCACAATAAAAAATAATAAGGCATACAGGAGATGGGAAAACATGAACCAAAAATAACAGAATTAACAGGTAGTAGAAATAGGTCTATGCATCTTTTAGATAGTGGTGGAACCAAACACACATTTTGAAACTTCCAAGTGTTGACTATTAAGCCCAATATTTAATATGATTGTATGTAAAATATTCAAGATACAAGATAAAATTGGAAATTTCATCAAAAAGTGGAGGCAATAAAAAATAACTACGTGGGAATTATAAAACCTATGGGGAGGGGAAACAATAACTAAAATTATTACCCCATTAGACACAGCTTAGAATTATTGGACAGGAAAAATAATAGGAAAAATAAATCTTAGATAATAAAATAGATAATACTGTGAAAAGGGAAGATGCGCAAGGTAAACAATGAGAAGGTCTAATGTTTTATGGAACCCTAAAAAGAGAAAAAATTGAGCAGAATTTCAGAGGCAAGTGATGAAATCTTATAATGCTAATGAAAGTCATTAATCAGATTGAAGAAATCTTAAACTAAGTACACAATTAATTAATTAATTAATTAATTATATTATTCTGGTACCAGGGATTTAACCCAGGGGCACTTAACCACTGAGCGACATCCCCACCATTTTTGCATTCTTCACGGTTACTGAGGCTGGCTTTGAACTCATGATCGCCCTGTTTCAACCCCTGCAGCTGCTGGGATTACATGCATGCATCACTGCACCCGGCCCCAGTACACATTTTTTTTTTAATTATATTGAACTAAAAACATCTAAAGAATAGTTAGCAGTGGGTGGGGAATTATTTTTCAAAGGGTAACCATTAGGCTGACAACTGACTTTCTAAAAGAAATGAAAGTTAGAGACAGAAGAATATCTTTAAAGTGGTAAAGGAAAATTATTGCTAGCCTAGAATTTTGTACCCAGTGAAAATATTGTTCAAAACTAAAAATGAATTAAAGATATTTCTAGATAAAGGAACAGAGAATTTCTCAGAGAAAACCTACATAAAAGGAAACTGTAGGGAATTTTCTTTAGGCAGCATGAAAATGATCTGAAGTCTAGAAGATTAGAGACACGGGAAAGAATGAAGAGCAAGAGGAAATATAAATATGTTAGTGAGTCAAAAGAGATGTTGACTGTATAAAATGACTTTGAATATAAATAGAATTAAAATGTATGACATTAAAATATAAAAATGAAAAAATGTACAATTACAAGAAGTCAAGGATGTTATAAATGGAGATGAAATGCCCTAGAATCCTGGCATCTGAAGTCCAGGAAGAAGGTAAATATAATAGTGTCAGCCTGTTACACTGTGATGAATCAAGAACACATTTTAATCTCTATGATGTCATGAAAAGAAGATCAATAAATGTATAATTTTTAATCTTAACTGGGGGCAGAGGTAGAATAATAATTTAACCTTGTGTCAGCAACACTAGCCAGTGCAATAAAGCATGAATAAGTAATAAATAGTGTAAAGTTTATAACAGTTAATATAAATATAATGTGCACTTGACAAAGCTATGAGATATTAGTACACTTAAATAAATTGAATTTCAAAATAATTGCAGCAATTTTAAATGTATTTTTAAAAATTAAATATATTTTCAACAGCATCCAAAAATCAAATATTTAAGGATAAATCTAATAAAGGATGTGTAATGCCACCACATAGAAAGATATCAAACATATTATTTAGGAAATTTGAAGAACTAAATAATTAGAGGGATGGACCATGTTCATAAACTGTAATAATCAATAACATACAAATGTCAGCTCTCTCCAAATAAAACTATAAATTCAATGCAATCCAGTAAAAAAATCCCTACAGATTCTTTGTGGAAATTGATGGCATTTTAATATTTATATGGAAATGCTGGTACCATAAAATAAACTTGATAGACTGAATAAGAGCCCAGAAAGAAACCTATGCATGCATAGAAAGTTGATCTATGAAAAGGGGGCATTGCTGAGCAATAGGAAAATGATGGTCTTTTGTATAGTATCAACTGGATACAAATAGGGAAAAATTAACCCTGATCTCATACCACATACAAAAATTGAATTAAGATGGTTGTCCATATGAATGTGAAAAGCCAAATAATACTTCTAAAAGACAATGTAAGATAAAGCTTTATGACCATGGTGTGAGGAAAGATTTCTTAAATGTAAACAGAAAGCACTAGGTACTGTTGAGGTACATTAAAATGAAGAACTTCTGTTAACCAAAAAAACAGCATTTAATATAAAAAGGCAAATCACACACAGAAGATATTTGTAACAAGTATAACTGACAAAATGTATCCAGAATTTATAAAGAACTGATAACAAATGATTAAGAACAAAACAGGAATCCATAGGAAAGTCCCCTCCCAAAGGATAATATCTAGATAGCCAACAACCAAATGAACAGATGTACCACCTCAGGAAAATGCAAATTGTAACTGTAATGACATACCACTATGAATAAAATAAAAAATACTAAAACTAAAGGACAGACTTCACATGTGACAATTAAAATCACATAAGACAATTTGGGGGAAGTTAATTGGTATGCTTTAGAAACTAATTAGGCCTAAAAGTTGAATATATACATACATTATGCCTCAACCATGATGTTCCTCTGTATGTGTATATATCCAACAGAAAAAGAGACAATGTACATCAAAGATAGGTATAAGGAAGTTTATACTAGCATTGTTCACAGTAGTCCTAAACTGGAAATTCAAACATCCATCAGCAGTAGAATGGCTAAGTAGATTTTTAAATATCCATATGATTAAATATGTATGATAATGTAAATGGATGAATTTTGCTTCTTATGTGTCTCACAAGTATACTGTTGGACCAAAGAATTCTGACTCAAAATACACAATTCCATTTATGTACAGGTAAAGAATAGATGATATTAACCATAATATTTAGGGATGCAAGCCAGGTGATAAAAATGTAAAGAAGAAATGGTTACCATGAAAGTCAGAGAGCACTTATCTCTCTAGGAGGAAGAAAGTGGTAATGGGTGAAGGATGCTGGCCATTGCTTGTGAGGTTTAAGAGGCCACTTGGTGTAATGAGTATCATCTTTTTTTCCTATTTATTACCTGCACCAGTCTCAGTTACTTAACCTACCCTGGGGTTGGATAGGATTTCCTATGGGCTGAAAATCAAGGGCAGCATGAGGCAGGGATGCTGAAACCAAAATCCAGAGAAATCCAGCTAGATGATTAAAGGATTTGAGCAGAGTAAGGGATCCAGGTCACAGCAATAAAATAGATTAGGGGAAGAACTTGAAGGGCTGACACCCAGTGATAAAAATCTAAGAGTGAAATGATGACTTAAGGGAATTGTGGCCACATATGGAAGGTAGCATTCAAATGGATGGGGAGTTCATTATATCATTGCTGGTTTAGCAAGTCCAGGAAGGGCCTTGGCTCTCAGCCATCTTCCCCATGTGCAAAAGGTCTGTTCCTTCCCTCCCTCCCTCCCTTCCTTCCTTCCTTCCTTCCTTCCTTCCTTCCTTCCTTCCTTCCTTCCTTCCTTCCTTCCTCCATATTTCCTTCCATACTTCCTTACTTCCTTTCTCCCCCTTTTCCCTCCCTCATCTATCCACTCATCCTGTATTTGTTGAATTCCTAACGTGTGTAGAATATGGTACCTTCTCAGTGCAGAGCAGACGTTTGCTGAGGCCCTGCTCTAGATGCTAGAATAAGTCAGACCTGGTCCCTGCCCTGTGGAATGAGTTTTCTGGTAGTGAGTCCTCTGCTTGACTGGCTGTGGTGGGAGGGGGTCAGTGCATCTCTAGCCCCTCTACCCGCTGCCTTTCTTTGAGTAGCAAATGGACTAATGGAGTGTGGAGATCCTCAGTCTTACCAATGCCCAAAGTACTGACAGCTGGTTTTTGTTCCTCATCTCTAGGTCATTGGGGCTTTATTCTAGAATCCAAATGACTGGTCCTTGTCAGGAAGAAATGCCCAAGAACTTCTTTACTCCTCAAGTCTGAAAAAGATCTGCTAAGATTATGTTTCTTGATTTTTTTACTCCAATAATTTATCAATATAAGATGGTTTCTATGAATATGACCATAATTTTACATGAATTTAGCTGTGTGTGTGGTACTGGTGATTGAACTTGGTGGCATTCTACCTCTGAGCTCCATCCCCAGACCTTTTTATTTTGAGACCCAGTCTCATTAAGTTATCCAAACTGGCCTCAAACTCAGTATCCTTCTGCCTCAGCCTTTCCAGTAGCTGGGATTACAGTCATGCCTTGCCACATTTGACTAAAATAATTTAGATAATTGATAAATAGGATATTCAATTCTCTCATTTCCTCATTCCTTGCTCTTCCAATCCTTTGTTGCTTTAGTTTTTCTCCCTCCCTATCTTAAATGGTATTTTCTTTTCTGAATGATTCCCAAAGCACGTTAGTTTGAACATCTCTAAAAGATTCTTGGAGAACTGTAAATATAATTTTAATCAACCTTACTTCTTAAATACTTACATTTTTATCTTTAGATTTTATTTTTTAAACAAATTCACAGCTCTTTTCTTAGTGCTAAAAAAGCCATCTTACAAATACCAGCCCGTGAGGTGTTTTACTTCCACACACCTCACATGTGGTACTGGTTTACAGAAGTCTAGGTGCTTCTCCACTCCTTGTCTGATAGCCCTCTGCCTCAGCCCCCTCCCTGACAGTCCCCAGCCCCCTTTTGCATAGTTAGCTCTCTGGAAAGCACAAAGGGCCATGTTGACTTAGTCAATATTCTTGGTTCCAGAATTATCGTGACGATGAGGTCTTTGCCTTTCAGAAGCAGCAAAGTGACTTCCTGTACTTCAGTGATCTCTGTCTCTTCAACCAGCTCCTCCAACCTCTGGAGGGGATATCTGCTCCTAAAGGAGGCCTAGTCACAAAAGCCAATTCTCCAGGGGGAAAATGCCAAATGGCCAGTTATTTGAGGGCAAATGTATGTGTACAGAATATAAAGCCAGTTCAATCCTAGAAGGTACCCAGCTGTATGAGGCTGGTGACAACGTGAATCTGTGGTGACAAAGCTTTGGGCACCTCCCTCTTCCAACCACCCTTCCTTTCAATGCTCTGCAGCCTGTCAGCTCAGGGAGGAGTGGTTGCTTGCCCAAGATTACAAAGTTTAGAAATTCTAATTTGATCCCAAAGAAACATGCTTTCTTTTATTTAGGTGCATTTCTCAACGTTGACAAACCGGTGTGAATCCTGGGAGAATAAAGTTGATTTCCAGGGTCTTTACCTCTGTTCTACGTGTTCGGTTTAAACTCAGGATCCTCATGACTATACATTAGTTCAACTTTTCTTTTGTCATGAAAAAGATTTATTTAGGTCCAGGGGGTATGAATTATCATCTCAAATGTTCCCCAATCCTTCATGAGGTCAGTTCTCAGGATCCTCCTTTTCTAATCATTTGCTGTCCATGTCCTCATGTTATGTTGACCTTTGCTACTCACAATCACAGAAGACAGTGATTGTTACACACCTAAATCAGACCATGGCTGCCCTCTGATCAAACACCGCAGTTGCCTATCCTGTCTTCTGGTTCCCTGCAAGGCTCTGTGTGATCTGGTCCTCTGGGTGTCCTTGATCCCATTCCTGTTCCTCCTCTCCTCACCTCAGCCCCACTGACACTGCTGTCTTATTCCTCTAAACCCACCAGCACTCCTGCCTCCGGGTCATTGCACTGTTCCTCTTTCTGGAACATTCTTTCCCCAGATAGCCACATGGTTAACTTCCTTAACTCCTGCAAATTTTGACTTGGGACTCACCACCTTGATGCTGTCTGCCCTGATGTCATAATTAGTACTGCAATCTGCACCCCATACTCTGTCCCCTTCCTTGGTCTCCCTAATCCCCTTTCCCTGCTATACTTAAAAACAAATCTTTATGCTGCCCTCTAACATATTATATTATTTGCTTTCTAATTATGCCTGTTCTTGTTCTCTCCCTGTGAGACTCTAAACCCTGCAAAGACCAAAATTTTGGTATTTCCCTTATGTATTTTGATTATCTTGTACAATGCCAGGCACATAGTAGGTGCTCAGTTAATACTTGTGGAGAAAGGATGCATTACAGTTTAGAGCACTGCCACTTGGGCAAATCATACATCTTTTCTGATGCTTCGTTTTCTTATCTGTAGAGAGAATGGTGATTAAGAGCTAGGTTGTTAAAATGATTAGAAGAGTTAATGGATATGAATTTCCTGATACTTTGTAAGCATGCAGTATTATTATATTTTAACCACTAAAGCAAGCAGTGCTAGAGGGAAAGTTATGAGCACAGTAAGACACCACATATTTTTAGCAACAAGATTTCAGTTTGTAAGAACAACAGTGACATTTTTATTGTCCGTCAAATCCCAATATTCTGCCCTCATCTTATTCAACTTCTGTGTTACATGGCACAGTGCATTTGAGTAACCTCTTTTATTATAAAATTAAAATATACAAAGCACATGTATGGATTATAATAAGGCAACCTCCCTTATGTTCAGACTGCGCAGACTGACATGGAACTGCCTCCCTCTGAAAGTCATCCCCATCCTGACTTTAACCATACCAACTCCTTATATTTCTTTTGGGATTCTAATTTACTCTTCTATTTTCAAATAAATAGTATATCTTTTAAGGTTCTCCGCCCATCCCTTTGTTTTCTTTACAAATTACCTACTAAAGAACTCTAGCTGATCTGTGAGGTTTCCCACACTTTGGGGTTTGCTGGCTGGTTTCTTATGGCACCACTCATCGTGGTCTCCTGCCCCTAGATTTCCTGCAAATTGACAGTTTGATCCAGACCGACTCAAGGCCCATTTCTTTAGCAAGTCAATACAGGGTTCTATATTCTTTCATTAAAGGGCTCATGATACCTGGTGTTCTCTTTTTGTGATGTTAATAACTATTGTTGCTCAATGTAGTTTTTTATTAATGATGATATTGGAATTCTATGATTTCATTTTCCTTTATTAGCTGTAATAGTATTATCAAGAGATGCTTCATTCATTTGCTACTTGGTAAAATGGTGCAGTTCATGTAGGATCAGCAGTCTAAAAGCTTTTTTCAAGATAATAAATTGGTTTCATATTATTCTCTGGAGGTGATCAATTTATTTTAAATTATCATTGGTGATCATTATGATTTGAATTTATGTATCTTTAAAGACCATTTATCTACCACACTTTTAATTCTTATTGAAACACGAGTTATCCTACCTTTGACCAAGTTGTCTCTCGTGTCCTTTAACTTGGCCCATGAGGTTTTGATAGCCATCCTGCCCTCTGATGTGACAAGACATTTCATGCTGTCTTGTGGTCTACCTGACCCAGGCCTGGAATTAGTCTGTGCTCTGAGAAGCCTGGGTTTCTTTAAGTGGGAAATGGTAGCTCAAGAACACATTGCCTTTAAGATGCTCATTGCTATTGGAGTGGTCATTGTTTTTAGACCTTTTCTGTGGAAAGATAAAATATTTCATGAGTCCAAATGAATATTTCCTATCTAAATGCACAGAGAATCCTGCTTTTCAGACATAAGACATGATGGAATTACAGTGTCCCATTAAATTACTCATTTACTTTGTCCCACATTCCACACAGGATAACAGTAGGAATACTGTCAGGCTCTGTTAGGGAAACCAGAAACAGTTACCAAATTTTAAACAAATGCTCTCCCTCCATTATTTATGGTTATAACTACAGGATCAGAGCATAGTATCGTTACATACTTTCTTGCAAGTACTAGGGATGGAACCCAGGGCCTGTACCTGCCAGGCAGGCACGCTGCCACTGAGGTACACCTGTAGTCCCTTGCCATTTTCTCAAAGTCTGTTTATTTTCAAATAGTAGATCATAGATTTTACCTGTTTTATGTGCAAATTTTCATTATAGGGGTGTTGTTGATTCCTTTTCCTCTTTTTTCTTCTAATAGGTATGTATAAAATGTGATTGCATACTTTCTATTACTTGTTTTTACATGATATTTATTTCCTCAAACTTTTAGAAGGGCCCATGCTACTTTTCTTCCTGAGATTTCCTGTCCCTCGTCGCCTTCCCCTTCTGGTCCAGACCTTATCTTTCCTTTGTCTCTTAATAAATTTTTATTCTACTCTCATTGGTTTCTCTCAGTGTCACCTGTCCTGGGAGGGAGGCCCAGTGGTTCCGTTACAAGACTTCGCAGCTCCTAGAACTTACTGTGGACCTCTCTGCTCACCCCTGATGGAGTTGGAACACCCCTCCTGTGTTTCAGCTGTGGTTCCCAAAACGCTTTCCTGTGACTATTAGAGTGTCTCTGCATTCGCTTGTCCTCACGTCTTGCAGGCCCCACGTGGGTTCCCTTGGCTTCCTCCTGCATAGACGTGGATGCCACACGGGAGGAGCTGTTAGAGGCGCAGCTGTATATTGGACTTTGAGGGGCTATTTAATCACCTGGTTTTGTCTTAAACGTTTTGATACGTGTTTCATTTTGCTATTCAGTTGCTACTCTTTTATGGGGAGATTCTGAAAGAACCAAAAACTATTCTGCCATCGCCACTGTCATCTTCCCAATTGTGATGTAATTTAAATCAAGCATCAATTGAGAAAAAAAAAATAAGGATGATAGAAATGGAATCACAGTGGTAAATGTTGCATTTTGTACTAGCACAGAGTGATTCTGGATAAAATAATAGCAAGTTTGCATGAGAATTAATAATAAACACAAACAAAATAATAAGTTCACAGCAGGTTTAGTTGGTATATGGTTATTTTATAGCAATGTAAGGCTATTTATATTTATGGAGTTGTTTAAATATATGGGTTTTAAATGGCAAAATTTAAATGGGTTGTTCCTTTCTGGTCTCATTCCAGCCTCCCCTGACCTCTCAACACATCTTTTCTCTCCCTCCTGCTGGCAAAGAATCATGGAGCTAATGGTCAGGGAAAGAGCAGAATGGTCTCTGCAATCGAATATCCACCTGAGAGCCTCTGTTCAATGAGTCCACATTAGCTCTCATGTGTCATGATTTCTAAGAAACAATTTTAAAACTTGACCTAGACTTTTTCAAAATAGGAATAATTGTTAGCAAGTTCTAGTCCAGATTATAAAAAATGGCAAATGTTATTTGCTCTTCATTTTATCCCCCAAATCTATACCACTGTACATTAAAGGTACTTACCAAGCTCCTGCTTCGTGCCAAGGCGCCTGTGCTGTGTCCAGGGGATACAGCAGGGACCAAAGGGATTTCTGGTCTCTAGGTCAGCACTCGTTTCCCGTGCTAGTCTTGGGCATCGTTAATAAGCAGTCACTCCTGCAGATAAGGTTTTTTTATGCAAAACTATTTTTATAATCACATCCTTAATTCTCAAAAATTTAGTCTTAAAAATTCCCCCCAAAGACATGCAAACACTTGAAATGATGCTAGTCCCCAAGGCTAAGCAGGTGGTTAGCCTGGAGTTGTGGCTTAATGCCACTAAGTATAGAATGTCTCCTTTTCCTAGAGGGCTTGTTTATGGTTATTTTCTATGCAGTTTTAAGCAAATGCCAGCTCATACTGGAGCCTGCTTTTAATGACACAAAAATCAAAACAGCCAGGCTTGTTTTACATCGTGACTTCAAGCAAAGATTAGTGTATTTTAAATATACTTGTTGTTTAAATAAATGTTACACATCTCCATAAATGACAATCTTTTATGTAAAAACAAATGAGCACTTGCTAATTAATCTTTTCTGGAAGTTAAGAATTTTATATATTAGGTTTGCTCAAAATGAGGAACCCCAGCACGTGGCCACTTGCTAAGCAAGTCATTTCCATCATCTGAGTACAAATGCTCACATTCTTCATAAAACAGCAGGTGCTAAAATTATTGTTTTCCTTTTGAGTGCAAAAGTTTTTTTTTGAAGGCAAAATCCTCTGGACTGCCATTGTATTCTTACCAAGTATCCATAGGGTGGTGGCGAGGCTGACATAGGGAAGAAAGTCCTCCCAGTTTTTTCTTTTGGGATACGTTCATTCACTCGGTTATCCATTATGTGTGCTAAATTCCAGGAAGACTGAAAAAACATTAATAATCTGTACCCTTGAGATGTCCACAATCTCATTAGAAAGATAAAAAATGCAAACATTAAATGTTAATGAAAACTGTCACTATTAAACAAAATGTATATGTTAGATTGAAATCTTTATAAAATATTTGGGGTTTATTGAGGAAGTTTATCCCTTTTCCACTGAATAAATATCAGTTGTTTTATTTTAATGCCTGTCTCTCCCTCCCTTTTTCTTTCCACATATTTGGCATTCTAGTAAGAAGAGAATTATTATAGCTATTTTGATCATCTGACATATTTTTAACATTGATGTAATTTTCTGATCACATGTCTTGCCTAGGAAAGAGATTCTGTGCACAGACAGCATGAGGCAGCCCGGCAGGCACTCATGGGAAAGACGCCTCCTGGTCATGCACTCCTATTTCAAAGGTAGCAATTTATCACATTTATTGATAGCCGAGTCATCTTAGATTGATCTGCTGGTGTCCAGTTATACCAAATGCATCCTAAATCATCCACAGAAACGGAGACCTCTGCTCTAAAATGGACCCCATGATTTAGTGATCAACCCAGTTCTAGAAGCTGTGTCTCCTTGTCATTTATATATTGTTTTAAAAGGTACAATATGCTCATAGCTCCTAAAAACTGATGGTATTTTGCAGACTGCAAAGAATGATGTTTCTAGCGGTGTTGGAATTTAAGTACCAGCCTTCACCAGGGCTCTTCATGACTGAGGGTTAATTATGTCCTGTTGATTTCCCTGTACTTGTCTGTCAAGACTCTCAGAAAGATGGTAATTATGTGTGGGGTCATTTGTTTAGTGTCTCCTTTCCATATTAGACTGGAAATTCCATGGGGAAAAGGGCTGTTATATCTTTATTAATTCATGAATTCTTAGTTTTGGTATGAAATGTTTTACTAGGACCTGCAACATAGTAAAGGCTTGACAGATATTAGTAACTATAATAATTATTGTTCTGTTAATAATTATATATGATGAGGTACTTATAGGCTTTAAATTTTACTGAAAATGAATAACCAGACCCTAGGATGGTTGTGTAATGTTTGCATGTTATTTTCTCATTAATTTTATGGATTTTAGTGTTTTGAATTCTCCTTTTTGTGTGACCTTTTACAACATATGAATAATGAAATGGAGAATTCCCTGACAAAAATATTAATTTTAATGTTTAAAAATCCCTTTTTAGTAAGTTAAAGAATGCAATGATTTGAGGATGAGGAATTTAAAAAGTGATTTAATTTTTTTCAATTTCAGTTCTTTTCATTGTCTATATTATCTGCTGAGAATCTTTAATCAATACAAATAAAGTTTTTGTCTATTGTCTACTACTATGTCAAAGAAAGTGTGATTAATTTTTTCCATCTTAATAGGCTCACTTTGGATACTCTTATTCAAAACACAGGCTGTGTGCAAATCCAAAGTTCTACTGGGGTAGTGGGAGTGCCAGGGTCAAGAGGTAGACTGTGCTCCCAGAACAGCTTAAGCTGGGGCCTGTGTGCCCGGCAGGGTGTCCTGCCTGTTCAAACACTGTGGACAGAGAAAGTAAGCAGTTTTCAATATGAGCTTCAAATGGATCATCACCAGGCAGACAGATGCTTTGAATTTGCATGCACTCATATGCAATTGGACTGCACAAAGTGACTCCAGCAAGTCTGAGCTGAATTGCAGCAGAGTTTATTCACTGAAAATGGTTAACAATTCTTTTCCTTTGCAGTCACTCGGAGGGAACAGGCATATGTATTCCATATACATAAATAGATGAAAAATGAATATTTTATACTAGAGCTTAGTTCAGAGTATATTATTAAAATTTTCAGAAACATTTCACTGGGGTACCATTTTAAAGCATTAGGTTATAAACAAAACTGGAAAATATCTATTTCAATTTTTATAGCAGTTGGTATATTGCTGGGCCTTCCATGACAAATGGACGAGGGTTTACAACAGAGTATATGCAAATCACAGGAAGATAATATGCCTGTATTAACGGCCCAATGGATAAGGAATATCCACAACAGTACAAATGTGCATGATCTTCAGATTAGGATGTAATAATGCCAATGTCCAAGAAAAGCTCTGAAGTGTATGTTTCTAAGTGGGTACACTATAGTATCCCAAATAGATTTCATTCGCATTTGCATTTAGGTGAGGTACAAAGGTCGGTATTTAGATATTATGTGTGTGTGTGCTTGATATCATCATAAAATCCTTTGATTAAAAAAAAAAATTCTAATTTTAGGGGTCCAGTACCAGCACCTGTGATCAATGGCCTACAATATTTTTCATCTTTAGAGGATCTACATAAAAGTTTTGAGCTTTCTGAAGAGTATTTTAAACCTCCCTTTGGACCATATACTGAAAAGAGGTGAGCTGAGTTTTGTTGAGTGGAATTGGTTGTTTTCTGCTGGTCAGTTAAAATCATAGTATTCATGCCTAACCTTCGGAGAAACTAAAACTGAGGGACAGGGCCCCAATTTCCACCATGGAATTTGAAGACAGTGGACCCTGTCCCTCTACGGAGGACACAGCAGTCATACAATGTAGGTTTACATATCTGGGACTTTGAATCTTGAGGGAGGAACTCAAAGAGCCAGAGGTGGTTAGAGACATTCAGGTCACCAGTAGCAGAAGAAACAATAATCCAGAGGAATGGCGTATCCATTGTGGTAACACAAGCTATGATGTTCTGCTAATCTCTTCTTATATTTTGATTCAGCTGTATCTGACTCCTAGCTTACCTTGGTCCCTGTCCAGTTTTTAAGCCTGGTTCCCTGATTTTTATTAATTCTATACACTAACCAATAACCTTCCTCTAATTCCCTTTTCAATTAGAGTTGATGTTTGTAATTAATTTGTAACCAATATCTCTGATTAGTACAATGCTGTATTTCAAAATGTTTACCAACTGATATCATACATAGATATTTTATATATATTTTATATATATATATATTTATATATATATATATGGGTATTTTTGTGTGTGTGTGCCAGGGATTGAACCCAGAGGGGCTTTACCTCTGGGCCACATCCCCAGCCCTTTTTATTTTTTATTTTGAAGACAGGGTCTGTGCCAAGCTGCTTAGGGCCTTGCTGAGTTGCTGAGGCCAGCTTTGAACTTGCTATCCTCCTGCCTTACCCCCTCGAGCTATGGGATTCCAGGCATGGGCCACAGTGCCCAGTCCATAGCCAATATAAGAAATGTGTTTAATATGTAAAAATATGTTTAATATGTGAAAATGTGTTTCAAATGCTATAAATCGATTAAAATGTTAATGAAAAGTTTTTAGAATGAAAGAAAATATACAGAAGACATTATGAGTATATTCTCATTATATGTAAACATTTAAAATTCCTCCAGGTCCGAAACAGATTTAAAAGGAAAATGGCAGGGGATATAAAATGCAACAAAAAGGTTAACATTCAATAAAGAAATAGTTTATACAGATTTGTTTTAAAAAACACTATGATCTACAAAAGATAAATGAGTAAAAGATTAAAGCAGTTTACAAAAGAAGTGTTGGGGGGGCAAAGCTAATTAACAAATAAAAGAAATAAAATTTAATCTTGCTTGTAATGAGAAGGTAATTTCAAACTATGCTACCTTTTACTTGGCGAATTAGCAGAACTTTATTTTTTTTTTTAAATGGGGTAAAAAAGAAACACACTGGTTGAGGACTCCGATTTTGTGGGGGAATAAAATTTTAGTCTTTTGAAAATCAGTTGAGAAATTTATATCAAAATCCTAAAAATCATATTTACCATTGGCTCAGTTATCCCACCTTTGGGAACTGATACTGTCTGTCTTGTCAGGCCACCAAAACAAAATACCATAGACCAGATGGCTTATAAAAGCAGAAATTTATTTTTCACAGTTTTTAGAGGCTGAAAGTCTAAGATCAAGGGGCTGGCAAATTCAGTGTCTGTTGAGGATCTGCTTCTTGATTTGTGGATGGTGCATCTTGCTGGAATGGGTGAGGAAGCTCTCCAAGGTCTCTTGAAGGGACACTAATTCCATTCGTGAGGGTTTTACCCTCATGACCTAAGCACCTCCCAGATACCTACCTTATAGGGCCATCACCTTGGGGATTAGGAGATCAATATAAGTACGAGGGTAGGGGCAACACAAACATTCAGATCATAGCAGATACTAATAAAATAACTCAAGATGCAGAAAATCATGTGCAATTATATTTATGATAGTAGAAAAACTTGGAAAGCACCTGAATGTCCAAAAATAAAGAAATGGTCAAATAAAGTATGGAGCATATAATTGATGGACCATAATATGGCCATTAAATATCAAGTTTCAGAGAATAGTTAATAAAATAAAATTGACCCCCCAAAATATGCACAATTACATGAAGCAAAACAAAACAAAAAAAGTACCAAAAAATCAGAACCAAAACATAAAGGTGGTTTTCTACATGTGATTTTTTTTTTTCAGTTTTTTGTATTTTCTAAATTGTCTATGATGCATGTTTTACTTGTATAGTGGGAAACAATGAATAAATTTTATTTCAAGGAAATAAAGGCAATGGGAAAAGATAAGTCGACTCCAAACCATTGAACTGAAAAGTAAGAATGTGCATGGGGTACAAGACGCAGAATCATGAGGACAGCAGGTCTTGTGTGACACTTACTAGGTACCAGTTCTGGTTCTGGAAAGGTGAGGTGTTACCTCAACACACAGATTAATTTATAACAGCTCTGTGAGGGTAAATACCGCCATTATCCCATTTTAAAAATGTGAGGACTGAGGCGTCAATAAGTGGGGTACAGACTTGTGGAAGTCACAAAGCTGAGGTTTGAAATCGGGCCTGGAGGCTTCCGAGGGGCCCTCTGTGTGAAGCCCGTTGGTTCTGCTGTCTGCGAGGGCCTCCAACCTAAATGAAGAAACAAGACCTCAAATCTTTCTCAAAGGTCTCTGATGGAAAATTAAATTAGTTTAGACACCTTTTTGTCTGATTTTCATTATCTCCTACCAGAGGTTTTTTTTTCTCTCTGCTTTTTCTCTTTTCTCCCCAAACTACCTTTTATTTGCTAAATCTTCTCAGGCTTCTTAACATCTCCATCAGAGGGTTCGTTTCTCTGTTGCATCTCAAAGGAACCCCATTAAATTTTTTTAAAAAGTGTCACCTCTGTATCTAAGGGGTTTGTCTGCATGTGGACCTGCTCTTTTTGACACTTGCTCTTACCTGGAAATCTTTTGTGTGCACGTGGGGCAAGAAGGGCCTCAGCGTGATCTCTGGTTGAGATCCTCCCAGCAACTGAGGGGCCCCCCTTAGTAAGACAGCTGCTGAGGTCCAGGACATAGTCATGAAATGCTTAAAGCAGCTGCCATCTGGTCCTGGAGTCACTGGCCTGACAGACCCAGGAAAAGACCCTTGTGGCCCTTCTCAGAAGAGATGCACATCACCTTGACCACAGCACCCTTGCTCCAAGGCCCATGGCGGTAAAGCTCCAGATGCCTCGTTCTCCTCCTCCCCTCTTCATTAGTTGAATTATCTTACTCCCACCCCCAAACCTTCTCTTTAAAGTATCTACCCTGTCCTCCTTCCTGTTTGGCTTCCCAGATATCTTCTTTCTGTCATTCCTGAAGTTTATCTTGTCCCATTCGCATCCTAAAACCATTAACTTGCAGAAAGGAAACTTGACCCCCAGCTCCCTCTGCTTAGAACATTCCTCCTCCCTTCCAGTTCCAACCTCCATCCCATGGCTAATAGATCCCTCAGGTCTTAAATGTCACCGCTTCATGGAGCTCTGTCCTGTAATCACTAGTGTATGATCTTCTAGTACCCCATGTTCCCCTTCAAGTCACTTACACAATTTTAATGCGGCATGTGTGTGATTCCACAGGTGGTGAGTTGGTAGCTGAATGAGGGCGGGTCCAAGTCACTGAGGTACTCAGTGCTGGCAGTAGGAATGACTTGATAAATGAATAACTGGAACGGGGCATGAGTTTAAGCAAATTTGAGGATCCCAGATAAGGAGGTGGGTGCCTGGGTCAAGGAGAAGAGAGTAGTGTGTGTATCAGCCAGGCAGGATCAAAGCTGCCCCCTTGGCTGAATCAGGGACTGCTCATGCAAGACATCAATATTTAGTGAGGAAAATTCCCTGGGTAAATTCCCCCCACCCTTCTGATTGCGCCTGAACATCTGTCCCAAGAGTTGGACTCCTTTATTCCCCTAAGAATCTGAGTTAAAAGGCAAGGTTTTCCCAAAAGTAAAAGTTTATGTATGGGTCATTTTTAAGTGATCAATTTGATTCTTTATTGCAGCAAATTTAGTGGGAATCAGGCACAATTGTAGGAGTGAAGAATCCCAAACTGTGAGACCCAAGGACTGCAAACAAAGCTCAGCCACTTTACAGTGTTTTGCAGATGGACTCCATAGGTAGTGTTGCCTTCCTGGAAGGAAACCAGGAAACTAGTGTACCCCAAAGGGGAGGAACCAGGCAGGAGAGGTGCACTGGTTCAGAAACAGAGTGTAGGCACCAGATCGTACCCCAACCTCATCTTCTAAAAAGGGAGCAAAAGGACAGTCCCCCCAAACCACCCCTGGATATACCCAATGTGGGGTCCAGATCAAGTCACTTAACATTTAATTTGCTCTGTCCTTGAAAGAGCAAGTACTGCCATATATAAATTGCACTGATTCTGAAGTCCCAGAGGTCTGGACTTGTGCCCTCCTCATCTTGTTTTACACTCCAGCACCCATGGCAATGCCGTGCTCTTAGTAGGTACTCAGTTATGTTTTGTATGATGGGTGAGGAGTTTATGCTCATGTGTACAGTACCTAGTACTATCTGCCATGTCAGCTGCTACACAGCACTTGCTGCAGATGCCATTGAAGACAAGCCTGCCAGAGACAGATTTGTAAACTACAACATGACTAGACAAAGGTTACCCAGTAAAAGGGCAGGCGCCACTCTCCGCCCCTACCTCAGTGCCCTGCGGGCCACGCTGCAGGCTGCCCTCTGCCTGGGGAACTTCTCTTCCCAGGTTGTGGAGCAATACAACAAGCCAGAGGTGGAAGTCAGGAGTAGCAAAGAACTCCTATTACCGACTGTTACCATCAGCAGAAATGAGAAAGAAAAGGTGCCGATTGAGGGCTCCATCAGTTCCGTCCGGGTCAGCATCGCTGTGAAACAGGCTGGTGAGATTGAGAAGATTATGCCACAAGTTCATGCGCTTCATGATGATGAGAGCAGAGAATTTCTTTATCCTTCAAAGGAAGGCAGTGGAGGGCTATGGCATCAGTTTTCTGATCACCAGTTGGTGATCCACACAAAGCAGATGTACAAACACACGTTGGTGGACTTGGTGATCCACTTCATGGGGGAGATAGACAAGGAGATCAGTGAGATGAAGCTGTCAGTCAACGCTCAGTGCGGGTATAGTGGCTGAGGAGTTTCTTAAAAAAATTTTAAACCATCTGGCTGGATCTCATTACCTTCCCCCTCAGCCTCTCCCTGTGTCTCTGCGAAAGCATCCTGGAGTCACTCCCCAGAGCGGCAATAGCAACAGCAGCTGCAGGAGCGGGGAGCTGGGTTGGGTGGGCACTAGTGCGTGCGGGAGGTGGGTGGTGTGCTTGCTAGCTGAGCAAGAAGGCAGCAGTGGACCTGCCCCAAGGCCACACAGGCCTGGTCAGGCTGGCTTCTGATGTTTAGTCCCCTGGGCCCGGACAGATTTTTTTTTAACATCTTGAAACTTAAACTCAGTGCTTGTAGGAGACTGTAATCCTTTTGTCTTTTTTTTTTTTTTTTTAAATAAAAAACTACCTCCACCTCCAGAGGCTGTGACTGGTCTCAGTGATTGTACTTTATTGGTCGCTGTGGGTCTGGGCGGGCCTGGAACCAGAAGGTTACTATTTTTTCTCCTCTGTGCCACCCCAGGTGGGGAGAGAGGGAGATTTAAGCCTCCAGTTTCTCTCCATTTCCCTCTTAATCCCAAGCCTCCTCGGGCCCAGTAGAAGTGGTGGGAACCCTCTATGAGCTTCCTGAGCTCTGCCTGAAGATGGCCTCCCAGCACTTGTTGGGGACAAGGGCTGAATCCATGAGTACCAGCCATACCTAGGAGCTGGAGCCCCAAAGCCAGGCAACTTCTGACTGCATGGGGCTGCTTGGTGCCCTTCCAGCTGAAAGGGGTCACTGTCATGTTTGTCAGTGCGGTGCCTGTGCTCGAGGTGGAGAGGTAAGTCCTCCTCCTCCAGAGCTCCTGCTGGGCCCTCTTCACTTGCTCTGGCTCCTCTGCTCCCCCTCCCCCGCTCTGGGTTTCTCTTCTGATTCAAGTGGATCCTCCCTCCCCTGATTAAAGTCTCTTCGTGCCCTTTTGGGACTGAAAAAAAAGAAAAAAAAAGGTTACCCAGCAAAGTCTTTAGTATGGATTGTATGACTGTCGGTAGTTTTGCATCTCAAAAAAAGTGTTTGTTTCTTATTTTTTTCAGTGGCAGGAATTCTATTTCCATTAAATATTCTGCATTTCACTCTTATATGTGGTCAAAAGAATGGTCTCTTCAGCCTCCAGAGGGCAGTATTTCCTCACGCCCAGGATCAGGAGTCAGTGATGGTGAAATGGATCAGGCCTTAAAAGGTATGCATTGTTTCACCTCTGGTCTCTGAATACATATTATATTCGTATGTTTTTTGCTGTCTTTCTGACTTATCCTGATTGTTCCAAATTAAATGAATATTTTAAGTCAGAATCTGTCTCTGAAGTGGGGTGTGCCTTGCAACTTAGAGTGGAAGCCACTGCTCTGCCGAGCTGGCCACTCTACATGCAGGGGCCTGGGTGAGGGGCACACGCTCCCTGGAGGCGGTCTATGGTGACAAGAGAGGCACAGAGGGTTTCAGACTGCTGCCCAGTCTCCTCTTGTGGGATTTGGCAGAATTCTGCTGGTTTCAGGATTGAAGGATCTGGCCCAACCCCTCCTCGCACCCTCTTTTTCACCCCTTCTCCTCAACACACATTTGAATGTGCATGTCCAGGCAGAGACAGAACGGCCACTGCATTTTCCTTTCTGGGCTCAATGGCAATGTTCATGAATAACACTGAGTAAAGACCTTGAAAAGTGTGAGAAACCTGAAAAGCTAGAGGTAAAAATGAGAATGAAGACAGTAACCCTGGTATCAGAAATGGAATGTGGTGCTCTGTGAGTAACTCAGAGAGAAACAAGTCATTTGGGAGAACTCTCTAAAACCTGGAGTTTAGTAGGCAGTTACCATTTGAAACCTTTGGGGGACGTTCTGCTTGATCCCCTGCTTGCCAAGGGCAAGAGGACGCAGTGGGTGGCATTACCAAAAGGAAGGAGTTACTAAAGTGGGTACTTTTAATCGGTTCAAAAGTAGATTGCTCTCTTCAGCTGTAGTTGTATTCAGGATAGCTGACCAAAAGGGCATTTTCAAGAATTTTACTCATGAAGGACACTCAATAAACATTAGAACTCCAAGATCCAGGAAATAATTCTAAGTCAATGAACAGAATTTTCATCATCTTAAAGGAAGTGAGAAGTATCCTAGGAACTCCTTAAAGGCTGTGACATGCTACTCCAGTGCCTGAGGGGACCCAGGAGCCTGGACCAACCAGGGTACATCATGGCTCTGGCTTCCCAAAGGACGTTGTTCCCAGACCTTCCCCATCTCATTTTCTCTAACTGTTCCTTAAATAGGATACTTGGAGTATCACATATACACAGAATACACAGCTTTCTAAACAGTATGACCAAAGTAAAGTGGGGCTGTTATCTGTGGTATGGTACAGTAGAAAAAGCATTAGATTAGGAATCACAACACCTGAGTTCTAGTTCCATAATGTTGGGCATATCAGTTAGTAATTGAGCTTTGTTAATAATAATATCTATTCTATAATATAGTCTTATATATTACTATACCATATGTATAGTATAGTGTAATATATAATATAGAGCTAGATAAGGTGAGATACTGTGTAAGAAGTAAAATAGGAGATACTGTCTAGGTATTGTGATTGGAAATTTTTATACATGGAGCAGAAGATTATGGTAGTTTTTTTTAGAGATGGTCTGTAGATTTGTGTGTGTGTGTGTGTGTGTGTGTGTGTTTTCACATGTTCCTTAGAATGAGCCATGTTTTCCTGTTTCTTTGTATACCTTGTGATCTTTTGTTGAGAATTTGGTATTTGAAAAACAGCCATCTTGCAGACTGGCTGAGTGCAGGGGAACAACTTCATTAATTATCAGTGTGTCCACAATACATGATGGCTTAACTTTTAGGACTTTTCTGGGTATGCATTTTCCATGGTGCCTGTTTATTGGCTTTTTCTCAATTCTCCAATATACAGAGCTGCTTTTAAAAGTCTTGATTTTCCTAAGCATTGTATTTCTGCTTCTTCTTGGGACATTAGCTCTACAATTATCTTCCTCAATTCTTCATGTAGTTTTCATGAGCCACTCCTACTGTTTCCTGTGGCTTCCTGTAGTTTGAAATCCCAGTTGTGTCTTTTTTGGATATATGAACTTTGCATTAGGTGACACAGATACAGATCAGACAGCCTCCAGACAGGTTAGAACATTGTAAAACAGTGCTCCACTCTCTCTAATTCACAGAAATGTCCTGAGAACCTGATTGCAGTTCCCCCAACCACACTGGGGTGTGCTAGGGAGGTAGTCAGGTCACGGATAAATGAAATAACATGAAATTTCCTTCCATTGAAAATATGGCTTTTTATTGATTGAGCATTCTCTTGGCTGTATATACATGGTGATGAAAGAATATGGCCAGGGCGCTGTTACTGAGAGCATGAGCAGGGTGAAAGAGTAGCCAAGAAATTGCTTCCTGTAAAAGCCTTCTTGTCATTGGGCAAGTCCAACTCTGCACATGATATATCTGACCTCTTCACCTATTTTTTCTTTTTGAAGGTTATTTATTCATTATAGTTTGTCCTAAATGAATTCTAAAACATACTCAAGTGCTTGCTCACAACATGCAATGCTTATTTTCTTGTTTAGTGTACCAAAGGATTAACTATATTACTGTATCTTTTTCCTTTAATATTTTCCAGCACTGCATACACAGCCGTATTTACATGAAAAAAGGTATTCCCAACCCAGAAGACACTCTGGTGCAGTCATAAGTCGCCCAGGCTCCAACACCAAACCTGTCCTCCCTCCAATTCCTCTGGGGCACAGATAGACCAGCACTTGAAATTTGATCTTAAACATGGAAAACCGGCTTTGATAATGTACAATCTGCGTGTCGTATCAGGCCATGGCTCTCAGCTGTTTCTCCTTCAACCAACAACCTACAAAGAATGTTCCACATGCCTTAATTTTCTCAATCAATTTTTGTTATAATTCTCTGAATAGTGTTTTTTAATTCATTTTATCTTTTATTATTTTTCTTGTTTTTAAATGTAAGTTATTCTTAGCTTTTAAAAATGTCTTTTCAGTTTTTCCCATAGCTACAAATGATTTTTCCAGCTGCTTCCTGCTCTGAAATATCAGATGGCAAAATCTCCCAAGATCTCTGCATTGCTATGTGTGTGATGATTTTTGGATTTATCCACAGGGATCCTCCTCTTAAGATTTCAGTGTGTCCATTTATAATTTAAGTGTATACTCTAGAGGATTGAATTATTTTGTTTTAATTATGAAATAATTATAGAGTTTCATTTAACTTGTGGCCAACATGATATCAACTGCACCTCTCAAAGGGAATTAATTAATGCAATTTTGGTGAGTTCTTGACTCGCTTTAGCAATATGAAGGAAAAAAGAGTGTCAAGTAATTTTTTTATTTCACCTTTTCCATACTGCTTGTCATTAGAAATATTTTAAAACAATTTTCACCCTCTTGTTATTTCACTTTTGCAGGGAAAAAAAATTCATTGAGAAAATACATGCCAGTAAGTTTATCTTGGTTGCTAAAACCAAGTACGTCCCTTGGGACTAGTTAGTAGTTTCTTCTCTGAGTCGTCCATGCAGGATGACTATTGCGAACAGGAGTGCTCACATCACACTTCACTAATTCTTAAATATTTTAATTATTAGATTCTTCGAATGACTTCCCCTTTTTTTTATTTATTTTTTAGTACTTGGACTCAAACCCTGGGCCCTGTACAAGTGCTCTACCACTGAGCTACATCCCAGCCCTTGACTTTCCCTTTTAAAATATTAGTCCTTCTTTAACAACCCTCTTTTCCCCAACTCAGACTTGAATGTGACATGATTTGCTATTGGCCTCTTTCTTCCACATAGCCCCATTCTCACACAGGAGCTGGTGTTTTAGTCAGCTTTTTCACTGCTATGACTAAAAGATATGACCAGAACAATTTTGAAGGAGGAAAAGTTTATTTGAGGGCTCACAGTTTCAGAGGTCTTAGTCCATAGAAGGCCAACTCTATTCCTCAGCGCTCAAGGTGAGGCAGAATAGCCTGGCCAGAGAGTGTGGCAGAGGGAAGCAGCTCATGTGGTGATCAGAAAGCAGAGAGAGAGACCTCAGTTACCACTCAGTTAATCCCTATCAGGGGATTTATTCACTGATTGGGTTAAGACTCTTACAACCCAATCATTTCTCCTCTGATCCTTCTTGCATTGTCTTACATGTGAGCTTTTGGGGGACACCACATCTAAACCATAACAGCTGGTTAAAGTTTTTTCCTTGGGGTTGGGCAGAAGGGGTCAGGGAACTTGGAGGAGAGAACAAGACTAAGCAGGGGAAAGAGAGTCAATCTTTTCTGGAGAAGTGGGGAGACAGAGGGTAGGCCACAGTGTCCCAATCATCTACAAGAAATAATTCAACTTTCACAAACATCATCTAATCTTTTTGAAATTAGTATGAAATATTTTACATATGCTTGAAAATATAAAAATAATAGTTCCAATTTCAGACAACATGGAGATTTATTTTTCCCTATTTCTCCCACTAAATACAACTAACACCTTGGAAATTATATATAAAACAAGCGTAAGAAGACTCTGAGAGATGGAAAGAAGGCAGATAGGCAAAGGATCTCATAACCTGAGTAACGACATGATGATGAGTTCTCTGGGTTTCCTTTTTGCCTCATATATCCTGAACTGAGTGCTAAAGAAACTACAATACAAAAACACTATGGTTACATCAACAAATCCCAAACTAAAGCTTGTTCTCTCTAGCCAAAAGAATAGGAAAGGGGCAGCCTTGCAAGAGAGCCTCAGCCTACCATCATGGGAAAGTACTGTATCCCGCCCTCACTTCCCACACCTGTCACAAAGGCTTTCATCTTCCTCCTCTCTGCTGGGATAGTGTCAGAGAAGGTCTTATGGAGAGCCAGGACTTCTGCCACTGCCCAATATTAATAGTAACCTTCCCCCCTAGTCATCAGAGGTCACTTAGGGAGCTATTTCCACTACACATTGGGTAATAATGCGGTACTTCTCTTCCTTCCCATTGAAGGGGGTGAGAGAGGGTCTTGTGGAGATCCAGGGCTTTCATCACTGACTTTTCTCTTTGCAGTGTCAATGGAGACCTTGTGGGAAGCAGTAATGAAGTATCCCTCCCCATCTCTTCTAGGGTGGTGATTTAGTCAGCTTTTTCTCTGCTGTGACCAAAAGATCTGACTAGAACAATTGTAGAGGAGGAAAGGTTTATTTGAGGGCTCACAGTTTCAGAGGTCTTAGTCTGTAGAAGGCCAGCTCCATTCCTCAGGGCTCGAGGTGAGGCAGAACATCATGGAGGAAGAGTATGGTAGAGGGAAGCAGCTCACATGGTGATCAGGAAGCAAGTGTGTATCCACTTGCCTGATAAAAATATATACATGAAAGTCACGCTCCAATTTCCACCTCCTCCAGCCACACCCTGCCACTTCAGTTCCCACTCAGTTAATCCCTACCCACGGGATTAATTCACTAATTGGGATAAGGCTATAACCCAAACATTTCTCCTCCAAACCTTCTTGCATTTCTCACGTGTGAGTTTTGGGGGTACATCTCACATCCAAACCATAACAGATGGTATCAGTGGAGGCCCATTAGACCTAAACTTCCATCTCCACCCAATATTACATTCTTCCTCTCCTTCCCATCCTGAATGTCTACAAAAGTCAAGTGGAGAACCTGGACTTCTACCTGGACCTGGCAGTAATGAGTTCCTTTCTTCCTTCACTAGCATTGTATAAGACAAGCCTGCTAAGACAGAATCTTTAAATAATATCTGGAGTCTCATAACACTGCCAAAATAGACAAGATATAATTTTAGAAACACACTCCAAGAATCAGAAAAACTTTAACTTGCATGAGAAAAAACAAACTACATGCCAACAGCAAATGACAGAGATGTTGGAATTATCCAGCAGAATTCTAAAGCAGGAATCTTAAAAATGCTTCAACAAGCACTTATAAACATGATTGAAACAAAAAGATAAGCTCAGCAAAGATATGGAAAGGTGTAGCAAAGAAATAGAAATTTATTATGAAGGAAGCGTAAAGGAATTTAGAATTGAGTAATATAATAACTGAAATTTTAAAACTCACTGGATAGGCACAGCAATGAAATGGAGAAGATTAAAAAATGGAGAGGATAGTGAAAAAAATATCACTGAAACCTGAAGACAGAGAAATTGAAATCACCCAATCTGAATAAAGAGAAAGTATACTGAAAAAAAAGAGCCCCAGGGATGTGTAGGACTATATTCGAAGACTGAATGTTTGTATCATTGGAGTTCCGGAAGGAGAGAAAAGGGAGTATGGGGTTGGAAAATATTTGCAAAAGTGATGACCAAAACTCCCTCAAATGTGGCAAAAGTAAAAAAAAAAAAAAAAAATCTGTAAATTCAAGAAGCTGAGTGAAGCCCAAACAGAATAAATCCAAAGATATCCATAAGACACATCATAATCAAACTTCTGAAAAATAAAGTCAAAAATCTCAAAACAGTAAAAAAAAAAGATACATGGAAAAATAAGCAAGGGATTATTTTCCTTATATAGAAAGAAAGCAAATCAATTTCAATTTCTTTGTTACATAGGAAGAAAGCAAATCAAATGATACTAAATTTCTTATCAGAAATAAGGGAAATAGCACATTTTTAAGTGATAAAAAATAAATAAATAAATGGAAGAAGAGGAGAGAACGACCCCCCCAACCAACCAAAGCCCCGCACCACAGCATCCCTGCGTCCAGCACCTGCATCCCACTGTCCTCCCTGCAATGCCCCAGAGAGAGGCTGAAGGGGTTGCTACAGGAGATGAAGCCAAAGTGAAGGATGAACCACAGAGAAGATCCACAAGGTCATCTGCTTAACTTGCTCCTCCAAAGCCAGAGCCCAAGCCTAAAAAGGCCCCTGCAAAGAAGGGAGAGAAGGCACCCAAAGGGAAGAAGAGAGAAGCTGAAGCTGGCAAGGATGGGAAGAACCCTGTGGAAAATGGAGAGGCCCAAACAGACCAGGCTCAGAAAGTTGAGGTGCTGCAGATGCCAAGGGAAGCGTGTGCATTTTTGACAACTGTGTAGCACTTCTGGTGACTGTACAGTCTGAAATACTGTTTTTTATCAAGTTTTATAAAAATGCAGAATTTTGTTTTGCTTTTTTTTTAAACCTACATTGTTAGCACAGAGAACACTTCATTATTGGTTTCGGGGGAAGGAGCATACGTCACTAGTAGAATGTCCCCAAAGCTGGATTGCTATGGGGGAAAACACCTTTCCCTGCTAGTTTTGAGAGACTTCCTCTTGGCTCTCAAGAGGAGGGATTCCCTGATGTTGGCACACATAGCCACCTTGGCATACCTGCCTGGTGGTATGGAAAAACTCAAATGCATCTTGTGTCCTCCTCTCCCTCTCTGCCATCAGCATAGACTTAACTCCCCTAAACTCAGACCTGTTGGGACCTGACTCCCAACAATTGGTTTTACCAATGTGCAGGGCACTCTGGACTTTCCAGGGACATCGTTGAGATAGTGTCCTTCAGAAGAGCTGCAGTTCCTTTTCTAGATTGTGGATCTTCAGATTACTAATTTTCCATTTTCATTTCATTTCCTAAAAGTCAGGGCTGGCTTGTGAAAAGTTGCTAGCAACATGCTCAATGTGAAATGTCAACCCTCACTCTAAACTCTCCCTATTCAAAGCATCAAATGAAGACTTCATTGGGTTTTATGGTGGCTTTCTGATTTGGGGAGTCCATCCAAGAAGGGAGTTTGAGAGTTGTCATATACTGTGAACGATTGTCTGCCCATGTCCTGCCTGAAATACCATGATTGTTCATGAAAAGTATCTTTAATGAAGCTGGATACAGTTTGGCTTGGGAAAAAAAAGAAAGAAAAAAAATGGCAGCTTAGAATTCTATATTCAGTGAGAATGTTCTTCAGGAGTGAAGAAGAAACTGAGACATTCTCAGGTGAAAGAAAACAAAAGAATTTGTTGCCAGCAAACCAAAGAAGTTCTTGAAACAGAAAGAAAATGATAAAAGGAAATTAGGAAGATCAGGAAAAAAAAGAAAGAACAATGACTAGAGTAAAAATATGGATAAATGCAATAGAAGTTCCTTCTCATCTTGAGGTTTCTTTTTTCTTTTTTTTTTTTCATCTTGAGGTTTCTAAATTATGTTTGGTGACTAAGCAAAATGTATACTGTTGTATTAATGTGGCTTTCTATGTATATAGAAGGTATGTATAAATTGAGATAATTCTATACATGAGAGTGAGGGAATTAAAGGAAAGCAAGCTTTTTACATTTCATTTGAACCAACAAAATGGCAACACCAGGAAATTGTGATAAATTATTTATAAATAATGTAAAAAATACATGCTTTCAATTTTGCAATGAGATGGACCTCATTACCCTATAAACACAAATGATTATACTACCAGTGTGACCCTGCACCGGATACAGCCAGAGTAATGAAAAGTTATGCTTCATTTGTGTACAAAGTGTACAACTAATCAGAACAAATGAAAAAATAAATTTTTAAAAAGCATATTTTATTAAGTTTACCATTTTCATGTAATTTTAGTTTTTCCTAATTGAACCATTGGTTCACATCCTTGTTATGTTTATATCCTGAGATGTTGGTGTTTTACATTTTTTGAGAGCTAGTTCTATTAACTGTTTGGTTCCCATTTGTTATAAATATAATGCTAATTTGTAATTGGTCTATATTTATTTTAAATAGAATTTAACTCATTTAAATAGACTTAAAATAGACTTTAAATAGATTTTCTCAGTTTTCTTATATCATATTTGCTTGTATATTTAAGAATTCTGTTTTCTAAAAGCACCAGTATCCAGAAACATTTCTGTGAAACAACTACATTGTCCACTGTGGTGTCCATTAGCTCCATGTGGCTGTCTAGTACTTGAATGTGGCTGGTATGACTATGAAGCTGAAATTTTAATTTTACTGTTAATTAACGTAAATGTAAATAATTGCATGTAACTGGAGGAGTCCATGTTGAAAAGGGTAAAACTAAAGGGTTTACCATCATAGTTTTGTTCTTTGTGGACCAACTGTTATTTTGACATTCTTTTCTTTAAAGTTCTAGTTTTAATGGATTATAATGAAGAAATGAAAATATGGATTATGTAGTTTATATTTTATAGACATCACTGAG
Source organism: Glaucomys volans (assembly GCA_020662805.1). Lineage (NCBI taxonomy): Eukaryota > Metazoa > Chordata > Mammalia > Rodentia > Sciuridae > Glaucomys > Glaucomys volans. The sequence goes on from JAJEJO010000493.1 coordinate 703,709, forward strand.
ACTCTTTTTCATGTGCTCAATTTTAAAAAACCATTAGCAGAATGGAAAAAAAATCTATGATATAAAATTTTGCTACAGCTAAAGACAGTGGAATGAATCGGACATAACTTTCCTATGTTCATGTCTGAATACACCACCAGTGAAAACTCCACATCATGTACAACCACAGAATGGGATCTCATTAGAATAAGTTATACTCTAGGTATGTAGAATATGTCAAAATACACTCTACTGTCATGTATGTCTAGAAAGAACAAATTAAAAAATGAAAAACTTTGTGCTACATCTACCAATTAAGTTTTACCAATTATGTTATTTAAACTACCTAGAGACATCCTCTTATTTTTGTCAACTTGTTCCAGAATAGATAATAGTGTATTTTAGTATCTCACTATAATTATGTTTTTGTCTCTTCTTATATATCAAATAGTTTTTTGCTATATAAATTGTGATGTTATGTTAATCAGCTCATAAATGCTCAGGACTATTATCATAATTATAGAGTTCATCTTGTTTCAATATAAAAGAGTCCTTTTGTTCATTGTTCTATTGAATTGTTTTGCTTTGAACTTCTCTTTGATAATATCAGTGCCACCTGTGATTATTTTTATTTGCCTGATATACCTATCCTTTTAATCTTGTTCTTTCTACATAATTTAATTTTGGTCTCACTGTTCTTTAACCCGATCTGTGTCTGCCTTGTACTTCATTTAAAGCAAAATTATTTGTCTTTTTTCTTTTTTTTAACATCCTGAGTCAACTTTAATAAGTAAAAATTACAACATTCTCCCAGCAATGAGCAAGTCCATTCTTCAAATGTAAATGAGGGTTAAAATATGGGGGTACAGGAAAAGTTCCGTCTCTGGCACAAAAACATGTAGCTGAATGGATTTGGGTAAATGCTGCCGTACACACAAGTGCCGGAGACGCACACGAGGGACTGACACAGGCCAGACACAAGATGGACGCTACCAGCCTGAGGCCCACACCCAGCACCAGAATAGACCACTGTCCTCAGAGGACACTGGAGACAAGATTTCCCCAGTGAACTACTTGGTTCAGTTACTCTTCTTTCATTTATCCAGGGTTCTACACTGTTTCATTGAGCAAACTTAATTGTTAGAAACTTTTTAAACAGAGAAGGTAAAAAAAAACAGGGCTGGGATGGTGGCCCAGGGGTGGAGCACTTGCCTAGCATGTGTGAGGCACTGGGTTTGCCTCAGCACCACTTAAAAATAAATAGATAAAGGTTCATCAACAACTGATAAAAATATTTTAAAAACAAAACAGAACAAAGGAGGAGAGAGTTATGATGCTGTTAAAAACGGCCATTAGTAAACAGCTCCAGATAGTCACTGGGTCGGAAGGTGAGGCTTCCCAACTCAAGCGAGCACAGAGGTCGGTGGCCCTCAGTCTGCCTTTCTCACCCGTGTCCTTAACAGGACAGAATGGGATGACCCCAACAGGTCATATCACCGAGGTTTCAAGTAGCAGCTAAAATGTGCCAGAACTCTCCAGCCTGTCCAGGACCTTTGGTCGACTCCCTCACAGTCCCTCCACAGCAAGGGGACTGTCTTCTCTGTTGGGCTTTCATCTCATTTCTCCAGCGTAAAGAAGCCTTCACTGCCCAGATGGCACTTCCACCACCTTTGCTTTCTTCCTCCCCCTCCTCCTCCTCCCCCTCCTCCTCCTCCCTCTCCTCCTCCTCCTCC